>OY293312.1:14412754-14600779 GCA_958502075.1 Orchestes rusci | reverse complement strand
GTAAACGATATAAATTGAAACGCAGTTTTGTTCTGTCGTATTCACCGATATGAGTAATGAGTTCACCAGCTGCAGTTCAACGAAACGGCGTTTAAGTGAATGCACAGTTGGGCAACATTGGAAATAGCTACAAATGGATGAAAAAAAGTCAAGAAAGTGTAGATTATGTTGTCACCATTTGTCACTTCAAATTTATTACTGTTGGTTTTGTGTGTCAGTGTGTGTGATAAATTCTTTCGTTTATTGGAATATTGTGAAGCGTAGTGAAGCATAAAAAATGGCACAACAAGGTAATGGTGAGCCTACCAAAGAAGAAAAGGATTAGAGTAGAAACATTTCAGCCCGTGGAAAGAATACTGCTAGTTGAATTGGTTGAAAAATACTTCTCCATTGTGGAATGTAAAAAGACTGACGCAATCTCATCTAAAACGAAAACGCAACAGTGGAACATAATTGCGGACCAATTCAATGCAAGAGGAATCTTCGTTCAAAGAGAAGCTCAGGGCTTAAGAACGGCTTGGGAGAACATGAAGAAAAAAGCAAGAAGTATGATTACAAAAGAGAACCAGAATCGTATTGCAACAGGTAAACGTATTGGCTAGTCCTAGAAAATGATTACCTATATAATAATTTTATTGTATTTTCCAATGACGTGTGAAATATATGAAATAGAATATTTAATTTATAGGCGGAGGCCCTCAACCAACACCTGAAAAAGTAGATCCCGTGATTGAGAAGGTTATAATATTGTTGCGGCCAGTAGTGCAAGGTTTTGACAATGGTCTTGATTCGGACAGTATTGGAAAATGTGTGAACCTTTTTCTAGTTTTTGTTCTGATTTGACATCATATTCTATTAGAAGATGCAACAGAAGGTGAAAGTGAGGGTGAAACTAGGAATGACACTCTAATAATACCTGTATCAAATGATAATATCTCCAATGTTGTAAGTACAATCATGCAGCAACAATAGTCAAATTGTGATAACTTTTTCTTGTAGGTATTAGTAGATAGTGTAAAGGAAAAATCGCCCATAGAAATAGAGCTTTCTGGAGATTGGAGCTCCTATACAAGTTCAATGCTGAGAACCCCACGAACCAACATTCTACAAAAGACCATTTTGCATACTTCTTCTTCTTCTCTGCCTTTACCTATCGATAACGAACAAGAAGACTTTGCAATCCCTCACAAGGCACTTGAATCATACAGTACAACTCCAGCCCCTCTAAATCACAATATTGCCACAGTTGAAAATAGTAGCCGACATCCCAAGTCTAGTTCAAGTCGACGACGACCTCATCTGAAGCAAACTGAAGCCGAGCAGTTGGCCAAAGAAAAAATAAAGACTCTAGAAGGCACTGCTCAACAGGCAACAGAGGAGCATGATGTCACGATGCGTATTCTTCTCCTTCAGGAGCCGCAGGAGAAAGAAAAATTGAAACAGCAGCAGTTTGCAACTTTGCGGGAACAAGTGAATCTGAATCAAGAAAATTTAAAGCTGGAACAGCTTCAAAGAAAAATAAAAGAAAAAATCTCTGAAGTTTAATTTTCTAAAAGTTTAATTAGTTCTAGTAGGTACCTACTCATAAATAATGAAGAGTAATACATGTTTATGTCAAAAAAATGAATAAATATTCGTTTACGGTGAAGAATGTTTTATTTCATTGTTCTAACACCTGCCTTACTGCTTCATCTTGTCTATCACGCACTTCCTGCATAGCCAACCTTCAAAAAAGATATAGATTACACCAAATTCAAAGTAATGCACAAACGATGTTGATGTCTCATTTCTCACCCAGCAAAGTAATTGTCAATGGGAGCACGACGCCAGCGATGATTTGGGTTGTCCCTTTTACGAGCAGCCTGCAGAAGAGGATCATTGTCCATCTGTCCTTGCGCCAGAAGAGCATCCCATGGAGCTGGCAGGTTCGGTTTATCATCATCAGGAGGTATTGGCTCTTCTGCTCTCTGAGCTATGTTGTGAAGGACAACTGTGGAAATTATAATAGCAAAGGACTTTGCAACATCAACACGTAAGCCAAGAGCCATGGCTGGAAACCGTCTTTTCCATACACCAAATAATCGTTCGATTGGGTTTCTTGTGCGAATCTGTGATTCATTGAAAAGGTTCTCAGGGGCTGTGTCACAGTTGTCAAGAGGGGTCATCATGTAACGATTACATGCATAGCCGGCATCTCCCACAAGTACAGCTTCTCCATATGTTCTCTGTTCGAACATTGCTCTCCGGTAGGAGTTGTTGAATATGTAGGAGTCGTGAGTGCTACCAGGCCATCTAGCAACAATATCTGTGAATTCCAGATTGGCATTGCATATTGCCTGTACATTCCAGGAAAAAAACCCTTTTCTGCTTCTGAACACCTCTGCATTATCTCCTCCTAAAAAATCACATCAATTTATCAAGCTATGTATAGATTGGTAATATCAACTCTCACCTGGCGACTTGGCCAATTTGACATGGGTACAGTCAATTGCCCCTATAACTTTGGGAAACCTTGCTTTCTGATAACAATCAACCTGTGTTTTGAGAATTTCATCGTTTTGATCGGGAAAGATCACATGCATGGGTCGCAACCGGGCAATAGCATCACTGACTTTATGGATAATTCTATGAGCTGTTGGTTGACTGAATCCACCCAAATCTCCAGCAGTTACTTGGAAACAACCTGTAGCATAGAATCTCAGTGCACATAATAATTGATTGATTGGGCTGACTGAGAAATTTCTAAACATAATAAATTATTTGAGTTTGATCAATATTTGCTCAGTATTTACCTATCCGATTCATACTCAAGGCGTTCCTCAATTTGTTCCAAAACATATAATGTTGTTTCTTTGGATAGACGATACCCCATTTTAAAATCTACATCATCCAAAATATTCATGTGATCTTTTTTTTCTCGAATCCATCTTGGTCGCTGAACGAGAAATTCATCTGCACTATCGCTATCTCCAAAAATGAAATCAAATACACGACGCCTTGCAGGATTCATTGCCGAAATCACTATTTTCCACTACACAAATAAAAATAATGAAAACTGCAAATAACCAAAGAATTTTCTTTCTGTCACGATGACACGAATTACGGTAAAACGACGTTTTAATTCGAAAACGCCCGATGAACAGCCGTTTTGCTACTAACAGTAGTTTTCGCATCAAACTGGAGGTTAAGCATGTGGTGAATTTCATTTGTAGCCGAAACTGCGTTTAAGATCTTAAATCAGAGTTTAACACGTTGGTGAATTTAGGACTAAACGACTGACATGTAAACCAGGACTTGAAAATACTTCAATATTCAAAGCCCTGGAAATAAAAGTGAGAACTATGTTAGAGCAAGACAAACGTGTCATTTTGTGTATAGATGAGGTTTCCCTGAAATCTAATCTGACATATTGTCCAGGTACTGATGAAATTGTGGGCTTTGAAGACATCGGTAATAGGAATAGCAGCACCGTAATTTGCAAAAATGCTTTGGTGATCATGGCCAGGGGTTTATATTCGTCATGGAAACAGCCATTAGCATTTTTCTTTGTAGGATCTCAATTAAAAGTGGATCTCAAGCCCATATTGGAAAAGTGCATTCACAAACTATCAGATATTGGTTTGAACGTCGAAGGAATTTCGAGCGACATGGGTACAAATTTCATCCAGCTCGTAAATGCTTTTGGTGTAACCCCAAACAATCCAGAATTCCAGGTAGGAGAACGTAGCTGCCTTTATATATTTGATCCATGCCATTTGATAGAAGCTACGAGGAATAATTTATTGAAGCATACTTTTCATTTTGATGGAAAAGAAACGCGTTGGTCTCATATCGAGAAATTTTACAACATAGAAAAAGAACAATTCTATAGATGTGCTCCAAAACTCACAAATGCACACCTCAACCCATCAAATTTTGAAAAAATGAAGGTTAGTCTTGCAAGCCAAATTTTAAGTAACAGTGTGGCGTGTGGAATGAACACGCACATTGCAGTGAGTGCTCTGCCTCCAGAAGCCGTTGCGACAGCAGAGGTGGTCGAAAGATTCAACAATCTTTTTGACATAGTGAACTCGTGTTCACTAAGAAACCCAGCGAAATTTAAAAATGTGTTTGATGGATCTACAAGTGGAATTCCTAGATAACACATTGGGATTTTTGGATCAACTTCGAGTAACAAACAAGCAAAATGAAGACATTACCAACAAAACAAAATTTATCACGTGCTGGAAGATTACCATCAATAGTCTCAAAAAGCTATGGGAGAAGCTGTCAACGTTGGGATACAGGTATTTGAAGACAAGGCGATTGAATACAGATTGCATCGAAAACTTCTTTGGCAGTATAAGGCAGCAGAGTGGAAATAACGTTAATCCAACGCCCATACAGTTCCAGAGAGCGTTTAGGAAACTCTTTTGTCAAAACTATATGCACAGCCATAATATGAACTGTAACAATGATTTAGACAAAGTTTTAATCGATTTAAGATCAACAAAACTAATGACCAACATTATTGACCAAGGATCTCAAATGAAACCTGTAACAGCGCTTACCCTTCCTGACTACGATTACAGAACAAAAAGCATTCCAACACAGAATGCGTTTACCTATGTGTGTGGCTATATTGTAAAACGAGCACTGGATATCCACAATAATTGTTATAATTGTCAACTCTTTGGCAGACAATGCCAAGAGTTAGACATTAACAATTTATTGTCCACCTTCAAAGGATTTGACAACGAGAAAGGAATTTTCGGTGGACTACAATCTCCGCCAGAAGATTTTATAAATTATATATATCAATTGGAAAACATTTTTATCAGTAATTTTGAAGAAATTTGCAGTGAAAATTTTCAGATTTCACATAATTTATTTAATCTGATAAACCCTGTGGAGTTCAATTATCCATGTCCCCGGTTTCCCAAAGATTTTGTCTTAAAATTATTCATCAGAATGCGCATTTTTATACCATCAAATATTTCAACAGAGAGCTAAAAGACGACAAAAAAAAAAATAGAAAATTAAATATCTTATCACATATTTGATATTATGTATATTATGTAGATTTATTGTAGAATATCTTTATGTTTATTTGGTGTACTGGGTTTTTCCTTATAATTTGTCACTCCTTTAGAAACTCTACATAGATACAAACAAATTGTTGGTATGAAAGTTTCATGATTTTTTCCTGAATATTTCATAATTACTAAGCGAAAGAACAAATCGCCATTGAAGATCAGAAAACTTTTGAAGGTCTAATTTTTTTGAATGGAATGCCCCATATTTTATCACATAATATTCAAGATCTCCTCATTTTCCTCTTTTTTGAAAAAGTTAAACTTTTCCACATTTGCCCGATTTCCAAGGGTGATATTATGTTCTTTCTCTTTTAGTTATTATAAAATCTTCAGGAAAAATCATGCAACTTTCATTTGAACACTTTTTTTGTATCTTTGTTAATAGGGTTTCTAAAGTGGTAGCAAATTATAAGGAAAAACCTGTACACATGAGTTCATATTTTTAATTATTGTCAAATAAACGTTTCATTTTTCAATCATGCTTTATGTTTGTTTTTGTTGAATGTTTTTGAGTACCTAGTATAATAAACACATATCAGGCATTTTTTTTACGATTGGCCCACGTCTTATTTTTGTTAAACAGGATCAAAAATCCTCCTATATTATTATCAGATTTCAGAATATCTCACAATTTTTATTCTGGGCCTGGACGCTCGGACTATAAGTATTCGTTGCCCCGCGTTTGACAGCTCTCATCGTATCAACATAACTTGGATGTGATACTAGTTGTCAAAAATTTCAATGTCAAGGCCAAATAAATGTGTTCTCATTAAAGCAATGGGAAAAACAAGTTTTTGTCGCTTCTCGTCGTTATCTAGTTCTCTGCTTATGCCTTCCCTTCATACTTTCAGGCTGTTGTACTGTTCAGTAGTTCGTTCGGGTCTGGAATATGCTTCGGTTGTGTAGGACCCATATTGTCAGTGTAGTATTGCACTGCAGCGAAAATTCTTGCGTACTTGATCATTCCAAGCAAAAATAAATGTTTTCAACGGTGTTGATTACCGCGTGGATTATTTGGAAAAGCGCAGAAGTATCGCGGCGTCCCTCTTTCTCTTCAAACTGGTGAATGGTTTTATATCCTGTTCTCGTTTGTTAATGTTAGAGAATATACAATTTGATACTTTATGTAGAACACGCGGTAGTGCACTGTTTCGCATTCCACTTCACCATACAAGTTATGGGTACCACAGCTCCCTGTCCAAAATATGTTGTATGTTTAAAATGTGAACGACTTAGATCCGTTCGGTATTGGTATTAGCCTGCCTGGTTTCAGTTCACATGTCAATCGTTTGTCTTGGTAAAAATTGTTTGTAGTTTTAAAATCACATGAGTAATGGGTGTGGGAGTATTTATACACACACCGCCAAAAGTCTTGGACCCCTATGTTTTTTTTCCAATTTCTACAGATATTCAAAATCTGGTCGCATTATCAAATACTCGATTTTTTTTCCCAGTTTAGATGCTCAGTCTTTTTTTTTGTTGACTTTTTGACTATACCGATCCTGAAAATTACACTACGATTTAACTTTTGATAGACTAGATATGCAATTCAAAAGATGTCAAAAATTGCCTAAAATTGGCAATTTTGGCTAAAAGCTTGAGAAATGAATCGTTTTTATCAACTTCAAATTCACACATCTAGGCTATATTACTGTCAATTTCAGGATCGGTTTGAATGAAGTTATCCATTTTTTCTAAAACCACATTGAAAAACCGTCAAGAGTGTTTTTTTTTTCTTTCAGAGGTCAAAAAAGTACAATGACTTTTCAACAACAAAAAAAGTCTGAGCACCTAAACTAGGAAAAAGAAGAGAGTAGGTTTTTATTTATGTGACCTGATTTTTGATGAAAAATTAAATCTGGCCTTGGTTTGGCTCTTACTTGTAGGGGCGCCACTAGTCATAACTTTTTTGTACCCGTACAGGGTGATTGTTTATATTTTACTCAATAAATATTTCATCTAATTTGATTTTACAAAAAAGTTTTAATGAGCAAATTCGGAGTATTTTTTATGGACGTTCAGTATCTGATACTTACTAAGAAATGCAAAAATGCATCGAAAACCTTAAAATTTCACACAACATGGTATTTTTTGAATGGGACACCCTGTATATTTTTGGCTAGAATGATAGATCTTTTTCTTCTGATTCCAAATATACCATATATGTTTGGTACTGCGGTTTTTGAGCTATTCAATATTCAAGTCCAAATTCTCATAAAGATCACATTATGTTGATTTGGATTCTACCGTCTCTTGATCAGTAATAGATGTCCAAGTAATGAGATTTTTAGAGACTTTGAACTTGAATAGCGCAAAAACTGCTGAACCAAATACCAACAAACAGGGTGTAACAAATTCGAGTATATAGAATCGTTAACTCGTTAACCATAAGAGATAGGTACAACGTCGGTTAAATGGACGAAAAGTTGCGCAATTTGAATCTCAAAAAAGTACCGCTACGAAACTTATCCTTCTTTATTTTGTCCTGAATATATTGAGATAATAGAAAACAAATGATACATTTTCATGGCCACTTTTTCTGCTCTTCAAGATAGCATGATCGAAATTTATATACGACGTGTCGAATTCTCGCGACTCAACTTCTTCGAATTAACTTTTTTTGTCAAATAAGAACTTAACCATATAAATTCATTTTTGAACAACTCTTCGCTTCCTGAAAATAATGATATGTCACACTTGCCATTTTGAAATAATGAAGAAAGTTTATAAGACGAGAGTTATCAAAAAACAAAATTGATCCTGTCAGAACGCGTCACGCGGATCGTGATCAATAACAATAATCTCCACGTTTGGAAAAAAGTTAAAAACAAAAATATATATTTTTTTTTTAATTTAAAAAAAGTTAAGTATTATGCATCATTATTTTCAGAAAGGGAAGAGTTACCTACCTGAAAATCAATTAGAAAAGTTCGGTCAGTATTTGAAAAAAAAGTTGATGATGGTTGCGAGAATTCGAAACGTCTGATATCAATTTCGACCATGCTATCTTGAACAGCAGACTAAGTGGCCGTGAAAATGTGTCATTCGCATTCAATTATCTCTCAAAATAAATTCAGAACAAAATAAAGAAGGATTTCGAAAAAATCGGTCATTGCCGTAAATCTCCGGAAGTCTTCGGAATTTTTCAAGTTTCAAAGTGGAACTTTTTTGAGATTGAAATTGCGCATTTTTGCCTCGATTTGACCAACGTAGTATCTGTCGAGGTTATCGAGTTACCAATGCTATATACTCGAATTTCATACACCCTGTTTTTATATACAGGGTGTCCGGAAATGATGAGCAAGAAGATCAGGGGAGCATTCTAGACTGAAAATAAATGCTACCTTTTCCTATAACATTTTTTTGAAAATTGATTATCAACGGAGTTACAGGGTTTTAAACTTAAATTTTATTAAATTTAATGCCACGTTCATAATATTTTGACAAAATCTCATTGATTTGAATAATCCTGACTTTTTTGTGCTTCACTGTATGCGACTTTTGAGTGCATAGTTTTATTCTCCCAATCTTTCATCATTAAAAAGGTATACCACTTTTATACGCGACGTTTTTGAAAACGTCACAGGCACCATATGATTGGTCGTGGCCGAATTTGGTATCCAAACAAGCTTTTGTGACTGGTGGTTTTGTATTCTGTGAGTTTTAAATCAGTGTTTTTGTTTAATTTGGACTTCTTTGGACTATATTTTTAGGTGTATTACATATATCGTGTGTCCCGTTAGTGCGTATATGATTAGCCGAGTGAAAAGTCAGCTTTTGAGGTAATAAAAAATAGCTTGTTTGGATATTTCCGTCTGACAGCTGACGTCATGACGTCACAGAAACCTAGCGTATTTCGATGAATCTAACCGTTTTCGAGAAATACGCTGCGTAACAACAAAATGTTAAAAAAATTACTTCACTTTCAAAACTGATTTTTCCGAAACTTGTTTCTATGGCAACTATAGCACATGTTTCCAAAGCATGCTATGTTAAAGGTTGAAAATAAATTGAAATGATTTCATATTCATCACATGCAAGCAAAGATATTTAAGCGTTTTTCTCGAAAACGTTTAGATTTATCGCAACAAAAGAAGTATCCCTTTCTTATGTCAAAAGGTCGAGAGAATAAAAAAAAAATAATATTTGGTCAAAAGTCACATACAGTGTAGCACGAAAAAGTTAAGACCATTCAAATCAAAGTATAGGTTCGTAGGTGGCGCCCTCTACAAAATGCGAAAAAACAGGGGGCAAATTTGAATTCCTTATCCCGATAAAAATACGAGATTTCGTCAAAATATTTTAAGCGTGGCCAAAGGTAATCACGTGTCAATCTCGGTGACAATTAATCCGCACCACAAAAGAATACGGAAACACACCTATTGTAACAATGATTGAAAGTTGTCACTTGACAGTTGTCTGACTTGTCAGCAGTGTATGGATTATCTATTTTTGATTTTTATAATTATTCTTTTTCAAATGATTACAAACTGGTTGTACAAAAAGCACTGTTTGCAACACGGACGAAAGATGATTTTGACTCGGCTAATATCTGCCCTCGCTTCGCTCGTGCTGCTACTTATACCCTCGTCAAAATCATCTACTTTCCGCCCTAGATACAAAATGTACTATTTCTACATGGTGTACAGTGACTATACAGGGCTTTTCACTTGAAACTCCGCACGTCAATATCTCGGAAACGAATAGGAATATTTGATTTCTGTAAAAAGTAGTCAATGTATGGGGTCGAGTAGTTATTTTTCACAGTTAAAAAAATTCGACGCCTACCAAGAGTAAAGCGTCGCGACGCATCGAAAATATCAATCGATTGCAGGGACTTTGAAATTACGCGCATGCAAAAGCACGAGTTATTTATAAACTTTTTTGTAATTCAGTCGAACTCATTTATTCTACTCAGTTTTGAGATAAAAAGTGTGTCCAAGATAAGGATGTCTATCACGGGGATCTTGGAAACCGTGAGAGATACAAGGTCGGTTAAATGGAGGCAAAGTTGCGTATTTTGATGCTTAACAAAATGCCGTTTTGAAAGACAAGAAATTCCGACTGTCCGAAATTATCCGAAAAAAACCGAAATTTTTCAAAATTGTTTTCATTTTTTTCTGACCACATTTGAAGAGATATTTTGAAATAAATGGAACCTCTTCATTGCCACTTTTTGCCCTTTACAAGATAGCGTTATTGAATTGAAGAACCGACGTTTCGTCTAAGAGCAGCCATCATCAACTTTGTTTTTTTAAATACGGTCCTGGATTTTGTATGACGGATTTTGAGGGCCTCTTATGTTCCTAAACCAACGAGGTATCGCACTGATTAAAAAAGAGGTGGTTGTTTTTAATCCTATTAAAAATGTATTTTTGTACAACCTACACGTAAAGTTCACTTTTTGATTCACTTTTTAATTCATGCAAAGCAGGCGGAAAGTCGCTAATTTTGGCAGCCGGGCCTTAAAGTACTTTCGCGCCCGCGGGCGCTAAAGTGGGTCGCTTAGCAACGGTTCCTTGGGTCCCAACGCCTCTGAAAATAATAACCACGTGACAGTCTAGCATACTAGAAGGAACTAATCACGTGACAATCTCGGTGGCAATGAATCCGCACCACAAAAGAGTACGAGAACACACCTATATTGTAACGATGATTGACAGTTGTCACTTGTCAGTTGTCTGACTTGTCAGCAGTGTAGTGCAATCATTTTGTCCAACACAACTCAGCGGTGACAGCAGCTGGACAAACATTGACAGTTTTGCACACAAAACTGTCAAAATTTACCCGGCTGCTGTGACCGCTGGCTGAGTCTTCGCTGAGCTGTGTTGGACATAAGCAGTGTATCGATTATTTATTTTTGATTTTCATAATTATTCTTTTTTAAATGATAACAAACTGGTTGTACAAAAAGAACTGTTTGCACCACGGACGAAAGTTGATTTTGACTCGGCTAATATCTGCCCTCGCTTCGCTCGTGCTGCTACTTATACCCTCGTCAAAATCATCCACTTTCCGCCCTTAATACAAAATGTACTATTTTTGTCTCTCTCTAACACATGAGTTCTTATGGAAAAATCCATCAACATAATTTTTTTGAATAATTGCGATACATTGTTGGTTTAGGAACATAAGAGGCCCTCAAAATCCGTTATAAAAAATCCAGGACCGTATTTAAAAAAACAAATTTGATGATTGCTGCTCATAGACGAAACGTCGGTTCTTCAATTCAATAACGCTATCTTGTAAAGGGCAAAAAGTGGCAATGAAGAAGTTCCATTCATTTCAAAATATCTCTTCAAATTTGGTCAGAAAAAAATGAAAACAATTTTGAAAAATTTCGGTTTTTTTTTCGGATAATTTCGGACTTAGTCGGAATTTTTTGGCTTTAAAACGGCATTTTGTTAAGCATCAAAATACGCAATTTTGCCTCCATTTAACCGACCTTGTATCTCTCACGGTTTCCAAGATCCCCGTGATAGACATCTTGGACACACTGTATATCTCAAAACTGAGTAGAATAAATGAGTTCGACTGAATTACAAAGAAGTTTATAAATAACTCGTGCTTTTGCATGCGCGTAATTTTAAAGTCCCTGCGATCGATTGATATTTTCGATGCATCGCGACGCTTTACTCTTGGTAGGCGTCGAATTTTTTTAACTGTGAAAAATAACTACTCGACCCCATTCATTGACTACTTTTTACAGAAATCAAATACCTATTCCCATTCGTTTCCGAGATATTGACGTGCGGAGTTTTAAGTGAAAAACCCTGTATACCAGACAGTGACGACAATGGAGGTCCTATTTTCTATTGGCTAGTGACGGATCCGCCATGTTGCAGCTAGCATTCGTCGTTCGTGTTTTGTGAGTGTTTTTGTATCAAATTTTATAACCTGGCGTCTTGCCGATCAAAACATCGATCTCAATGAATGAAGAGAAATCGTCCATTATCTCAAAAAGGTCCTTTAATCAAATGAAGAAAAGTAACGATCCACGTCTTCAGGCCTCAAACCAAATATATTTTACAGATGAACGGTTACATGATTCGCCACATACTATGGCATCATCAGACCTACAAAATACACTATCTACGTCCAGTCACAATAAATTATAGTGGATCGTTACTTTTCTTCATTCGATCGATTTCAATGCCTTACAATAAAAAAAAGTGCAAAAAAACTAAAAAAAGTACGGTGACTTCATAGAAAAAAGCATGCCCGAGCTGGGATTCGAACCCAAGACCTTCTGCACGTTAGGCAAACAATAGACCATGCACTGAGCCAACAAGGCCGGAAATATCCAAAATTCTCAGTACAGCCGCCATGTTGCAGATAACCTGAGCTCAATAATTGTCGTCCCTGTCTTGTATATAGTCACTGTACTTGGTGTGACCATACAGTGTGTCCCAAATTTGTTTCTCTATACAAGGATCTTGGCTCCTCCTACATCAAAGGTTAAATGGGGAAAGTTTTAGAGGAAACTTAGTGCATTCGATATTCGGTTCCAGATTTGCGATCGGTCAATTGGTTTTGGAAATATCGGCGAAAAACTGAAAATGGCGGATTTTGTTTTTTACCAGTAAATCCGAAACGGCTAATTGGACAGCTATGAAAATGTGACATTATCGGGACACTTTTTTAAGACGAAAAAAATGGTGTGTATGACATGTCTCAATCGCCTTTTGTTTTTCCGTAACCCGCCTCAACTTTCATTATTCTTATGGCCGCCATATTGGATTTTTCGATTTTTGGAAAGAGTGTAAAATATCCAGTCTAGTGATGTCCCACAAGTGCATAAAAGATTTAAGTATCATCGAAATATCACACTTCGTAACTGGGACTCAATCTTTTCTAAGGAGGCCGTGATTTATCTGTCGCAAAACATCATTAATAGGTACTGTATCAACCTATGGTCACCTTATTTGGTGTGCAACGAACGTGTTAAACTCATTGAATTTTCAATAGAACATGGACGTAAATAATGACTTCTCAACAAGTCTATGAGTGTATTGAATAGAAAGTCAGAAAAATCATTGTTTATTCAATCAACACTTAAGCTTTTGAATAACTTACAGGTAGATACGAATATATTGAAAATGAAAATTCTGTAATGTATTCTCAACTGTCTCGGTATTGATTTACAAGTTTGCAAAATGACGTCCATTTGCATCGAGGCATTTTTGACAATTAGTAACTGTTTTTCGTACAACCCTCGCAAGTATGTCTCTGTTGATATTTGTAAATGTGTCAAAAACTCTTTGTCTCAGGATTTCTATAGTCGCAGGAGGATCAAATTCATAGATCTCATTCTTTGTATTACCCCAGAGATAAAAATCCAAGGGAGAAAGGTCGGGGGATCTAGGAGGCCAGGGTATTGTACCATTTAATGTAATGATCCCTTCCTCAAACTTATTGAAAAGCAGATTCGTTAATAGGCAATTGTATGGATAAATTTGTAGAATCAGGAAGCTAAAAAACCTTCAAACTCAGTGTTGACTTTGACATTAATATATTACCTTTTTACCTTACAACTTGTTCACAATATCACACAGGCTAAGGTACAAATACTGATTTTTAATATATTACAACAAAACTGCTCTATCAAGAAGTTCCTGACTTGAATGGTGTTGTGAGCCGGACATCCATCCTGTTGAAACCAGGTTCTTCTGAACTCATCTTCGGTTAGAGTAGCTCGTAATGCCGGCACAACCTGATTTCGCAAAAGCTCTAGGTATCTTAGTCCGTTTAGGCTGTAGTCAAATGAAAATGGTCCTGTAAGTCGATTTTCTGAAATGATTGATTGATAGTTGCCCAATTTAGAAAGGTAAGTTGGATTAAATTACCAATGACCCCACACCAAACGTTAAACCCAAATCTGGTCTGTAGACGTCTCGCTTTCACTTCGTGAGGGTTTTCCACAGCCCAATGATGAGTGTTGTGCTTATTAAGAACTCCACAATTCGTAAACCTACTTTCATCGGACCACAAGACATGATTTACAAAATCGGGATTGTCATTACACTCCCTTGTATACCACTCACAGAAGCGCATTCGTCTTGGAAAATCAGTTTCTTTAAGTCCTTGAACTACTGTGGGTCTGTATGGATTGTACTTATTCTTTTTTAGCACTCTCTGTACTGTTGATTGATTTTGATGTTGTTGATTTGATTTTCAATGTTGTATCCGCTTCTAGGTTGTGCGCAGACCCCAAAGTTGATCAAATTAACAACCATTTTTCTGAATTGGGTTTTATGAGGCTGCCGTCATTCGGGGTACATCTCCAAATACCTTGCTGACGTAATTTCGGCATTTCTCTGTGACTGCAAGTACAGCGCTAACATATCCAACTTTTCTTCATTCGAATAGGGAACACCGGGCATTTTTAATAGGTTTCGACAATTTGTTTATCAGATTTATTATTTTAATGACAGAGAAGCGTACTACTATTTACGTAAACACAACTGTCATACTGAATTATTATTTGCGGGGTGTTATAGACCACAACGCCATCTTTCGGCAGAATTATTGAACGACATATCAGAGCCTCCTAGGATTTTGCTTATAAACCAGTTTTCTGTCAAATAAATCATGGCCTCCTTAGAAAAGATTGAGTCCTAACTACGAAATGTGATATTCCGGAGATACTTGAATCTTTTATGCACTTGTGGGACATTACTAGACTGGAAATTTTAAACTCTTTGCAAAAAACGAAAAATCCAATATGGCGGCCATAAGAAAAATGAATGTTGAGGCGGGTTGCGGGAAAACAAAAGGCGATTGAGACATGTCATACACACCATTTTATTCGTTTAAAAAAAGTGCCCCGATAATGTCACATTTTCATAGCTGTCCAATTAGCCGTTTTGGATTTACTGGCAAAAAACAAAATCCGCCATTTTCGGTTTTTCGCCGATATTTCCAAAACCAATCTATCGATCGCAAATCTGGAACCAAATATCGAATGCACTAAGTTTCCTCTAAAACTTTCCCCATTAAACCTTTGATGTAGGTATAATAGGAGCCAAGATCCCTGTATAGAGAAACGAATTTGGGACACACTGTACGCAATAGTCACTGTACAGGGTGATTCATTTTCAGCGACAGGGTGCCAGTTCTCGTAAACTATTCATCGTGGTGGCTTGCGGCAAAAAATTTTATCACTAAAACGGCCAAGAGAAAAACCTGGAAAATATTTTCAAGTTTCTGAAATGGTCGCTATGGGCCGTAACAACCAACACCAAGTAGAAAAATATGATTTGTATGGAATTTTGTCTAATGAAAATATATCGATGAGCTCATTTTCTGACTATTTACCTACACTTTTTGTCTAAAACGTTTTTTTCTATCTATCATAATAAAGTGGTGGGGGAAGTTCAATTGTTTTATTAAACAAACGGAGATTTCTCCCGTTTCGCTTGACCGATTTTAACGAGCTCTATCAGAAACTTGAAAATATTTTACAGGTTTTTCTCTTGGCCGTTTTTTTTAATAATAATTTTTTTTTTACCGCAAGCATCTACGATGAATAGTTGTCCAGATACATCCAGATACATCCAGATGCATTCTTAGTTGCCCACTCTGTACATCTATAGGACAGGTACTACTAAAGTGAATTCTTTGGATAACTTGGAGTTGCTTATCCAAGTGCTTATCTTATCTTAGAATTATTAGACTATGTTATTAGTGTAGTCAAAGTGTAGGGTGAGGGTGTAGGTAGGTACTGTAATTCTCAGTACTTAGGTATATTATGTATGTACTAGTACTTGTACTTACACTTTCACAATTTCCCTTTTTTCTTGAAAAGACTGGAAGTCCACTACCGGATGTTATTCCCATAATATATGCAGACATTGTTCGTCTTTTTCAATTGCTATAATTCAATATGAAGATAACAATTAAATACACTACTTAATTAAAATACTGAACACTAAACAAACTATTTGTTTATCTGGGTTTATTGAACTTGAACCTAAACTGAAAGTGAGGTTAGAGAATAAGATTGATCAAAGGGTGTAACATGGTACCTTTTTACGTACCTTTAATAAATGATATGTGCCCGTACTAATCAGAAGAGACCAATTTTCGTACAGCCTACAGAATTTCAAAAATGTAATTTAATATCACATAACACATATTTAATATTAAGTAAACAGTCTGGATATCGATCAACGGTTGTTTTTGTTCACATTCTATTTTAACTATATTTTCTTTTAAGAATTAACCGGAAGTCACTATAATTTCAAGATACAGTGTGACCCATTTGTTTTGGGAACACCCTGATAAAAAGTTTATTTCTTAACCGATTTGGTTCGTTTTTTTTTTGGATGGTAGAGCTCGAAAAATTGTATATTCTTGGCAAAAAGTGACCTTCGCCATTTTGACTTCAAGGCCTACTATGTTAGTTTTTAAGAGCAAAATTTCAGGAAACCATATTAGCGATTTTTTTAGAAGAAATCTGTGTGCGCCACTGGATTCAGCATCCTTTAAAACGGGTCTATACAAATTTTCAACCGAAAATATCAAGAGTTCCTGGATAAATTTTGAGTCGAAAAGGTCATATGAACTTGGGTCTTAAAAGAAAAATAAAAAATAAAACAAAATAAAATGAAATAAAAATGAAAAAATAAAAATAAAAGAAAAAGTGTGTCCCTATACCATAATATCCTGTGGCAAAATTCATTTCAATATCTCAAACCGTCTTTGGAAAATGTATTAAAAACTGAAAATAAAATAGATCTTTAACACCCTGTATCTAAAAAACCCAGCATTTTAAGACCCAATAAGTTTATATAATAATATGAACTTTTCGACTTTATCCAGGAACTCCCCCTTAAAATTATGACATACCATTAAGTACACCCTGTATAGGTATATTCGATATTTTTTCAATAGATATTCTGTGGCGGCTCCTATGATATATTTTCTGGGAGTGTGCTAAAAAAATATATGGATATATTTATGACTCATCGCAAAAAATAGGTACCTAATTTTTTGTGATGACTCATAAATACATCCAAATATTATTTTAGCACGCACTGTCTGAAAATATATCACGAGCCGCCGTTGATACGTACGTTCTCTGTTGATAATCAGGAATATGAATCTTCTTGCGCATAAAGAGAGAAAAAGAACTGTTTTTTATTTCATCATTTATAAACATTTGAAAAATTATGATTTACGTGTTTTGGGGTGAAAATGTTAGTTTTTGCAGGTTACTTTTGAGTAAAAAGGCAGAATATTGGGTCCACTTTGGGTAAGTTATAATTTTGTTTGACAAAAATGGATATCGCAGGATTTAGGATATACGAGCCAATAGAACCAGTTTTTTTTGTAGTTTAATTAAATTATCGCAAAGTTGTGCATATTTTTATGCTCAACAAAATGCCATTTCGAAATTTATAACATTATTTCGATTTTGTACAGGGTGATTGATTATATTTTACTCAATAGGTATCTCAGATAATTTTGGTCTTACAAAAAAGTTTGAATGAGCAAATTTCAAGTATTTTGCATGAACGTTTAGAATTTTATACTAAGAAATTCGGAAATGCATCAAAAACCTATAAACATTTTACAGAGCATGATAGGTATCTTTTTAATGGAAGACCCGCGTATATTTTTCGCTAGAATAGATATTTTTCTTCTGATTCCAAATATACAGGGTGACATAGAAAAAGTATATTGCATTATGCGACACAATGGAGAACACTTAAAAAAAAAACAAAAATAAAATAAAAACTAAAAAATCAACAATTCAATAGAGATGGAACCCTGAATGTAGCGCCCTCTATCAGAAATCACAAAACTAAGATCATATTTGAATTTGGCATGATAAAAAACCCCTGTATACCACGTTTTATCCATTTTTTTGCGTCTCTGGCTAAAGATATTTGAAAAAAAACCCAAACAAAAATCCCTGTATCTTTTAACCGAAAGCCTTGCGAACCCATATGTTCATGGGAGCTTTTTTACTTATTTTAGTGTCCTCTATTGTGTTGCACTATGCAATGTACTTTTCTCTCTGTCACCCTGTATGTACCATATGTTGGTATTTGATTCAGCCGTTTTTGCGCTATTCAAGTTCAAAGTCTCTAAAAATCTCATTATTGGGACATCACGTTGATCTTGGTTTCCAAAATACGTCAGAATCCAAATCAACATACTCAATGTAATTTTTATGAGACTTTTATTTGAACTTCAATAGAGCAAAAACCGCTGAGGATAACATATTGTTATATTTGGAATCAGATAGAAAAATATCTATCATTTTAGACAAAAATATATGCATGGTATTCTACTTAAAAAATACCATTTGTGTAATATGTATAGGTTTTTGATACATTTTCGCATTTCTTTATTTTTGAGCAGAATTTAATTTCGAAAAGTTATTTAGAATAACGCGTGTAAGTGATAAATTCGAGATTTTGAATAAATCTTGGATCTTTTTAGTTGTTCTAATAGGTATAGTAAAGATCTGTATTGTTCTATATTTGATTTGAAAAGATTTTTGTTTTTCCAAGATTATTATTCATTTGAACCATCTTTTTCTATCCTCCTTCGATACAAAATTTGAAATAAAAAAAAATAAAAATACAGTACAACCTCGATTATACTCGTAATAATAATCATATTGCAGAAGGGCCATTCGGATTATCGAAAAACTGAATATTACACAGAAAATATTAATAAACAAGCTGTATTTCTTGAACAAAATAACTCTTAACAAACAATCTAAATCAAGCAAGATCACAAACTTGAGTGGAGATCAGTAAAAGATACTCAAGAACAATCGTTTGATTTATTTTTTCTGCTACTTAGGCATGTTTTTTCAGTTTGAGCACTATAATGTGATGTGAACTGATGTGGAAAACTTATTATATATTCTTTGTGTTTTTGGTTTTCAAACAGTAATGTCTGCAATAGTAAAAAAACTTCACAGTTGTGAAAATGTTAATTCGAAGACGTTCAAGAGCACCAGGTTTACCAATAAATTCTTTTCAAAATTGGCGTATCTGCAGTCTGTCGCACGAAGAGAAAATTTTGATTTTTTATGCAGGGTTCGCAAAAACTTCAAAAACCTGAAATTTTTCCAAGAGAAATACTTACAACCACTTCATGTCTTGGCTCAGCTTGGCTGATTTATAACGCAATCAATTTGCTTGAAGCCAATTTCAATTAAAGATAAACCGAGAGATAAACGTACCAATTATGTGATATGAAAATATCAGGAGAAATCGAAATTAGAAACTAGCGCTTTTATGTGAAACAAAAAGTAAGAATAGATACTGAGAAATTTGTTTCTCCTTTTCAAATCAAATATACGTTTATTTAGCAGATGCTATAAAAAAAGTACAAATTTGTGAATAATAAATACGTTATGATAATAAAAATAAATAGATGAAAAACAACATTATATAACATGAGTGTACAAATATAAAATATAAATGGGACACCAGTAGGTTAGATTTTCGATACATGTATTCTAAGCAGTCTTTTAAATGAATTAAGCGTAACACAGTCTTTGATGTTGATGTTCTGAGGTAAATCATTAAATTGTTGTAGACCCTTATATAAAACTGAATTTAACATCTGAGTGGTATTACATTTGCTCAACAACACAAAATCACATCTATGCCTAGTACTATAATTATGTAAATCACAAAATTTCATGATTCAGTTTCACTAAAATACTCCTGTCTATTATACGAATCCTGTTCCCATAATATATTATACCCAAGAAACATGTTTACGGCTTATTGGTTTCAAGGAAGCTTTATGTAGGTTTCAAGGTGGTTCTTCTTAAGTGTCATGTTTTAAGGAAGCTTCAACTGAAACCAAATATTATGCCTTACGGCAAAAGGATCCTAAGATAAGGTTTTAACATTTGCTATAAAACTCACTGATAAAGCCAAGCAGAAATTGGTTTAAAGCAAGCCTTATGGTGGTCGAAAATCTTCGTTACAGCTGTTTACTCCTTAAACCTCCTCAAGAACTTTAGCCTGTAACTTTGACTCAAAATTTTCAAAATAGTTTTACTCCATAAAACCATGATAAAGCCTATTTCTTTGGAGGTATATTTAGTTTTATTCAAGTCAACGAAGAAGCAAGTCTGCTGTAAAATCACTAAGAATAAAACCTTCTTAAGCCCTCTTGAATGTAACAAGTTTGTTCATTTACTGTGTTCTTACATGAGCTCAAATGCAAATGAATGGTTTAAAATCAAAAAATCTGGGCAGTTGAAAGGGAAAAGACGGAGGAATCATTCAAACTTTATAAATACAAGTGAAAGGTTATCAGAAGGCTCTGGAAGCACTGAGGATCAAATGTTAAATGTACAAAGCCCACAGAACTTTTTCAAAAATCAATTCTCGACTCAAACAAGAATCCAAGGAAAAACACTGAAACTAGTGAAATTGATCTTCTTTTTGTTTTTACAGCCAAATGATTCACATGATGTGGCCATGTGAATCATAAAGTAGAAAGGGTTTATCATGAGACAATTCTAGGCGAACCTTGAAACCATATTGTTCTGTGAATACTTATGAAAGGAGCTGTTGCACTAGAGGCATATGGAATGTCTATTAAAATTGTTCTTAAAGCTTAAGTGTTTTAACGAGATCTCATAAATGAACACTTGGCTTTAAAAGCATGACGGCCATATTTTTCACGTTAGTAGACATTCGCCATGGATCAAATAATTAGAAAAAGATCAAGAACTCATCGAATTGACTTTCCAATACTCTAGAATTTTTCAGAACATAGTTACCTTCCATTCTTATTCATTCTTGCTCAAATTCCTCTGATTTTGATCATTTTTCAATTTTACCATTATAATGACTTGAAAATATATAAATATATATTTAAACGCAAAATGTTCGAGGCGCTAGTGGTGTTTTGTGTGAGTATTCAATAAATTTTTATCAGAAAATTCACATTCGTTGGTACATACGTGCCTGATGATATAGTTCATTTGATATGTTGTTCTGAGATTGAGATGTTCAAATAATAATATGGATACCTCTGATTGTCTGTTTTTATCAATTTCTGAGAGGGGATCTCATAATAACTGTCAAATTACAACGATGGAGCTCGGATAAAACAAATTATTACCTACTCCTAACAACCACAAGTACAAGAAAAGCTGGTTCTATACCTATCCCAGTGTTCAATCCAAATAAAGAGCTGAACATTCGTTCTATTGACGCTGAGCAAGCAATCCATGGGGATTTCCGGCTCATCCCTTTGTGATAACCATCAATGATCATTGATAACCACCATTTACTCACGATACAGTGCATATTATACTGTCCACTGTATTCCATTTACGTTTTGTATTACGAGTATTTCGTCCGAAAACAGCATATTTCAATGGATTACTGCGAGAAACAGAGTTAATTGCTAATCAGTGTTTCTATATTATATTATGTAACTCATCAACTGTCTCTAAAGCCTGAAGTTTTTCTAGTGGTCAGTGTCATTTATAATTCTAAGGATGAAATACAGAGCTGACATTTGTTCGGTGGTTATGTCTTCAACGGTCGATCCCGCATAACGAAACCATTCATAATTTTTTTTTGGTCGGTTTAAAATTCGTTTGCTTTGGCAGGTTCTGAGGTCAACATCTAAAAAGTCTATCATGAAACTGTAGTCAGTAGTCAGTCGTACAAGCAAAACTTTCAGAACAGTCAAGCGACAGTTATTTATACTTAATTATATTAAATGCCCAATTTGATAATAAAACAAGAACACGCTGAGTAAAGAGGCGGGTAAAATATTTGATGATAAAATTTGTTTTCTTGCAGACAAAATTGTCTTTTTTGTAGACAATCGTCTACTTTTGAACCAAGTAACACGATATACAGGGTGTTTCAAAAACATGTTGCCAAACTTTAAGGGGTTATACCTTACGAAAATATTACGATAGACCCCAAATTTTCCAGTCCGAAAGTTGATATCAAAAGAGATACAGGGTGTCAAAGCTGAATTTTAATTTTTGATTTGTTTCAATAACTTTTGAAATAATCAAGTTTATTTGAAAAATTTGGTATATGAAGATTGTTTGACATGCGAAATTCAAATCTGACCTTGATTTGGCTTTCACTTGTAGGGGGCGCCACTTACACACATCTTCATTCATTCAAATAGTCATAACTTTTTTGTATGAATTCGTAATTTCATTTTTTTATCAAAAATTTGACTTTTCCGTCATATTTACATAAGAAAGGTAAACTTTGTAAGAGTGGCTAGGAGTTAATCTTTTTCAAGATATTTGTACTTGAAGTACCTAATCCATGCAGTGTGGTTTTGGATGGAAAATTTTGAAAATAGACATAGGTGGCGCTGAAAACGGCGTTATCATGCTAATTTTGACAGTTGTTTCAATATTCTTTATATAAAAAAACTTGACTTTGTATTTATTTTTTTTTTGTTATTTTTCATTTTTCATTTTTTTTTTCATAAGAAACATTGGACATTGAAACAACTGTTACCATGATAAGGCCGTTTTCACAGCCACCCACGTTTATTTTTAAAATTTGCCATTTAAAACCACATTGCAAATTGCAAGTATTACTTCAAGTGCAAATATCTTGAAAAGGGTTACTCCTAGCTACTCTTACAAAGTATACCTTTCTTATGTAAATATGTCGGAAAAATCAATTTTTCGATAAAAAAAAGAAAGTACGAGTTAATACAAGTTACGGCTATTTGAATGGGTGAGAAGGTGTGTAAGTATATGGCGCCCCCTACAAGTAAGAGCCATATCGCAAGGCCAGATTTGAATTTCGCATGTCAAACAATCCTCATTTACCAAATTTCATCAAAATAACTTCATTATTTCAAGAGTTATTTGCATAGAAATAACACTTTCTATGGTTATTTGAGAAAATCAAAAATTAAAACTTAACTTTGATACCCTCTGTATCTCTGTCAATATCAACTTTCGGAATAGGCAAGTTGGGTTCTATCGTTATATTTTTTTGTGTGGTATAACCCCTTTAAGTTTGGCAACATGTTTTTGAAACACCCTGCAGAGAATCATTTTTGGTTTTTTCATGAATCTTAAAGAATAAAAAAAAATAATATAAACATTACCCAACATTGTATATAAATCAAAACTTTGTCAAAAATTGAAATAAATTGAAGGTTCCAGGTCTCCACCCAATGAGGATGTTGAAATAAAAAAACAAAGTTGATGCTGGCTGCTCATAGATGAAATGTCGGTTCTTCAATTTAATAGCGCTATCTTGTAAAGGGCAAAAAGTGGCAATGAAGAAGTTCCATTCATTTTAAAAATATCTCTTCAAATGTGGTCAGAAAAAAATGAAAATGTTGAAAAATTTCGGTTTTTTTCGGATTATTTCGGACGTAGTCGGAATTTCTTGGCTTTTAAAATGGCAATTTGTTAAGCATCAAAATACGCAACTTTGCCTCCATTTAACCCACCTTGTATCTCTTACGGTCTCCAAGATCCCCATGATAGACATCCTTATCTTGGACACACTGATGTAGTCCATGTAATACACGCCATACCTATACCCAACCTTTTTCGAGAAAAGGCCTTATAAATCCATAATTTTTTTATTTAAAAAATAGGTTAATGTTCTTATTGGTTCAATAATTGAATTGAATATCCAATCAGCAAAGTAAACAAGTTACTACTAAACAACTAAAAAAAAGAATCGCGTAGTTGCCTACTTTTAAATTCACAGCCAGGAGGCAGCAATATAAACAATATGTAACTACACGATTATGTTTTTTTTTAGTTAGTTACCAGTTATCTACGTTGCTGAATGAACATTTATTTCAATTTTTGAACCAATAAAAACACTAACCAGAGTATTATGGATTTAATAAGATGCCATTTTCTCGAAAACGATTGGATATAGGTATGAGGTATGTTGCATGAAGTATACTCAGAATTTAAGACAAAATTCAAAAATGAAATGAAAAATACACGTTTCCATTGAAAATAAAGAAGTTGATAGTCGTAACCAAATTTTTGGTTCACCCTGTATACAGAGTGGCCCATTTGAAAGCGGGCCACAACCGTAACATTTTTATTCATGGAGCGATTTTGAAGATTTTTTTTTAAATGTGGAGAGTAGAAAGGTTTATTTTGAGGCCAGACGGCGTCAAGTTTTTTCAAAATTCACGGCCTACTAGATCATATCTAGAGGCTGAAAAATCCAGAATCCATATTGGCGATTTTTTTATTAAAAATCTGCCTACGCCACTGGATCCGACACATCCTAAAATGGATCTGTACCATATTTCATGGAAAAATATTCAAGATTAACGATCTATTTCATTATGCACCAAGAAGCATTTTACGTCGTAACTCTTGCGATAGCAAATCCATCACAACAAATTTGATAAATAACAACATTTAATAGATATTCTTATTCTTATGCCAAAATACAATATAAACAAACGAAATTAACAATAAAAAAATTACACACAGGAATATTTTTTCATCAAATTTGGTAAAGATCCATTTTAGGCGTACGCTCTACATTTCAAAAAAAAATCGTCAAAATCAATACATAAAATAAAATGTTATGAGGGTGGCCCGCTTTTTAATGGGTCACTCTGTAAATGCATTTGTCATTAAAAAACCGCATTCTTGGATAAAAATCGACTGAATTTAAAATGAATTTGTTCATTATTTTAGCCGGTCACTGTCTACGCTGCCAAAGATGAACGTCAAATTAGCGGATGCCATATTATTCTAGTCGATACACCTTAACTATCATACATTATTGTGAAAAAAATTTGGTCAGTGTATTTGATTGATATGAAACCAAACACAAACGTAAAACTTATTTTTTAATTATTTGCAATATAATAAAATTATTACATAGCTCTATACTCTATATCTTGAAACCGGTTTTCTTCGGCTTTTTCCTCGCTTTCATTATTTTCTCTTTCAAAGCAGCAATATCCACTTTAGTTTCAGTTTTAGTAGTTGGTTTTGAAGTGCTTGGTTCTGGTTCCACAGGAGGTATAAAAGGCTGGTTTCTTCTCTCTTCTCGTTTCTTTGCTGCTTCGGCATGTTTTTCATCTTTTTCTTTATTCTGTTTTTCTCTCTTCTGTGCTTTGTTGAGGAAGTATTCACCACTTTGAAGCTCCTTGTCAATCTGTAAAATTATTAATAATATACAAGAATCCTCGATTAATCCCGATATGTTCACTTGACAGATATTTATACTAGATCAACAGATCAAGCCTCTTGCGCGGAAAATAAAATGTTTTGCCCGTCAAATCAAAGAACATAGCAAATTTTTCAATAAGCTGTAGCTGTAGAAAACCCCAGAAATAAGGAAAAGGAAATGGAGAAATCTGTATGAGACAAGCCTCCCCATTTTGGAAAGTTTGGTCAAATGAGAAAAACAGTTCCCCAGAAAATTCCCTGGTAATGGGGGTCCTGTAAGTAGGAAAGAATGTGTGCAGAGAATGGCCTGATTTTCCGACGAAACCGGCCATCGGAAAACAGCTCCAATTCAGGGAAACCTCACGAGAAAAAGGTGACTAAAAAAATCATTGTTTTGATCCGACCGGGTGGACTGCTTCACTAAACGCGAAATGTTCTACCTTGTGGTTTTGGGTTGTGATTTAAAAAAAAACGGAACGCATTTCGAGATACGTGAAGGTAGTTTTCGGAGTAGCTGATACAAATGGTCGCTGTTAGCGGAGTTGTCTCGTTGGCGGTTCGAAATTTTGTCGTCAAGCCCGGTTTTCCCACCACTGTTTGTTTGGTTGCATTAGAAGCATCGAATTCTCGCCAAACCGATAAACTCATGACATGTGCAAAATTTGCTTTTTCGGTTATCGGACAAGCACAAACTACCTCCGAATTAGGTTTCTTATAACAAAAAAAAAGCCATATGTACCCAACTTTATGGCAGACACTGTATACAGGGTGCCACAGATTCGAGTACATGCACGGGGATCTCAGTTATTATAAGAGATACAGGGTCGGTTAAATGGATGTAAAGATGTGCATTTTTATGGTCAAGAAAATGCCATTTTGAAAATTGAAAAATTCCGACTACTTCCGAAGATATTAAAAAAAAAACGAAATTTCGCAAAAACGTTTTTATTATTTCCTGCGTTTGTTTGAAGACATCTTAAAATAAATTACACTTTGTCATCGCCACTTTTTCTCCTCTACAAGATGGTGGTTTCAGATTGAAAATCTGATATTCGTCTTCGAGCTTCCATCATCAACTCAATTTTTTTAAATACGGACCTGGACTTTTTATTTTATTTTTAGTTATCTTTTGACGTCCGTGGGACAATGAGGGGATAAGATGGGAGCGTAGAGTAATGGGTTGCCTCAGCAACCTCAGTATTTTTAATAATTATTCACCTATTATTGTTATTTTCAATAGTTTGTTGAATTGGCAATATTTTTGAGGACTGTTGCAGAAATGAATTCAGTTTTTTATACGTAGTTCTCTTATTCACCATGAAGTTTGGATTTAATCTATTTCCATTAAATGTATCGTTATTGGATGTTATTTCGAGGTTCAGTCAATTAGTTTTAATTAGTTGTGCAGGTTTTCTCATAAGAATCACGTGTCGAGTAAAGATGGATCTATGAACCAAACGACAGATAACAAAAGATACCTAAAAATAAAGTAAAAAATCCAGCACCGTATTTAAAAAAATTAACTTGATGATGGCCGCTCAAAGACGAAACGTCGGATTTTTAATTTGATACCGTATAGGAGAAAAAGTGGCAATGAGAAAGTGCAATTAAGTTTAAAATATCTTCTCAAATAAACTCAGGAAATAATAATGTTTTTGCGAAATTTGGTTTTTTTTTTCGAATATCTTCGAGAGTAGTGGGAATTTTTCAAATGACAAAATGATATTTTGTTGAGCATAAAAATGCGCAACTTTGCATCCATTTAATCGACCCTGTATCTCTCATGATAACTGAGATCCCCATGCATGCACTCGAATCTGTGGCACCCTGTATGTTCGATAAGGGTTTGAAAAAGTCGAGGAAAAAGTAGTCCATTGTGATACCTCTGTTTCCTTTTATTTCGCACGGGTTATCTAGCATCGGAAACACAATACCATCTCGCATTCTTTCGACACATCTAGGAATCCCCCTGTAGATTTTTGTATTATTGAGATAGAAAAAAGTTTCAAACAAATGTTTTTAGGAATGTGATTCTCAACAACTTTGATTCTATAATATTTCATCGTAAGTCTGATAGGAACAGAGAAAACAATTAGCGCCCCTTTTTCAAAGATGGTGAGGTAAGCTCACTTTCGAATTTTCCGAAAACTGAGGTGGGATGCGCACGGAATTTTGTTCATGTTGAGAAAGGAAGAACAATCAACAGCGAATACTACATGGCATTATAAGTGCGTTTGAAGGAAGAAATTGCCAGAAAACGACCACACATGAAGAAGGAGAAAATTCTCTTTCATCAAGACAATGCACCGTGTCACAAGTCGATGGCAACGATGGCCAAATTGCACGAATTGGGCTTCTAATTGCTTCCGCACCCACCGTATTCTCCAGATTTGGCCCCCAGCGACTACTAGCTGTTCGCAGACCTGAAAAAAAATGCTCGCCGGAAAGAAATTTGGCTCGAATGAAGAGGTGATCCCTGAAACTGAAGCTTATTTTGAGGCCAAAGACGAATCGTTTTTCAAAAAAGGTGTCGAAACGCTGGAGCGGCGTTGGACTGATTGTATCACTATTGAAGGAATGTATGTTGATGAATAAGATCGAATTTTGCCAAAAAAATGTGTTTTTCTTAGTTTGTTATCCTACGGACTTATTGAGTGATGTGTTATATGGCATGATTTCGGGAGCGTAGGTATAGGATGGGTCAAAATAACCCCAGTTTGTCATGAAACTTTTTTTTCTGAAGTGCCTCCTAACGGAGATACAGAGCCCTAATAGGGGTAGTGCTACCCATTGATTCAATTTTTTAGCGGTAACTTTTGAACCGGTTCGTATAATTTGATGAAATTTTAGTACGTTGTGTAGGCCATGAAGACTCATAAAACCATAGTTAAGTCAATATTTTAAATTATAGGGGTGTTTATTCAAAGTGATCGAGCCATCAATTAATGATAATAATGATCCAAATTGGATATATATCGCATAAATATCGGATATATATCCGATATAATGATATTTATATAAATATCCTGATATTTTCGAACCCCGAAAAGAGGACCGATTGAATGGGTTCCGAACACCCCGGATCTCACCCCATTGGATGTGTTTTTGTGGGGGGACTTAAGATCTAAGGTCTATGTTAATGAACCAACTTCAGCAGAAAACTGCAAAAAAACGAGAGATTCGAAGAATAACACGGAACATTTTAAGCATTGATCGAAAAAATTGAAACGTGTCCACTGTTGCCAATTACAAAGAGGAAATCAATTGGAAAATTTGATACAAAAATGAGAATGAATCTTCATTGGGTTCTACCGAGGGTTCTACTGTCTATTGTTAGGCACTTGAATTCTAATATCAATAATAATTTGTATTTGAACGATTAGTTGACACTTCGTGAACAAATTCAATTTTTCTTGTTATGGTGTTTTATCTTCATAATATTAGGTAGATTGATGAAACCGATATTTTCTTGACCCACCAAAAAATTAGGGGCAGTACTTCTGATAACTTCTTCATAATAATTCTCAAATGGCTTGCTCAATCAAAATTTCTCATTCTTCTTTCCGCTGTCTCATTTTCATTTCGTTCAAAGGAATGTTAATTTTCAATGTACGAGCCACCCTGGCAACGTTGCAGTTAGTTTTTTCACACATTTTTTTCATTAGGTTAGTTCGAGGGTTAGTTAGTTTGCTTTTGCAAGTAAAGTCTATCGTACTGTATAACAATGATACCAATAAGTAATTACCTTTCTTTCTTGTTGCGGAGGAGGAAATGGAGTGTAAGGTTTCTTCTCCTTCTTCTTCTTCTTGGGTTGCTTCTTTTTATTAACGGTTTTGGCAAACTTCGGCAAAAATCTTTCCCAGTTTTCATTTTTCAATTTTGGATCTTTCATAAGCTCTTTCTTAATCATGAGACTTTTGATATTGTAAATAGGATGTACATTTTTCATTGTATCTTCAACAATTTTTCTAACCTGTTGCAATCCCTTGTAAGGACCCAAGGCGGACACCGTATTACCTTGAACCAGTATATAACAATTTGAAAGAAGTTCTATTGATTTGAGAGTGCAACCATTAGGGCCAATGAGTCTTTGCCGCCTTTTCACAAATTTTTCCCGATTACGAGTGATTTTTCCAATCTTGATTATGTCACAACCAACTTCATCATCAAGAACTCGTTTTGCTTGTTCAAATGGGACACTTCTGGACATGAGTTTCAGCATATCTCTGGCTTTTATGATAATATATGGATCCCATGTTTTTCGTGAGGTTTTAACAGACATACTTCCTTCAATCAAATCTAACTCAGCTTTTATGCTATATTCATTCAATGTCTTCTGCACAAGTGGCCATACTTCTTTGAGATATTGTTCCCTGTATTGAGGAAAAAGAGTGGCAAAAGAGCTCTCTTCCAGTAGTCCATGTGGATTGTCTTCAGGTTTAAATTCAGGAATTTTGAGTGCCCATGCATTTTCTACAGGACCGCTAACTTTCTCTTCATCATCACTTACGTCTGCCATCCTGATTTTATATTAAAATCAGTAAATCAGTGTCAACGGTACTATTGTGAAAAATCAACGGAATTACTACCACACTGCTCCCAAATAATTAAAATTTTGAATAATCCAAATCCAAAGGAATCAAAAATAAATATCTGAGGTTATACTCTCTCGCTCTCGTCAATTTCAATTCTTCTTTTTGCTTCTGTAAATGGCATAAAGTGACTAGGCTGTATAATCCTTGATTAGCGCCACCCATAGATATCTATGGCCAACGATTATTTCTTTCTTCATCATTGGGCGCGTTCAGGTAGTTTGTGGCGCCTCAGCGCTTTTCCGCTTTATTTTCCCTAAATCGACATTTTTTTCTGTTTCTCCTCATCAGAGGAAACCTGTATATAAACAATTTCATCTCCAAACTGGAGGCAAATTGTTTCTTCAGTTGAATCGCACATTTTTAACAACTACAAATTTGAACCCTTTTGCCGGTTTGCCGCCGCTTCATGACATTTCAAGCGATAAATCGAACAAAATATACGCTTTACCGCTGGAATAAAGCGCTGCAGCGTAGCGGAATCATTTGTGTCGTTCAGTGAGACCGCTTGAAGCTTGAGTAAAGCGCTGCAGCGACAAAGTTCCCTGAACGCGACCATTGATTATACACTACACATTGCTCAGTTACATTTACGTACGTTTGGCAGCGAGCGGAGAACGGTTGTGACGTCACCATGGGTTCTGAATGGTTTGTTTATTTTCATTCAGCCGTTGATCGTGTGTGTTGTGTTGTGAATTTGTCCAATAGTTTGTGTTTTTCCAATTAGTTTTAATGTAGTTTGAGTTGGCGAAGATATACAAATACATATTTTATTCGTTTCGTTGTGTTAACGGTTGACGGTGTGTAACAATTCGATTTAGCACAAGAAGGAGCATTTTGTTCACACGAAAGTAAATGAAATGGCCACCACTCTCTGAGCAAATAGGCTTCTTGTTTAATAATAATTAACTACATAGTAATTTTAGTTCATGATGCCTGGCAGAATATGTGCTGTTGCTGTGTGCAAAACAATGAATTAGCTCTTAAAACGCAAGGCTCAACCATAATATTCCATTCTTTTCCAAAAGGCAAGGAATAAGTGTCTACAATACAAAAAGAGTGGGTGCATCGCTGCAGAAGAAAAGCGACAAGTTTAATATAGATTTTTCGAGAGTTTGCGCCGACCATTTTACAGTTAATGACTATGAAAGAGATTTACAGCATGAGTTATTGAGTAAGTAGGTAGGTACCTATATTACAACTGGCTTTAATTAAAATTAGGTACCGAGCTTTCTAAAATTGCAATTCCCATATAGGTACAAACATATTTTGGTCGACGCGACGTGCACTTTGTACACAAATCCAAATTGTGAATTTTATAAATGAATACTTTCAAATCACATTTTATTGTGTATTAGAATATTACATCCTCATTATTTGGCAGTTTTGTCGAGATATTTTTTTAAACCTAGATTTGTAAAAAAAAGTCGGAGTAGTTATAGGTATATTGAGTTTTTTTTTTTTTCATTTTGAAATCTATATTATAAATATAAAATTATTTGTTTTTGTTCTCTTCAATATAAAGACAATATTTCTCAAAAAATTTTGCTTGGAATCTAATTTGCATAAAGAAAATACCATATTATAAAGCATACGCGCTCTTTTTGTCAGCATCAGTGGTGACGTCACAGCGACTTTGACCTTGCCAGACAGATTCGGCAAGCTGAGCAATCCTCTGTAGTGTTTAATCGTTAATCTATGGCGCCACCCATTTAACCATAGAAATAAGTGTTATTTCTATGCATTTAACTATTGATAGTCCGGTGATTTAAGAATTTTTGGCGAAAAATAGGGTTAATTGAAGGCGAAGTTAACAAATTATTCTACATAAGTACATTTAAGGGGGATTTACATGGGTCGATTTTTTTCGTGTGGCTAGTTGCTTCGATATCGCCTAGTCACAGCCGCATCGCTACCCCATTCACACAGGCGACTGAAATCGCATGAGACTTTTGCATACTTTTTTGAACTCTCGAGATGAAATATACAAAACTTTTTGGTTAGCGTGGTGGACGGGATCATTAAAATCAACTGCTGAAACCATTTACACGGTCGATTTCAGTCGCCAGCCTCATGCGGCCTTCGATCGCGCGGCAAAAGTCGGATGCCACCCACTGACCTCTGAATAGGTCAGAGATGCCACCCTACTTTGGCGACACTAAATATTGGACATTATTCAGAAACTTCTCTAGAAGCCGCGAACCACAAGAAAGTACCCACCAATTAACGACGAGAATAACAAACTGACCTACGAGGAAACTGAAAAAGCGGAGGTTTTCTCCAAATCCCTCTATGGACAATTTTCTACCAATGAAGACCTGGGAACCAGAAGATTTACCCAGCATGTAAACAACCAACTCATCAACCATTCTGACTCAAAACAACTACTACAAAAAGACGGAAACTCCGAAGTAATTTCCTTCACCATAGTATAGGAGGTCCAGGGAATTATTGCTTACCTTAAAACTGGAAAATCACCAGGCATAGACAACATCACCAATAAAGTCATAAAAAACTTCACTATCCACATCGTGGAACAATTGGTGGACATCTACAACGCCTGTATTGCCAAGGAACATTTTCCAGATCCCTGGAAGGACTTGGTGATATTAATCCCTAAAAAAGGAGAGAATCTATCTAAACCCACAAGATACCGGCCCATCTCCCTTTTATGCTGCATGGGATTTTTGTTTGAAAAAATCATGCTGATAAGAATGCAGCAGCAAAGTGACAAACTCAACGTCATCCCTCACCAACAATTTGGATTTAGGCCACAATTGGGAACCGTACTTCAAATTGCTAGACTCAGTGAAGACATTACCAGGTCCCTTCAAGCAAAAAGAGTCTCTGGTGTTATTTCTCTGGACATCGAGAAAGCCTTTGATAAGGTATGGCACCAGGGACTCCTACATTAAATGACTACGATTGGATTCACAAGAAAAACCACTCTCATCGTGAAAAGCTTCCTATCGAACAGAACTTTCTCCATCAAGATCGGAGACACAATTAGCAACAGAAGAGATCAACGAGCGGGAGTCCTTCAGGGATCCATCATGTCGCCGCTCCTCTATAATCTATATGTAGCAGACACCCAGACATACCCAATTACGGAACTGTATCTTTATGCAGATGTCACATTAATTCAAACCAACGCCAAAAATAACCTCATTGCACAGAAGCGAATGCAGAATTATCTCAAAATCCTGGTCGATTACTACACTAAATGGAAGATCAAGATCAACTTCAAAAAGACACAAGCCATCATGATTGCGAGAAATACCACCAAAACGCCAAACATCAGATTTAATGACGAAATTATCCCCTATATAGAGGGACAATATTAGATATCTGGGCGTCACCCTAGATAAAAAAACTATTATGGAATGACCACATTAATTCTAAATTGAAAGAGGCACTGCAGCGACACTCTTCTCACTGATTAACAGAAACAGTAAACTCAGCACCTACAACAAAATGAGATTATACACCCAAGTGATCAGGCCGAAAATAACGTACGCGCTAGGAGCTGTCTACCTGGGAAAGCTACAAAACAAAAAACTGCAAATCTATCAGAACAAAATTATGAGGAGAATGGACGACACATCGTGGTTTATTCGCGACATTGACATACATTAAACCTATGCAACATATTACACTGGATACACTCTACCGACTACGTAACACAATTAACAATTCTGAAAATCAATCACTCAAAAAGACCAAAAAATACAAAATCTACAAATATCACAAATCAAGATACAGAAATATTTGGGCCCCCAGAATCAATTTACCATGAAACCCCTTCATACCTTACATCGACCCGCGTAAATCCCGCTTGTAGTAGAAGGTAAAGAGTGTTCAATAAAAAATACGATCAAGTCACCTATGGATTGCAATTGTTTCAAAAAACGTATGTCTTGGCTAACATCGCAATAATGACATGACATCCACTTTCTCACCGTCACAGATGCCATGATGCCAAACCATATAAACTAGCCACGACCTACGTTCATGACAGAAAAAGAAATCCAGAGGTGACTTGATCGTATTTTTTATTGAAGTTATTACATGAATACGCAAATTAGACAGCTTCGTCTTGGCAATACAAATTTACTAAAACTACAGATAGTAATTCTTATAAGATGCGATATGCACTGTGATATCCACTACTTTTTGTGAGAATCGAAAATTTCAACTCTCGTCGATTTTTTTTTAAATCATCCTACATCGGACTATAATGAAGAAGATTACATTGAATATGTTAAGGACTAACTCATATGTCACGGCTGGAAGTTTGAAAAAAAGTGCATGGCACATAGAGATTTTTTCTTGACTTAAATTCGTCAATTTACCTACATGTGTTCAAGATCTCTTCATTCTGATACAAGGTATATTATTATGTACAATCGTATCAACCATCAATACCTCATGAGCAAAGAATTCATGTCAAACTGAAACTATGCATTAAATAGTGATAGTCCTAATTTCCCCAATCAATACCAATCATTATCACACGTTTCAAGAAATGATAGGTACCCACATATACAGGGTGTCCCAGAAAGAATGGGACATACGGTAACAACAGATTCCTCACACAAAGTCGAGTTCTAATTTCTGATTTATTTGAACAGAATAATTGGAAATCCTCAGTGATAACACCGGTCCCTAAGGTGCCCAATGCTGTTACAATCAAAGATTTTCGTCCAATAAATTCGTCGCCGCCATACGAAAAAACACTGGAGATTTCAGCTAAGGACCAAATACTGGAATACTGCAAAAGAAACAACATCATCAATGAAAATCAATCAGGATTTCGTCAGAATCATTCATGCGCTACTATACATATCTGCAATGACTGGATTGACAATATTGACAAGGGAAAATACGTTATCTCAATCTTCTTGGATTTCAAACGGGCATTTGAAACAATAAACAGAGAACTATTGCTAAAAAAGATCCACAAAATTGTTCTTAGAGGTACAATCCACCGATGGCTGACGTCCTACCTTTCTGGCCGAACACAAAAAGTTAAATTTAACAATAAATACTCGACTACAAATAATATCAACGTTGGTGTGCCTCAGGGTACAGTTCTGGGGCCATTACTGTTCACGTTGTATATTAATGACATCTTCAAGCATATTGAGTTCAGTTCCATGAAACTATTCGCAGATGATACCATGCTATATATTTCTGGATATGACGTTGAGGATATGCAGCAAAAAATACAAAAGGATCTACTCAACATCAAAGAATGGCTTTGTGATAATAGTATGGCACTTGATACGGAGAAATGCAGATTTATCGTGTTCGGTACTCCTTACATGGTTAGAACATTGGAAAGGGAAGTTGAGTTCGTTATTGACGGAAAACAAGTGGAAAAGGTGACTGATTTCAAATACCTCGGTGTAATAATGGATGAAAATTTGAAATTCGACCAACATGCTGATTATGTTGCAGCGAAGATGTCAAGAAAGGTGTACATCTTGCTTCTAACTTCTTTTCTACAAATCAGTTATTGCGCCCCACTTCGATTACAGTCAACAATGATGTTCTCGTTAACCCAAGAAAAATTTAAGCTGTTACAAAAAATTCAGAATCGTGCTTTGCGAGTTATTTTATATAACCTGTAATTTTTATACACCAAGCAAATTAATGTTAGCCACATTACAATTGTTAAGCGTTAAACAAATTGTGTTATACAGAACCTTTATAATAATATTTAAAATGAGAAAAGGCCTTTTACCAAGTTATCTGAGTAGTGGAATAAGACTAGTAATAAGTGAAGTTCATGACTATAATACACGCAGTGCCAGTGACTTCTGTGTGGATACAGCACGACTCAGTAGAACGCAGAATAGCTTTTTTTTAAGATTTCACTGAATACAATAAACTACTCTGTGATATAAAAAACTGTGATACTGTTTGTAACTTTAAAAGATGCCTTTTAGCGTATGTGGTTAACATTTATGTTTATAGTGTCCTAATTTTAAAATTTTTGAACGTCATTGTATTTTTTTATACACCTATTTGCTTATATCTAACTCGATATCTAAGTATGTATATATTTTACTACGCCTTCATTCAGCTGATATATTTGAATTGTAAATTGTATAGCTTTTGCTAGATAAATCCTTTTATACTTATAATATTAATAACTTTCGAAATAATCAAGTTAAAATTGATAAAATCTGGTATGGTAGTTGTTCCACATGCAAAATTTAAATCTGAGCACGGAATTGCTCTCACTTGTAGGGGCGCCACTTACATTTACATCTTTTCACTCATTCGAATAGTCATAACCTTTTTTGTACTCACTCGTACATTTTTTAAAAATAGATTTTTCCATTATTTTTATATAGGTATACTTTGTAGAAGTGGTATCAAATGGAAAATTTTGAAAATAATTTTGAGATCCTTTGGAAACGGCGTTATCTTGGTAGTTTTGACATGAGCTTGAATGCTCAATGTTTTTTGATAAAAAAAATAATCTTATTTTATATTTTCTCACAAAAGAAATTGGAATTTTTCTGATTTTTTTTTTTTTTTTTTTCTTAAGAAACAGTGAACATCGAGACACTTGTTAAAACAGCAGCGTTTTCGATGCCCCCCATGTTTATTTTCAAAATTTTCGTTTCGAAACCACATTTCATGAATTACTTCAAGTGCAATTGAGAAAGGACGGAAAAATCAATTTTTCATAAAAAAAAATGTTCGAGTGCGTACAAAAAAGCTATGACTATTTGAATTAGTGGAAAGATGTGTAAGTTTCGCCACCTATATGTAACGAGTGTTCAATAAAAAATACGATCAAGTCACCTCTGGATTTCTTTTTCTGTCATGAACGTAGGTCGTGGCTAGTTTGTATTGTTTGGCATCATGGCATCTGTGACGGTTAGAAAGTGGATGTCATGTCATAGTTGCGATGTTAGCCAAGACATACGTTTTTTGAAACAATTGCAATCCATAGGAGACTTGATCGTACTTTTTATTGAACACCCTTTATATAAGAGTCATACCAAGATCAGATATGAATTTTGCATGTCGAACAACCCCATATACCAAATTTCAGCAATATAACTTGATTATTTCAAAAGTTATTCACAAAAACAAAACATTTGAATTTAACTTTGACGCCCTGCATATCGAATCTGTTAATATCAACTTTCGGGATAGACAAGTTCGAGGCGATCGCAATATTTTTGTGTGAGGAATCTGCTGTTACTGTATGTCGTATGTCCCATTCTTTCTGAGACACCCTGTGAAGATAATTGTTAATTGTTATCTGATACACCACAACCAATTATACAGCGTGTCCTGAAATTACTGCACAACGCTCAACCACAAATTCATTAACCAAAAATAAGGAGATCTACGCAAACTAACCTTTTGAAGGGATATATGAAAAAAGGTCCAAATCTCCAAACTCACCTTTATCCAAAATTGGTTCGTCAAGTCTACAGAGGGTGTCGAAGATTTAAAAAAAAAATGGTCTTTCCTGTATTTTTCAAATAGAGCAGATCGATTTTGATAATGTTTGGTACGCCTATAGTCTTGGACCATGAAATTACGTTTGTTGTTTTTATAGCGACAAGTTGTAATTAAACGGAAGTGTTATAAAGGTGATGTCACACGTAGTTATCTCTTTTGATTTTTTTTTAGAATTGACTTTCTGATAATTCAGATGTTTTTATCTAATAACGCAGTGTGTTGAAGAGTTTTTTTCCTCTCTTGAAAAAATTGGCTGGGATAAGTGGTTATGCTTGGAAAAAATAGAGCTAATTGAAAGGATCGCAATTTTTTACATAGATGCATCGGCAACTTGACGGCTCTTCCTCAATATTTCCGAAACTGCTGAAACTGAAATACCTATTGAAATTTGGTACTCACAGACCTGCAAAAAATTTTGACACCAAACTCAACTCCGACCTCAAAATTTAAAAAAAATGTCATTGATGTATCATATATACTGGAGGAGTTAGGGTTAAAAACAACCCCATTTTTTTATGGTGATTCATTTTTGACATTTTTATTTTAGTTTCATATACTTGAAAAATTTGTACTTGAAAAAGATACTCTTGGGGAAAATTGCAATTTATAACATCGATGCCCGTTATCTATCCCCTCCTGGTTGATTATTTAAAAAATATATTACTGCCTCTGTATTTTGTCTTATCCAAATAAAAAACTAAAAGGTACCAGGCTTCGAGAAGAAGATGAAATTCGTGTGTCCAGCAGGTGATGATAATTTTTGTCAATTTTTGTAGAATAATAATGTATATTCAATTAATAAGTATCAGGTATTGAAATAATTTGTATTATTTTTGTCTTTCGAAAATCATTTTTAACAATTTAACGCTGGCGTTCCGAAAAAATCATCCAAGGACAAAATACAAAGGCAGTAATATTCTTTATATTAATAATTAACCAGAGAAGGTAAAATAACGGACATCGATAACGCCTGGGTCCCCAGGTGATAGAATAGGATAGACTTATACGAAAAAAATTCAGTACAGCGGGATCTTCTATCTCATCCTGGCTTCAAGCGTCGCTCGTTGTTCAAAAGGGACGGTTCCCATATAGATTCGAGTTAACAGACATATGAGTTAAAATATCGACCAGCAAGTAGTTACTAGAGGTCACGGTCGGTATTGATGTCATTGAACTCGATACTACCGTACCTGGAAGGGACCCATCCGTGCTGTTTACATCGAGTTGACTGAAGACAAATTTTCGACTAGAAAGAGATAGAGACAGAAAGGGGTGTCTATCTTTGTCTTATCTGTTGACATAATATATTAGCTGTGTTTGTTATGCTTGTTATGCACCAATGATTGCCTGTTTCTTAGGATAGAATCTTAGTACGTTTAGTAAAGATATTCTATCCTAAAAACCAGACAAACATTTCACGAAGAAAGCCACACTGAGTGTTGCAGCTAACATTATGTTCAATCAATATGTAGCTTTCTATAGTTTGGGTGCCAAACAAAATGGTTAATTTCTGCAGTGCATTTGGGTGTGGTAATAAATACACTCCAGAAAAGCAGATTTCATTTTTTGGCTAAGTGATATAACTCCAATTATTAAGGACAAGGGCATGCACCTTAAGTATACCTACACGAAATTGTCCTAGTTAAGGGCCCTACTCACACTTCTGCAGCAGGAGCAATCTAGGCCTGCCGCAGGAGAAACTTCCTTGTAAAGTACGTTTTGTTTTGAAAATGTGACAATTTCACATCCTGTTCGAGTTCGTTGGTACTACTAACATCATTTCCAAAGTTTGTTTTTTCATATCTTGCTTGAAATAATGCTAGGAAGGTATGAAGGGGCCTGCTTAGAAGGCGATCTAGGAAATTGCCCCAATCGCCCTGCCTCCTAGATTGCCCCTGCTGCAGGTGTGTGAGTGGGCCCTTTAGGAATTGACGATGGTAAACACTCCAAGAAATGCAAAAGTTCTATTCGGACATTCCTCAAGCCCCCTATCAAAAAACACCATATTTATTAGTTTTAATGTGACCTCAAAAATAAAAGTATTTTCATTTTTATTTTAAGCTATTATAGTTTTCCAAGTTTATACCTTAATACCTTTACTTTACTCAATACACAGGTTAAACATATAAATCACCCTGCACCTACTACCTACACTGTATTTTCTCATCTATTTAATCGAATTACGGATCATCTAAGTATACTTCATTATCTACTAATTTGTTTCTTATTTTGCATTTTTCCAGATAGTTATTTGAAATATATAGATCCATCAAATCATGATAAGTAAGACTACTTAGTATGCACAGAATTGTAGTCATTTTTTCCAAGCAAATCAACCGCTTTTTCAATTTATCTTCAAACTATTTGAAAACCTCCGACTTCGCATAAAGGCAATGACTGTGACAAAGATAGCAACACCTTTTTAGTCCAACCAAAATATACCTATGCGCCAAAAAAATACGACTAAAATTGCCTCAGTTGTCGACACGACAGGGGCCCTTCCAGTTACGTAGTATCGAGTTCAATGATTGATGTTTTACATCTAACCTCACTTTAGGGTCGCGGTGACGACATGCGCGAGTTTGTTCTTATTTCGTCCAGCTATTGATCATATCTTTTGTGTTCTAGTATCATGTGATTAATAGTCATGATATTATACAGGGTGACTTTGAAAAACGTGCACATTTTGACGTACACTTTTTGGGAATAAAAATTAGTCCTCGAACGTTTCGTTGAGAAAATGATAATAAAAAGAATAATAATTGCGATTTTTTTGTCTGTAAATTCGAAACGTCCCAAAGCGACTTTGATAACATTTTCAGAGTTTTGAGTATTTCAAGCAATAAAGCGCAAAACTTTGAGCAGTTAGGTGTAATGAAATTATATTTGATTCTCCATTTTTTTAGAGCTTTGAAATAAGGGAGTTTTTCTGCATCACATCGATTTTTATCTTTTATCTGGAAAACGACGCATCGAAAAAAAAAACTCAAGTTACCTTTTGTACTCAAAATTGGACTCAAAATCAAAACAAGGCTTTTTCTTTGTGAAAACTTAATGGCGTACCACTTTTTTCTTCGATAAAAGAGCCGCTCTAGGTCCAGTCCTGGAAAAGTTAAACTCAAACGAATTTTTCAAGAAGATGCTCAAGAACCCCAGATGTACTCCCTGAAAGCTTAAACAAAAACGCTTGTGGCTTTTCGAATCTACAGATAAAAAATCAAAATTTTCCTCAAATTTTCAACACTGTATTTTTTTAACGAGCCGTTTGCACTATAGTTTGCATACACTTGTTCATTTAAAGTGATTATCATATTGTTCTCTATTTACCCTGTCAAAATGCGCACGTTTTCCAGACTCCTGTAAAGACTATACTATATCAAATAATCAATAGTCGGAACCAGAGAAATGGGAGGAACCCATGCATGATACAATAACAAACAAGATATTAGGCTCACGCGCAGGTTTCGCTGCGTGACCGAACCTCAAAAATCATAGGCTACCTACCGCTTTTATCAGAGCCGTGAGCCGTCTATAATCTTTTCTGTTTTAGTATCATCATGGTCGGAACACTCGGAACCATATACTTATAAATACAACTCGGAACCATATACCTATATAGTTTTATAGGTATAAGGTCGGAACCGAGAGAAAATAACAATGTCATCGAAGGGTGCATGAAAACGAAAATACATTTTTTTTTCTATCTGCATAGATCAAGATCATACTCAAGTCCGATGTCTCTCGACTCTCGGGCAAGAACCATTGATTAATAGCCTAGTTTACACCGAAAGCTCGTTTAGTTCGGTCCGATAGGACCAAGTGGGTGGGGATAGTACGGTAGGACCAATGATTGCTTCTCGCCCGTTTACACCGTCTTGCAACGCCTGAACTAAATGAGTACGCGCGCAATTCGTCAAATGTCAAAAACAAGTCGGAATTATTTATCAACACAATTCGTAACCAAAAAAAACATAAGTAAGTACGCTCAGATTGCCTTAGAAACTCAGAACCAACACAATTCACAATAATAACAATCAACATAACCCCATAATTTTGATCCAGATCCAATCAAATCTAGTTCGGTACACCTGCTGGCGAATACCGAACCAAGAGTGGACCAGCCTAGTCCGCAACTGTTTACACCATTCGAACCAAATATTTGGTTCTGATATAGTTCCAATTTAGTACTTGGTCCGCGGACCAAGTGGTCGGTGTAAACTAGGCTAATGACACCAAGGTTCATTAATCAATGGGCAAGAACGAGACGCTTAAAACCATTCTACAGACGATTTTCTTGCTGCCGCAATTCAGCGCTGTCAATAAAAAAAGAGGAGAACCGGCTGATCCTTTCCTTGTCGTTTGTCATTGTCGGTTGTCGCTCACGCTCAGTGCGAGTGCACTCAAATAGTGAAAACAAAAAACAATAATTTTGAAAATTTTCAAACATCTCTTCTGAATCAAGATAAAGTTCGCCAAAATGACCATAAATAAAGAAGCATTTGTGGATCTTCAAGAGAAGTACCAAAAGGTCATTAAACTTTTGCTAGAGGATAGCAAAAGCGACCCCGAAAATGAACCATTTTTATCAAAGTATTCGGCACGACAAATCCTCATTGCTATGAAGGCTAATTTAGAAAAAATAATCCAAAATCAATGTTCTGAAGATCCAGAAAACATAAAGTTATCATGTATGTATACAACATCATTGTTACTTTATTTCGGCATCTAGTTTATTTTTAGCAATGTATGGAACAGTTCAACTTTATCTTGGAATGGTGGGTGTTGATACTGAGGAAATTTCAGTAGGAGAAAAGCATCTGGAAAAGTGTAAAGAAACTATCGAAAAGAATCAGCACCTTCCTGAAGTCGTTCTTATAGCATTAAACATGTATAATCAATTTGGAATACTATGGTCACAAAGAGAGCCAGAGAAATCGAAATATTATCTAGAGCAAGCCGAAGCCTTGTATCTATCATTCAAAGAAACTGGTCAAGCTCCCATAGATATCTCCGAATTATTCGAACCCAATATTGAAACGTATAATGACGTCATGGCTTTGAAAAATATGGAAAAAATCTACACTCTCACTCTTTACTATTTGGCACAGATCTTCGGAAAATTAAAGGATGATTTCAAAAGTGCCGTCTATTGCCATATCACCTTGCAACGTCAATTAGAAATGAATGATTATGAACCCATAGACTGGGCTTTGAATTCAGCTACTCTATCCCAATTTTTTATGGAGAAATGCGGATTCAAACAAGCAAGACACCATTTAGCGGCCAGCTCTTATATTCTCGAAAAATACAAAGTTGAAGAGCTTTCCGTTGAATCTGAGCCATCAGAAGAATATGAAGCAAAACTAGAAACGTTCAATCATCGGAGCGCTGATGTAGCCAGATGTTGGATTAAATACGGAATTTTCCTTTTGGGAAAGTCCAAAGAAGGACTGTTAGCTCACACAGACAACATTGATGAGAAATGTAATCTAGTCTCAGACTTAGCTCTGATGAAGCTTCCTGATGACGCCAAAGTGACCATACAAGATTTAATGAATCTGGATTTCACTGGAATCGATGTAACATCGTTTGAAAATGCAATAACTGATCAGTTTGTACTTCAACTCGAGGACTCCAAAAAAGTATTCTTGAAAACTCTGGAGTGGATAAAAAAGGCCCAAGAATACTATAACTTGAACACTCTAGCTTCGGATTATATTGAGATAGTACAAGACCAGAGTCAGCTGTACTTGAATCTGCTATTTTTCGACGACAATGATGACAATCAGGCAAAGTTACATAAAAGACGAATTGACTTGCTTGAAAATATAATCAATACGATAAACTCTCAATATTATATGAGCTACTGCAGACAAATCTGGTACGAATTAGGACAATGTTACTCGGAAATTATAGATATCAAGTCTGAAAAATTGAGGGAAACAACGGAAAGACTTAAGCCACATGCATTGGCCAAGATCAACTCGATGGTGGAAAAGTGTATAAAACATTATGAAAGTTTTCTGCATTCATTCAAAGTCAATATTGCTGAACGCGAGAAAGTAATCGATAGTGCTGAAAAGCCGTTTTTACAGGCATACTTTCATGTCGCAGCTCTGTTTGGGAGGTTCATAACTTTTGATAAAGCAGTACAGTATAAAATGGTTGAACAGCAATATGAACATTATAAGTTTATTGTTGAATATTGTGAAAAACATGTCAATGCCTGTGAACTCATACCTATGGAGTTGAGTATTTGTAAAGAAATGGTTATGCTTTTACCTGTAAAATTGTTAAGACTTCGAGAACCAACACTTTCTTGAATATTTTTTTTGTGATATTAGTTTTACGATGTTTTACAATATATTATGTATTACTTTGTTTTGCCGAAATTGTGCTTGATTTCGTTAGTACATATAATAATATATGACTTTCATTGATGTTTATGGTTTTATCTATTCAAATAATTATTGATCGTGCCATCTCAAACTTCACGGTATCGAGTTATATAAGTTATATAAGAGTAATCAATCTCTTTTTTCATTTTTAAGTAACCGAAACTTCAAAAGAAGAATAGAAGTCATTCTAACCGACTTGATGTTTTATAATGCAAACTTAGTTGAAAAACAGGTTTTGTGCGTTTGACAAAAAGAGTCCATCTGGAAAGTTAAATTTTATACTTTGCGTTTCTCAAACCGTTGATATTAATAGGCTATGTATTCTGAGTGTACATAATGATAAAATTGATTTCGAAACGTTTACACATTCTTAATATAATTTGAGCATGAAAAGTATGATATGGCATTTTTCTTTTGATAAAAAATATACAGGAAACTTCTGCTTATAAAATTTGGATCAAGACTCTTGATTGATTGTTTTATAAACATCATAACTACTTATAGAAGCCTGCATGCCTGCCCTGATCAAAAATTTGATCCATGAATTACAAGCGTTTCACTAAATAAGTTTGCATTTTTGCAAATTCAAATGGGCAGAGAATCGTGATGGTGTATAAAAAAAAGTAAAACGAAGACTTGGACACCCCTGTATCTTGAGATCAAAGCAATGGACAATTTGCATACATTTTCAAATGACTTGAAACTTTATATAGTTATTCTAGACAATATTTGAAAGTCATCAGCGAAAACATTTTTCCGAAATAGCCAAAAATATAAATAGATAAAAAAGAAAATACAAATTTCACTGTATGATCAAAAACGGGGCGGAGCCAAATTACCCTCCCGAGAGAGCGAGAGAGATATCTCAGTTGATTTTTTAAACATCAATGGCATATCAGTACTTTCCAAATCCTTATATTTTTCATGTTATCAAAAAATATGCAAATTTCCCATTCCAGACATGATCATATACATTGTGGGCCAAATTAAGTTAGAATATATATGATTTGACGCTTGATAACTTTTTCGTTTGTTGATGGGTTTTGAGGAATTTTGGATATGATATTATTAGATAATATGTTCTGTTGAAACGACGCTTTTATGAAATTGGTGCATTTAAGCTCGTTACAAAAACGAACTGCGCTACTCACAGACAAACTGATGTATTTTTTGAGAAGGACATTAGTGGAAAAAGGTATCCTGAAAATATCAAAATTCTAGAACCATAACCTATGAAACGATGTTTTTTCTGTATGATTGTGCTTGTCGGCATTAAAACTATTCCACTTCATTTTGATCAAAGATTCTTGAAATTTCAGAGCAATGCGAATTGTTTGTTAGAGATTTTTAGAATTAATTTAATTATAATTAAAAAAATAATAAAATAATTAATTATTATTTTTTTTTGATAAACTTCATTCAATATTACTCGATAATTTGAAGTGACCGTGACATTTCCATGCACCCATATGTTTTTCCATTAATCACGTTTAATCGAGATTTTATCTTTCAAAGATAGAACCATATGTCTATACTCATTTAAAATCAAACAGAGAACTCTAGAATCTTAAAAATTTTAAAAATTCTCAACAAACAATCCACGTTGCCATGGAATTTCAAGAAACTTTGATCAAAATGAAGTGAAAAAGTTTTAAAGCTGACAATCACCATCATAGAGAAAAGACAATTGTTTCTCAGGTTATGGTTCCAAAATATTGATATTATCAGGATACCTTTTCCCACTATGTCCTTCCCAAAAAATATATCAGTGGGTCTGTATGTACCGCAGTTCGTTTTTGCAACGACCTTAGAAAATGCACCAATTTCATAAAAACGTCGTATACCGGTCCCGTCCAAAATTCGAAAGCTCGGTGTTCAAGGAACATCCAGAACATATTGACCAATATCATATCCAAAATTCATCAAAATCTATAAACAAAAAAAAAGTTATTCAGGATCAAACTATAGTCCGTTTCACGAGGGTTTGTACTCACGTCATTGATTGTCTCTCCTTTTCTAACTCATGGAGAGGTTTAAAAACAGACTGAAACAGAATTAATGACGTAATAAACATCGGTCGTTACTAGAATCCAAAATGGCCGCCGAGCAACAGCTGATTTCTATCATCTCTGCATAATAATAACCTAAAATTTGGTTATGTAATCAAGTAATTAATCAAAACAATGTTGTTGTCAAAACACAAGTCAGTTAACTTCTCCAATGTCACAGTTTTGTTGTATAAAATGCCTCGTCGGTATTCAGAATGTGAACAAAATACGATAAAAAAGCTTGTGGTCTACTTTACAAAGGATGGAGATGCTGAAAAACCTTTTTTACCACTTGAGGCAGTTTTGGAGGTGAGTTATTTCATAAAACTAGTTCTTTGGATAGGTACATTTCCTATTCCATCTCCTGAACTTTTGTAGAGAGTATCTGATGCCCTTTGAATTGAAATTACAACTCTTAAAAGATCAGATCTCATGGAATCAGAATTGATGAGGACTTCAAGGCATCCACGTCAATTGCAGTCCAGAGATCAGAAAGATAGATGGATTATTGGAGCAGTCATGCGTTGTTGAGAAAAGAAAAAAAGGGCTAGTATTGTTATTGAATGAATATTTTGGGCAGGCAGAATTTGACATTATTTTAGTTGATATTCAGTTCGTGTTCATGATTTCAGTCTCCTCATCTATGTTCCGCTGGTACTTGTTTGTAATAAAATTACGTTTATTATTTTCTTCTCCTATAGTAAGGAATGTGACTTATTTATCACCTTATGATTGGGCAGGAAGTGATGTCTTGCAGTTGATAACTGATCTGAAAAATGTTTCCATTTTTCACTCCCCCTCAAATGGCCGTTATATCATGAGTTAGGTATAAAAAAATTATTGATAATTTATCATTTTTTTATAACTTAAAATAACGGCTATTAAGGCGGTTTGCAAATTACAAGGAAAATCCTTTACTCCGCATTTTCAAAAACGCAATAGTCTGATGCTTTGTTCTTTTTGACACTATCATAGAACTTGGAAAAATACATACACTCTGTAGAATCAAAATATACACTCACGGTCGGATAAACAGCACATGCCTAAAATTTTATAGAACTTTGATATTATAATATAATATAATATGATAATCGTTTATTAAGCTAATAAGCTTTACAAAGTCATCCTGCTTCAGTTATCAAAAAATTATTGGTGCACGAAAATGGTTCAATCAATCTGTCATTTGATCGGTCATGGCGATTTTATTCAAAATATGGTTTAGGTCTCTTTGTTCACGTTACAGAAAAAATGTGTAAGTTCTGGAAAAATTGGTTAGCACCATCCCAAAGGGAAAATTTGTGTACCCTATGAAAATCGAAAAGAATCGCTGGTTTAGTGGACTGACAAATGGATTCAAGTTCTTTAATGCACCATTACATCTTTGATAACTGTTGCAGGATCAAAGTGTTATCAAGTTTTAGGCTGTTAATCTACTTTTGGCCACCAAACTGATGTATTAAATTTCGTTTACCTAATAATTCATAAAAAAAAATGCTGACTAGCTGATTTCTCGTGGGTTGATGTTCATCCAGTGATGGGGGGACGTCTACTGATAAGAATAAAACTCGACTATTGTGGGTTTTTGCGATAATGGTGCTTTCTTAGTTTTTTATTCAAACGTGTCTATATAGCAACGATTGCTTATTAGTATACTAAGAGAAGTCCGTTTTGTGAACTATTATAAATAGAAAAAAACCCTTTGCAAAAACACACAATTGTGGCGAATGTATCCCCCAAAAGATCAGCTCCTCAGCAATTATTTTTTCAATAATGATATTTCTACTGGACGAATGTATGGATGAATGTATTTTTTCACTCTCTCGAGCTTGCAATCCCTCCATGTGAGGATTTTTCAAAAACTACATATCTTGGAATTTCATTCTACATGATTTTCTTGATGCACAAACAGAAGCGAACTGGAATAGCGTTGAGTCTAATGGTAGAGTCACAAGCAGTGCACGCTGAAAGCTGCCTAGTCTAACGATCGCTCGCATCCGGATGGCGGATATATACGCGACTACGCTTCCAATGGATGACCAGCCTGAATCCAAAATCTAAATGGAAAACAAATCTGAACGTGTTCTGGAGAGCGTTTTGGAACATACTCGTTCGGCTTCAATACAAAATTTGAACGCTCTTGAAACTATATGAATTAGCTACGACATACGTTTTTTTTCAAGTAATGACGTCATCTATGACGTGAGTATGAACCCTCGTGAAACGGACGTATGTTCTAACTTAATTTGGCCCACAGTGTATAGTCTTTTCATAGAACTATATAGGTTACTTCTGAATTTTTGGAAACTTATTTGGTGACAAACTGTATCATATTCATTCATCAAAGTATAATATCGCTTCTTCGCACTTTTTTTAGACTCGATTTTTCAGTTTATAAAATGAATGAAACTCTGTTAAATTACATTTTAGTTAGCTGATATGCTATTTATAAATCTCCGCCGGAAGAGTTTTGACTGATTTTTCCAATGTAATTTTTTGCATTATTTTTATTCATTTTTGCTTTGCTGATTGGAAATCAGCCTATTTTTAAGTTTTCTTTTGTTGTTATTTTATTGGGAATTGGGACTAATAATAGACTGATGATCTATTTCCATTCACGCTGCGTTTTTTATTTAAAAGTTCAGTACCTAGTCCATTTCAGAGCGGAAATTTGCCGAGTTTTGGAAATCACGAACGCCTGGACTTTCTCTACAGTATCAAAGCTACCCGATGGGCATATTCATTCATCAAAGTATTATATCGCTTCTTCGCACTTTTTTTAGACTCGATTTTTCAGTTTATAAAATGAATGAAAATGTTTATAATATTTTGTTCTATGTTCTACCAAAATGCATGAGAATTCTGCACTCTACAGGGTGTCCTAAAAAGAATAGGGCATAAGGTGTAAGCCGTCAGCAGATTCCCTTACTAAAGAATATAAGGACATGCAGACCCTAATAATTTGTCTAGTCCAAAAGTTGATATCAAAAGAGATACAGGGTGTCAAAGTTGAATTTCAATTTTTCATTTTTTTTAATAACTTTTGAAACAATCAAGTTTTTTTTATGACATTTGGTATATGGGGATTTTTTGACATGCGAAATTCAAATCTGACTTTGGTATGGCTCTCATTTGTATAGGGGACGCCAGACGCCATTACACCATATTTTCACTCAACCAAATAGTCATAACTTTTTTGTACGCACTTTCTTTTTTTATTGAAAAACTGAATTTTCCGTCATATTTACATTAGAAAGGTATACTGTGTAAGAGTACCTAGGCGTAACTTTTTTCAAGATAATTGCACTCGAAGTAAACTTAATTTATGCAATGTGGTTTTAAATGGAAAAGTTCAACAATAGACATAGCTAGCGTAGAGAACGGCTTTGCATGGTAATTCTGACCATATTTTTTCAATGGTTCTTATTAAAAAAAAAATCAAATTTTATTTTGGATTGATATATTATTTTTTTCAAATTTCATGTCTCTATTTTTTTTCTAAAGAAACATGTTCAACTGTCAAAACTACCGGTATATGATAACCAGACATACACCAGACTCAACTTGCGGATAAATGACATTGTGTTTGAGACTTAACCTACGACCAGAGATTTGAAAAACCGGATTCGTAATCCAATACGTAGGATTAGTCACTAGGGGTATACAGGGTTTTCACTTAAAACTCCGCTCGGAAACGGATAGGAATATTTGATTTCTGTAAAAAGTAGTCAATGAATGAGGTCAGGTAGTTATTTTTCACTGTTAAAAAAATCGACGCCCACCAAAAGAGTTGAGCGTCGCGACGCTTCAAAAATATGAATCGATTGCAGGGGTTTTGAAATTACGCGCATGCAAAAGAGTACGTGTTATAAATAAACTTTTTTGTTATTTAGTCGAACTCATTTATCTAACTCAGTTCTGAGTTATAACGGTTTATAGTGAAGTTTCATGTTTGACAATAACAAATGCCATAACGGATGATTGTTACACGAACGCTAGTCTCGACAATTTCGGTAAAAAGGAGTCAATGTATCAAGTCGAGTAGATATCTTCCAATGTTGAACAAATTCGACGCCTACTTAGAGCTAAGCGTCGCCGTCGCGACGCGTCGAAAATATCATTTGATTGTAGGGACTTTGGAACTACGCGCATACGAAAGTCCATGTTTTTTATAATTATTTTTTTTGTCATTCGCTCGAACTCATTTATCCCACACATTTCTGAGGAATGTTCACTATGAACTCGTATAGTTCATGTAGTGCATGAACATTCCTTGATTGAAAAACATGCGATACGGATGATTTTTACAGGAATGCTAGTCTCAATTTTTGTGAGAAGTGTTCAGTGTATGTCGTCAAGTAGATATTTTTAAAATGTTCAAAAAATGTCACGCCTACTAAGAGCTAAGCGTCGCGTTATTTATAAACTTTTTTGTTATTTATTCGAACCCATTTATCTTGATCATTCCTGAGTTGAACTGGTTTGATAGCAATTTCTTGGTTGACAAAAAAATCTTGTAAAGATCATCCGTTATCGCATTGTTCGTCATTCAAGAAATGTCTAATCTGAACCGGTTTAACTCAGAAAGGAGTAGAATAAATAAGTCCGAGTAAATAATGATGAAATCTACTGATAACATGGACTTACGCATGCGAGTAATTTCAAAGTTCTCGAAATCGATTTATATTTCCGACGCATCGCGACGCTTTTAGCTCTTGTAGGCGTCGTTTTTTTAAAATTTGAAAAATATTCACTTGACCCCATACACTGACTACTTTTTACAGAAATCGAGACTAGTATTCTTGTAAAAATCATCCGTAATCTCAATTTTTGTCAATCAAGACATCTTAACTATGAACGGGCATAACTCAGGAAAGAGAAAGATAAATGAGTTCGAGTAAATAACAAAAAAGTTTATAAATAACATGTACTTTCGCATGCGGCTAATTTCAGAGACTCTGCAATTGATTTATATCTTCGACGCGTCGCGGGTCGCGGCGCTTATCTATTGATGGGCGTCGAATGTTGTGAACTGTGAAAATATCTACATGACCCCATACATTGAACACTTTTTACAGAAATTGAATATTTATATTCGTTTTCGAGATATTGGCGTGCGGAGTTTCATGTGAAAAACCCTGTATAGTCAAAGAGCATGATCAACTGTTAAAATCAGGTCTGTCGCCGGGGAAATCTCTTCTCCTTCTGTTTTTCCGCTGTTTCACTAAACTCTGTTAAATTACATTTTAGTTAGCTGATATGCTATTTATAAATCTCCGCCGGAAGAGTTTTGACTGATTTTTCCAATGTAATTTTTTGCATTATTTTTATTCATTTTTGCTGATTGGAAATCAGCCTATTCTTAAGTTTTCTTTTGTTGTTATTTTATTGGGACTAATAATAGACTGATGATCTATTTCCATTCACGCTGCGTTTTTTATTTAAAAGTTCAGTAGTCCATTTCAGAGCGGAAATTTGCCGAGTTTTGGAAATCACGAACGCCTGGACTTTCTCTACAGTATCAAAGCTAACCGATGGGCATTGTCGGGGGCTCTCTTCCACGTGAAATACAGAGGATGGCGCCCGAGTTTTAATTAACACCAACGATTTTCCTCATCCCCGTCGGAAATCGAACCCGGAAAATTTCGAGGAGCGTCCTACAGGGTGTCCAATAACTCGTGCGTCGTAGAGCAGCAGGTGATAATATAAATGAAAATAATAAGATTTGTCCGATAAGTGTGGTGGCAAATGCTAGCCCTGAAAATACAAAGTGTTGAATTTTCAATTTTATTTTTGTTTTTTATAAATAGTATTTGAACTAATGTCGATCTTGTGATGAAAATTGATATTTGGGGTTTTTTATCATGAGAAATTCGAATTTGATCATAGTATGGCTATAACTGGTAGAGGGTGCTAACTACACTTTTTTTATTATTACCAACAGCCGTAATTTTTTTGAACGTACTTGTTTTATATTTTCAAATAGAAAAAAGAATTTCCTCGACATTTTTACGCAGAAAAAGTATACTTGTTGAAATTTTCTACGTACATTTCCGAGATATTCCGATTTGAAAATTATAAATACATGCGATTTTTAAAATATGGCGAAGGCAACCCACTAGAAGTTATAAAAAGTTTTGTATAATTGCTTGATTGCTACCATTCCAGTAGAAAGATGAAATTTAACTAGTGTTTGATGTGAACAATAACTTTCATTCAAACATTATTCAAAAAAAAAAAGAAAAAAAAATGAGAAAAGAAAAACTCCAACACCCTTTAGCCTGTAGCTTTGTAACGAAGCATATCCGGACACATTTTTATGGGAAGCTTTCTTTTTATTCTGAAGCAGGAAAACTCATCCTTTTTTTTCTCAAAATGCGAAACTCGGCTTGACCATAATCTGAAAATAACATGTATTATGTATTCTTTATTGCAAATCCAAATATCCCGAGAAAGGTTGCGCTTAGCGACTTCCAACAAGTATACTTTTTCTTTGTAAAAATATTTAGGAATAAATGTGTTTTTCTATTTAAAAGTATAATTCAGGTACGTCCAAAAAAATTACGGCTGTTGATAATAATGAAAATAAGTGTTCATAGCGCCCTCTACCTGTTGGAGCCATGCTAAGATCAAATTCGAATTTCACATGACAAAAACCTCCAATCACCAAATTTCCTCAAAAGATCGACATTAGTTTAAATACTATTTAGTTAAAACAAAAATAAAATTAAAACTTCAACACCCTGTATCTTTTTAATGGCTAGCATTTGCCACAACATTTATCAGAGAAATTTTCTTATTTTCATTCATATTATCACCTGATGCTCTATCACGGATAAGTTATGGGATACCCTGTATATAAGGATTTTTCGTATAATTTTTTTTAACGCCATTTTGGGATAGGAACAAGATATTGAGATGCCTTTCCATATAGTTTTTTAGGTATATGTGCCTCCCTGACACCCTGTATCTTCGAAACGGCTCAGCCAAGTTTGACAATCTTGGGCTCATTGAAAGGAGCTATATTCTTGGAGTCAAATGTTGATATATTTGAAGTTTTGTTAGTTCTATACGGGTCGTTGTTTCATTTATATTGCGAAAAAATTCGGGATGACTTTCCCCGCTTCAAAATAAGAACCAATCTTCCTATAAACATGTATTGAAAAATATTGCTTCTTTACAGAGCTACAGGGTGCTGAACTTTTATTTTCATTTTTGTTTTATCCAAATAATATTTGAACCAATGTCGATCTTTTGATAAAAATTGGTGATTGGCGGTTTCTTATCATGCGGAATTTGAATTTGACCTTATAGTATGGCTCTTATTTGTAGAGGGCGCTACCTACACGTATTTTACCTGTTATAAACAGCCATAACTGTTTTGGACGAACCTGTATTATATTAATATTAAGCTAAATTATAGATTTTTCTATCATCTTTACGCAGAAAATGTATATTTGTTAGAAGTCGCTACGTGCAACCATTCTCGAGATATTTGGATTTGAAATAATTAATTCATAGGATTTTGAAATTATGGCGAAGGTAACCTGCTACAATTCATAACATATTTCGTATAGATATGCTCTGTAGTTTTGTGGCGCATCCATAATTTACAAGATTTTTTTGGGTATTTCGCCACACCCTATCAAATATCAATCAAACTAGTGTTTATACACCCGATCTTCTATATTACCTGAAAAAAGTCTATTAGTAAATAATAAAACCTATCAATATCAAACGTTTCGGAAACGAATCTGCTTCCGTCGTCAGTGAAAACCTAAAAATGGAACAATTAACTCAAATTCTAAAAATATAGTTCGTTTTTTGTAGTGAAATTGACTTTTTCGTGTTTTTGGCACAAAATGTCACTTTTACTGACATTGAAGTGTGTGGTGTTGATTGTTTAACTTTACATATGTTCAGTTTTATAATTTACTTTTTTGGGCTATGTCCAATTTCTTAATAAAGGTAACCATGTATTACTTAAATTTACAGAGCAAGTTGCTAAACATTCATTAGAATTTAACATGATATATGCACTTTCTTTAAGTTTACGTTTTTTAGAACATGGCTCCTTTGCCAAGATTGTTGAATTATCCCAATTTATTCTATGATTTTTATCAAATGCATGTTGACAAATTCCCGATTTATAAAATTCCCTTTTTTTCATGTATGATTTATGTTCTTCAATTCTCTTTTTTAAAGGTCGTGAGGTCTCTCCAATATAGAATTTATTACATTCACAAGGAATTTTATAAATTACATTTTTAGTGGACTCATTAATATTATTAGGTCTAGTATTTGTTAAATTAGAGCGAAGTGTGTTATTCGTTTTGAAAATGGTCCGTATATTATATGTCTGACCTAAACGTTTCAGTTTATGAGAAATTCCAGGTATGTATGGAATAATTAAATAAGTTATGGGTATATTCTGTTCTTGTTGTCTGGTTTGTTCAAAACTATCAAAACACTTTTCAATAAAATTCATGGGATAATTATTTTTTGATAAAACGTCTCCTATGAAATCTTTTTCGGATTCAAAATTATCATTATCACAAATTATTTTTGCTCTATCATATATATAGACTTTTTACCACATCTTTTTTAATGTTCAATGGATGATTGGAATTGAAATTGAGATATCTATTTGTGTGGGTTGGTTTTCTATAAATTTTTGTTTTGAAATTTTGAAAATCTTTCTTTATTAGTATATCTAAAAATGGAAATTCATCATTTTGTTCTTTTTTTTTCGTATGATTGCTTAATATTTTCAGTAAAAAAAGATAAAAGTCGACTTGTGTGTAATGTTCAATGTTATCAACAACTTTTATTCAAATCTTATTAAAACAAAAACAAATCAAAAAACAAAAAAAAATAAATAAAATAAAAACACCTTGTAGCTCTGTAACGTAAGGAAACATTTTCGGATACATGTTTATAGGAAATTTTCTTCTTATTTCAAAGCAGGCAGACTCATCCTGTATTTTTGGCACTATCATTGAAACACTATATGGTTGGCCATAATTCCATTATCACATGTAGGTATTCATTATTTCAAATCCAATAAGTATAAATTTTCTGCGTAAAAGTGGTAAAAAAATGGTTTTTTTAGTTAAAAATATAATACAGGAACTTCAAAAAAAGTTATGGATGTTCATATCCTGAAAAATAAGTGTATAGGTAGCGCCCACTACAAGTTAGAGCCTTACTAACATCCAATTCGAATTTCGCATGATGAGAAACCCATAAATACCAATTTTCATTAAAAGATCGACCTCAATTCAAATATAATTTAGAAAAAATAAAAATGATAATAAAATTTCAACACCCTGTAGATCAGCCACGATGCATATCCATACATCTTCATAGGAAGTGGTGTTCTTATTTTAAAGCGGGAAAACTCATCCCGATTTTTTTCGCAATATTAATGAAAAACCCTGTATATCGCAGCTATAGAGGGCTTTTTGTGACCTTTTCATGAAAAAGTAGCTTATAAAGCCTCAACTACCTCGCGAAAACCGCATCTCGATATATTATTCCTTAATTATAAAATTTTTCTTTTTTGGTATAACTATATTTTTCTGAAATTCTTTCTATTGTGTATAAGTTGTGATGTTAGGGTCACAAAGGGACGTTGAAATTTGAATGTGTCGTGTGGCAAACTGGAAGGCACAATAATTAATAGGTCATATTTTCAAGAGCGATCCCGAAAAGTGTCAAACAAAAAAGTTTCAGATTATCCTCGACTTTGCATGAAGGTCAGGATTTTTTTTATTAGGTTGATATAGCGGAATTCACAGAAACATCAATTTCTAGATTCAAGGTTGCAGTTACGCCCCCTAGCGAACATTTCAGAAACTTGAAAATATTTTCCAGGTTTTTCTCTTGACTATTTTAGTGATTTTTACCGCAAGGCTTTTATAGTTCTCCAGATACAGTACCTCGCATTCTTAGTTGCCCACCCTGTAAATTGCTAAACATACGGATTTTCTGTAATTAAGTGTCTAACGAAGAACGCCCTCGATATGTAAAACATGCATCTTTGTATGTTTTACTTGAGACAGAAAACCCTCAACATGTCGTGGGACTAATAATGGACTTTTTGTGACTACCTTGGGGCTGAATTTTTTACCAGTGGACGTAGTCCAGAATAATTTTGGGATCGATTGACCAGGTATTACAGGGTGGTGGGATCACCCCCAATATTTCGTGGAGCCATCGAACTTTTCATAATATGATTATTCAGCTCAGTTCATAAAAAGTTTATCGGTCCAACGACATGTTGAGGGTGATCTGCCATCCTGTAGGAACTGGCCAATCGTTCCGCCAATCTTTAGAAGGATTTTGGCGTTAATCAGATTACGATTTGTCGTTACCAGGTTTGGTAAGTTATTGGTTACTATATTACTATCACAAATGACATAACAATTCCGATCACAGGTTAATCCGCTTCTCCTTGCAAGCGGACAGGGAAGCACCGATACTGAAGCGGAACCCGAGGGCGACTGACTGGGACAAATTCAAAACTTGTGTAAGCAAGTCCATGGGCTCCAAAGGTCGGCAGATTCTCTCCTCAGGTGAAATAGATGCGGAGGTTCAATCCCTGACGAATGCAATTAACACCGCATTTGAAGAGTCTTGCCCACTCAGGAGAGCGGGGACCAAAAAAGTCCCATGGTGGAATGACTCTCTGGAGAAAGGAAGCCAGGAGGTCGCACCGCCGAGCACTTCAGGGTAAAGGGCAAGCCGACTGGTACAGCTTCGTTGAAGCCAGAAGAAAATTCAAGTCAGAGGTAAGAACAAGCAAGAGAGCTGCATGGCGTGGATTCTGCGGGGAGATAGAATCTCTCTCAGAATCAACTAGGCTATTGAGGCTACTTAGCTCAGAGGGAAAAACAGAGATAGGGCCATTGAAAAAAGAAGACGACACAGGGACCGATAACATGGAGGATACTCTACACCTTCTTCTACGCACTCATTTTCCAGGAGAAGGCAATAGACCTACCCAGGAGCCCCTCCCTATCCGCAATGCGGACTGGGAAACGGCTGACAAAATCGTAACCGACGAAGCAATAGAGTGGGCCATAAGTGAGTTCAGTCCATACAAGGCTGCAGGTCCTGATAGTATTTTCGATGATGCAAAGGGCTAGGCACCTGATGCAACCTTGTCTAAAGAACATCTTTAGAGCAAGCATCGCCTTGGGACACGTTCCAAACGCTTGGAAAACCGCCAAGGTAGTCTTTATACCCAAAGTTGGGAAGGAGGACTACGGACTGCCAAAATCCCACAGACCGATTAGTCTAACATCTTTCGAAGCTAAAACCTTGGAAAGATTGATTGATAGGTACTTGACAGAGGAAATCCTTTCAACATTTCCTCTTCATAGGAACCAGCATGCCTACTGCAAGGGCAAAAGCACGGAGTCGGCTCTCCATGCGGTAGTGCAACAAGCTGAAAAGGCCATCAACGACAAGGAAGTGGCTCTAACACTATTCTTTGACGTCGAAGGAGCTTTTGATAAGGCCAAAACCGGGGGGTCAAACTAGTATGGGTCCCGGGGCACGCGGGGATCACCGGCAATGAGCAAGCGGAAAAGCTGGCCAAACGAGGATCCCCCACGCGACTGTCCGGACCGGAACCATTTCTAGGCCTTAGTAAACAATTAATCTCACGCACTCTCAACGAATGGGCATGGGAGAGGACAGTTGAGAACTGGAACAGTAACCCATTATACAGGCAGGCCAAAGAAACGATATCGGAACCTCACAGGCCAAGGACGGCCCAATTTCTGAACAAGAGCAGGAAGGCACTGAGCACCATCGTTGGCATTCTGACAGGTCATTGCAGGCTCAACAGACACCTGCATTTGTTAGGAATAAGCGAATCTTTCCTATGCCCCCACTGCAGAAGGGCGGAAGAAACCTCATACCACCTGCTGGGAGTTTGCGACAGGTGGGGTCGCTTGAGAAGGAAGGTCCTAGGAACAGCCACCATCCCCAGGGAAGAGTTGGGGTACCTGAGCTGGGAAAGTCAGTTCCTAAACACGACGGAAACGGGCCGGTTTGAGAAGCTGGGTTGGCCAAGCGGGGATGGCGAAAAGGGCCACTAGGCCTACTCACCGGGCTTTGCCCCCCCACCATTACCATTACCATTACCATTACTATAATGATACCAGCTCGGGATCAAAAGCCAAAATGTTCTGGTTAGTGGTTACTAAAAGTAACATTTATGGTATAAACGCAATAGCTATTCGCAAGATATATTTACAAAAGTGTTATCAAAAGGACATGCAGTTTTAATTTTAAGTATGCTAGTATAGCAAGATCAAATTAGAACCACATGGAACCATGTAGAAAAACAAAAAACCTCAAGGAGCCACATACAGGGTGATTATTAATTGAATGCCGATACTTGAGGGTGATAATCCTTGGATGATTTAAGACAAAAAGTTCATATGGACATAGGTCCGCAAGAGCATAGCGGACCTATGTCCGCTATGCACTTTTTGTCTAAAAATAATCCAATAAAAGGATTGCACCCTTAAGTATCGGCATTCAATTAATAAACACCCTGTATAAAGAATAACAAAAAAATCTATCAGAATCACAAAAACCACATGGAACCATGTAGAAACACAAAAACCCACAAGGAACCACATAGAACCAGAAAAACCACATATATGGAACCACGTAGAAACAAAAAAAAACAAGGAACAACATAGAACCAGAGAAACCACATGGAACTACAAAAAAACACATAGAGCTTCAAAAACCACATGGAACCATGTACAAACAAAAAAAAAAAACAGAAAAACCACATGGAACCACAAAAAAACATATAGAACCATAAAAACCACATGAAACCACAAAGAATATCAAAAAATCTTTCAGAACCACAAAAAACACATATGGAACCATGTAGAAACACAAAAAACCACAAAGGAACCACATAGAACCAGAACAATCACAAAAACCACATGGAACCACAAAGAAAACACATAGAACCATAAAAACCACATGAAGCCAGAAAAACCACATGAAACCACAAAAAAACACATAGAACCATAAAAACCACATGGAACCAGAAAAGCCACATGAAACCACTAAAAAACACATAGAAGCACAAAAAACCACACAGAATCACATAGAACCACAAAGAACCATATAGAATAACAAAATAAGCCTCTTAGAACCACATAGGATATCAAAAAGCCTCTTGGAACCACAAAAATCACATGGATCGAATCACATATATAGAACCACACGGAGCTACATAGTACCACAAAATCCACATGTACGCAAAAAAACACATGCATGGCACCACATAAAATCACAAAGAACCACAAAGATTTTTAAAGAAACACAAAAAACCACAAAAGAAGAAAGAAAAGAATAACAAAAAACCACACAAAACCACAAAGAACCAAATGTGTCGCGACCTTGAAATTCCACCACCACCACACATTAAAAAGTTTCACCTCAAACATCCTTTCAAACGTCGAAAACCAACTGAGAAAAATGTTTTTAACAATGTAACGGCAAAATTGAAAACATGTTTTTTTTTTGTTCAATTTAACCGATGTGGGTGGAATTTGCGTAGATGATATTATCCATTTTGGATAAATAAATAACCAACTAAATATGTATTATTCATTTTGGGGTAATTAATCAACTATAATTATCAGAATTTAACAAAATCGCAATATAAGCCATGCTTTCCAATGCTATTTTATCCAATTGGGTCACCGGATAGCTGGATGCGCAGTTCAGTTCTAAACTCGTTCGGCTAGTGAGTGCTTATCTTGTAGCGGAGTAGTAAAAAAGTGAATTTTTATTGAAGTCTCTGATGATGTAGAGTGTCATTTACCGGTCTGCTAATCAGTATTTTACAGAACAGTATAAAATAAAAAAATATGCATCTCCGAAAAATGTCACTGGCTCTCCTACTAAATCCTGTTCTCAAGATGGTGAAGTCGCCAGAGTAGGTTTTCTTTTAATTTTTTGCAAAATTGTTTATTCGTTTCAGACGTGAAAATGATCAAATATATTAATTTACAGTTGTGCTCTTCTGAACTCTTCATAAGCTCGTCATCACATAATACTAGGTACGGTAATGAGTCGCAATTCGGTTGAATTTGGTAATAGGTATGTCTTCCTCTTCCACATTATTACTTTACTTTAATTTAAGGAGAAAAGCCAAATGAAAATTTCCGAGCCAACATTTCATATGCAGGACATGCAATTTCAAATTCATAATTTCAAAGCAAGATCGATACAAAGAATGCAAGAACCATATTATTATTTAAATCGCGCGCTGATTTCTGAACAATCACCGATAGAGCACGCATGCTCGTACACATTTGAAGATGAAGCGTAGCCATTTTGCTAAAAATCATTTCTTTGTAGAGAGTTAATCGAGACGAGTGTCGTAAATGTGAGAAGTTCCGACCCAAAAAGAAAAAAGTTTATGTGAATAAAATTGTTACTAAAAGACATGTTAAACAGTTTCGCGAGTATAGTAAGCGTATCTCCCAGTTAATCAATATAAAATCAGGTAAATATGTTCTACTGCGTATACGCTTCCTTGTTTACCGTTCAAAGTGAAAGAGCAGCCATTTTTGGCCGTAGAAAAATCGGTGTTAATCTTTAAACATCTCGTTGATCTTGCAAACTATTTTACGTTCATCTCCCTCAATCAGGGCGATTTTATCAAATGGGGTTATTCATGAATGTCTCCAGCTACTCTTTATCTTGATCCACCTCACTGGCTTGACCTTCGAGTGTTATCTATTTATAAATTTTCCGTTTCAGAACAAAACGCGGTTTCTGTTCGGTCCTGCATATTCAAGAAGATAGATTTGGGTTTCATAAACCCCGTTTTTGTTAACGAGATCAGCTTTTGACTTCGGAAATATGATCACGGACAGAATCACCACAAACCATCTGACTATGAATAAGATGTAAGTACCTACCTACCAATATTTTTTTCTATTTTTTTTTTATATTGTAGAATACTTAATTTTTGCCTTGGTCCTATAATCCGATAAAAAGTGCACCTAGACTTTTTTTTTTGAAAAATATACATGTGACAAAGGCAGAGATAGCTCATGATTACTAGTTCTCGCTAGTTTTGTAATAATGATTACACTCATACTCATTAAGTAAATATTTACCCTTATAACTGATTAGATAATGTTATATCGCTTTTTCCAATATTCAGGATATCAATTAGTGCTTAGTAATTTGTTATTTTCACTTTTTATGCATAAACAAACCTAGATGTTATCTCTTCTCTTTTGATTGATATTAAAATAGGGTTAAAGCTCTAATTTTTTAATTTTTACTGCATAAAGGTTAGATGAAATATTGATATAAAAACGTGTAAATACTTTATAGTATAAGAAGTCATCTTGATTCTTCATTAGGTATACTACCTACTTGGAATCCATATTTGGATTAAACAAATTTTGCTCAATTCTGTCAATCAAAAAAGAAACTTTTGTGAAATGCCTGTACTTAGGGTCTTCTTCTTTTTCAGTTTTAGATCATTTTTTTGCTGTTGAATGTATGATAAACGTTCTCTTTTGTACATTAATAAATATTAATAATATGTAAAATTATTGTATTTTTGAGACAAATGGGATATCGTTTTTTTTTTCAGAAACGCTGGTTTTATTATTCAATAAACCTATATTGTATTAACTTTTGATCAACTTCAAGTTTTTTGGTTGTTAACTAGGGCAAGTGTAATATACAGAGGGGGTCCGTAAAAGGTCTTTACAAAATTCTACCACATACTCATCTCGACGTCAAAATATGCCGATTTTGATTTAGAGCAATTGGGTACCTTCACGGATTTTGAAATACTTTTCAAAAACTGCAATGTTAATTCTACGTCGATGTCGAACTGTTATTATTGATACATTCATAATATGAGGGCTTTGTCTTGTCGAAAATTAAAACAACTCCAACCACTGTTTTAAGAGTTTTTTGATCAACACGACGTGTTTTGACATTTTTCCTAAAACTGCAATCGCGATCAAGACTTTGTTTCATTGACACTCGTTATCCAACTTACCACTTTGGTGTTTAACTATTGCGGGTTTTTACCTAGGTAGAATCCTATTCAAATGCAAATAAACTGCCGAACTTAAACATGCACATCTTTTTGTAACATTCAAAGTCCAATCTCTTCAACAAGAATGGAGATATTTCAATGCAGTTTGCGGACCTTGAAGCCAGTTTCTTCCGGATTAAGCTGCATGGAATGGATCTCTTGTAGAAACAAAGAATCATGATATACAGGGGTGATTCGTGAAGTCGTGCGAAAAATCAAAATTTCTGTGAATAGGTATGCCATTCCAGTGAGCATTGAATTTAGACGATACAGTATTAACGGATTTCTACAGTTTTTGCGGAAATGGAAACCTTATTCATTAATTAAAAAAAACACATTTTTTCAGTCATCAAAGTCATCAGTTGCAACCATAAAGTCCATTTGTCAGTTTACGGTTCCAGGCGAATATTTTTAAAAAAAAAATAGTTTACGGCCTTTTTATGACGTCTGAATAAAGATGTTAAAAATGAAACTTTTTTCTGTGTATCTAACTTTTGTTAAAAATGCCTAGCACCAATAAAAAGTTTCACAATAATTGAATTAATGATAGTGTATCCCAATGATCTAATTAGTTATTAGATCATTGGTGTAGCCATGACATTTTTAAAGGCAAAATTTTGGAAAAATAATGCAAAATAAGTAATTTTTGGCGTGTTAAAAATTTCATAGCTACGCACTCCTTTCTTCAGTTTTCTGAAATCACATAGATTTTGCTCCCCTTTTGAATGGTGCTAGTCATTTTTATCAGAAGATACACAGCAAAAAGTTTTATCATTTACATCTTTCCTTAAACGTGATAAATGTAGGGTTGCGTTGATTTAAATCACGATTTTAATCACATGCTTTTTTTTTAAATCGTTGAATTAAATCACATGATCAAAAAAATATATATTCCGTTCGCTGCATGCTGCATCCATTTCTGAAGAGTACAATTAAATTGAGTCATCAAAATACAATTATTTAGTCTTACCGATGCTTTTTTTTTTGTTTTTGTTTTTTTTGAAAATAGTTCAATAATTATTATTTTTCACAATTTTTTTAAATATGACTCAAGTTAAGTGTGACAGTGCGTTGCGTTGTGTTATAAGTCAGAACTTGAAATGAAATATTATGTTCAGAATAAATTATTTGAAAAATTATTATTAAAAAAACACAATACATATGGAAAAAATATTTTGATCAAAAAAATCGATTTCAATCAAAAAAATCCGATTTAAATAAAAGGCACAAAAATGTTATGTTTTAAAAAACGCCAGTCCCGTAAATCAACAATGGGGTCGTTGCACGTACTTTTTTTATTGCATATTCTGAAAATATAATCAAAAATATTAGACACGTATTTTTTTTTTTTTTTTATCGATTTTTAAGGGCATAAACTAGCGTCGAAGTTTGTCAACAGTCCTTTTAAGCCTTTTAAATGATGACGCGTGTACGGCAAAATATGGCGTCGCTTCTTGGATCCGGCGCAGCTCTTCCCGTGGGTCGATAACTGTAGAGAACGCAACGTTGCCGAGATGCTTTTTGCTTGGGGTCGAGTGTAAAGCGTGTTTTATTCTAGGGATTTCTCAATTTCGAATTCACGTTCGTGGTTTGGATCAACTTTGCTTATATACGATTCAATATCGTCAAAGAATGGGCCAATAAATAATATTGCCTACCAGCTTTAATTTGCAGGTACCAATATTTGTAGTTTTTGTTTAGTATGCAACGCTCCTGGTAGTTATTTATCAGACGTAGGGATAAATTCAAAGAATTGTGTCTTTGAGTTAATCCCTACGTCTGATAAATAACTATTCTATGCGTCTGCATTAATTTGGGTCTGAGAAAAATAAATATCTTGAGGGTTTTATGCTACGGTCAAAGGTATCATAAAAACCCAGTCTGGGTGGTGTCGTATAATTTCCTGGTTAATTTTTGTATTAAATCACATTATTTACCATCCATTTTAAAGTTAACCTAAATGTATCGATTATCTTTCGTTCATCATATTGAGCTAGTAATTCTTGTTAAAATACCATCAATAGTACATCTCGCAACGCCGCATTTGTATCAAGCAGCGCGCGTGCATTTCAGTGTCAAGCGGATAAAGGATATTGATCTGTGACGTCAATGCGACAATGGGCCCAGGTTGATGGACTTATTTATTTCAAAGAGGCCTAGTTTAAATGTTGTGCATTATTTTGGCCAATTCATGTAACCCATTTTATTAAGAAACCCACAGTTATATATTCTACACAAAATCAGCTTTGATTTTGATATAGTGCAACGACCCCATTGGATTGAAATTGAAACCCCCCCACAGACGCTCGAGGATGTTGAGCTCGTCACGAGCTCAACATGCTCGTGACTACCATATACGTTCGACCATGTGTTGGGCCCTTTGACTATATAGGTACTGGTACTATTATAGTCAAAGGTTGGGCCCGGGTTTGTGGGTGTAATCGAGCCGAGCGCCGAGTCGAACATTCCAACCGCCAACTAGGCTTGTCAACCCACACTCCCACACACGGTGGAGCATGTTTGTCCGAGCCTACTTCCAACTCGTGCTCGCCCAACATGCTCGAGCATCTGTGGGGGGTTTTTAAAATGCACTTAAGCCTGTGTGACACGATCACACTTTTGATAGCATTTCTGCGAGCAGAAGTTTAAAATGAAAATGTGATCGTTGATAACACGTATTTTCTGCTATCAGAAATGCTAGCAGAAAATTTAGAACATGTCTTAATTTCTCTCTCAAAAGTGCGCGTTGATCGACGCAGATTGTTTGATTTGAAACTATCATTTAAACACATCATTCATGATTTTAGTCTAACCTCACTTTAATGTGTTTATGTTTTGTTTGGATGATGCTTTGTTGAATGTTTAGCAGTCTCAGATTCTCAGAAAATGTTTTTATGACTGGTATCCTGAATTAGCAGTTCTTTGTTCAGCATATTCCCTCTTGTCCCCTTATCAACTTTATAATCCCGAGTTCAAAGTTTTTCACCCTCTATACCCAATTCGCATCAAAATGAAAAGTAAGATCGATATAATACTCAGGAAGCAAATTTATATTCTTGATGAGTTTTTTACCAATTGAGATTATTCAATGACGATTTTATGCAGATGAAGGGAAAACGCTTCAATCCAATTAATACTTTCAACAAAAATAAAAAACTTCTGGTGAGAAAAGTGAATACCATAAAAAGAAATAGATTGCGCATGCTCCCATAACAGAAATATTCGTAAATATCTTGTATCGTTGCAGACACTTTTTAACGGCATTGAATATCTTCGCGCAGATTTGAGATCAAATTTGCAAACAGATATTTGAGCAGAAATGCTGACGGAAATGTGATCGTGTCATACGGACGGGCTTAATACTTTTTGATAACTGATGCAGTATCAAATTTTCATCGAATTCTAGGCTTGTACTATTCATGTGACCATAAGTGTAGGTGCCCCACTTAGGTATATCGTTAAAAAATCATTTTAATTTCTCTTTCAATGTCTCCATCAGCTCCGTAGGAATTAGGAATCCGTCTATTCATTCCAAAGATAATATAGCATTTCGAAGTTTGCTTTCCCGCTCAGATGTCTGTTAGCGTATCTAATGACAACAAACCATCTTTTATTGCCTGAATTAAATGCTGACTGAAATGGCATACTCACCAAAATGTTGATTTTTCGCATGACTTCATGAATTACCAACTCTGTATATCATGATTCTTTGTTTCTACGAGAGATTCATTCAATACAGCTTTGTACGGACGAAACCAGCTTTGAAAATTCTCAAGCCGCATCAAAATATCTCTATTCTCTTGGACTATAATATTGGACTTTGAATATAACCTAAAAAAGTGCATGTATAGGTTCGAGTGTCCAGCAGTTTAGTTACCTGCAGCATATTATGATTCTTGTGAAAAATAACCTGGATGTTTCCAACTAACTTTTGCGTTTTATATGTTAAAAAAAACTTTAATAATAATAATATTCTTTTAGCAGAGCTATATGTATATGTCACAGTAAAACCTGAAAATCAGTGAAAGTTAACAGTTATCAGGAAAAGTGAGCTTTTCCTGATTTGGAAACATTTAGCTAGTAAAAGTTGAATTCGATCGACTTCATCATACTTTTACTAGTAATTGTTAGCATTCACGTAACTATTCTAGTGAAAGCTGCTACACTGAAAACTATCATCGAATTCACTAGACGTAATTATAAAAATCCTTATTGGTCCGAGTTGGAATTCGCCGACAGATTAGACGCTCGGGAAAATACGAGAGAAATTACGAATCGCAAGTGTACAATGTGAACATTGTCCAGATACCGTATTATAGAAAATACTTGGGTATTCTCAGTGGGGGTAAGTCTGGGTTAGTTTGGGTTTGGCAAAAACTTTGATGTCGCCTTAGTGCACCGTGCACTTTGGGTTAGTTAAAAGGCGGAAATAAGTTGTAAAAAGTACTTTTCCTAACTGCTTTCATTAAAAGCTGATTTAATGAAGTTTTTCCAACATTCACTAGTAAAAGTGTACTATCTTCTTCAAAATTTAACATTTCCCAACGGATCAAGTAATTGCTAGCATTAACTAGTAAATGCTAGCATTTACTGAATTTCCAACTTTTACTGTAACAAATATACAATCCACAAATCAAAAAATAAGTACATAATTGAATAAATATGGACTGAATGAAGGCTCACTAAATAAACAACATATAATAATAATAATAATAATCTTTATCTTTGCAATAGGAAAGATACCTACAGTGTAATCTTTAATATACATTATACAGGGTTATTCACGTTATTCGACACGAGACATTCTGGCTGAAGTATCTGATTTAAAAAAAGTTTTTTTTCGTGATGGAGAGGGACCCTTCAAGGCTACATTTTAAAAATATTTTCATGTAATACAGGGTGTCTCCAAAACACGAAACGTATCGAAGTTGAATTTTTTTAAATGGAACACCCTGTATATTGATTGATATTTCAATTCTACCTTCAAATTTGAACTAGAAAAATAAAATTCGCTCACTTTGAAAGAAAAAAATAATAATAAAATAGTACCTCTCTATACATAATAATAATAACATTCAAGGGGCCACAGAAAGATGACTGCAAGAAATAACTTTGACACTAGAAAATCCAATTATAAATAATAAAATAATAATACATGATAGATAAATTGAATTACCTAATAAACTCTTAACAAAAATATTGAATATTGAACTTGATTTTGTATAGTAATTCCGGATTATCTACCATGCCATTTAACAATTTGAAAAGAAAGCACATGTCGGTTTAAGGAGTGATTCTACATTAGAAAATAACTGGTCCGGAAATGCATAGTTTTCAAGATTCCTATATCAAAATTCAATTTCTATTTTTGTTTCATTAAGATTCAGGGTATTTTTGACATAAATATTTCAAATGTGATATTATTATGAGTATCTTGTATGTGGCGCCATGTACGTTTTTGCACTGTTTCAAATTAGTCATAACATCTTGTACCTATCTTTATTTTGGGTAAAAAAAAATGATTATAAAATTGAGGAGCACTTTCTATACCTATTTTTTCATTTGGTAAAAATAACAACGCAGTTTAAAAATACAAACGAAGTTTGTTTAAACAGTGTTTTTAAATATTCAAGGACAAGATCAATGCTAGAATTTTCGCATGAATATAAAACATGCATGATTTATCATCAATTTTTTCTGAATATATCAATTTTTTGATCAATCTTTCTCAAACGCGAGGCTGTTTTTCTTTATTTGTCAGCATGATCAAAAAATTGACAAAATGGATTGAGAAAGACTGCTCCTCAATTTTTTTCACAAAAAAATGATACTCTTGTTGGAAGTTGCTGTGTCATTTCGGTACTCTTGATTTTGCCGTAAAGTTATAGTTTTTGTGGAGATAATATAAAAAATTGTCAGCTTGCGCGAGTAGGGGGCCTAACGGTGTAGAAGACTATCTTAGTTTTTAAAATTTTTGTGTCAATTCAGAACAGCTGAAAATCTGTGAACTTTTGGTTATAAGGTGTAAACTGAGAAAAAAGTTGTGAGCTAGATAGGATAAGTGGCAAAAGTTGTCAGCTGGCCATGTTTTTCTACACATTGGCACGTAAATATGCTGTGATACAAGGTCTCATATCTCTTTTGAAACAGAAGATATCATGTCAACTCAAAAATGAAAATGTTCAGAATTAATAAAGCTATAATAATTTGGCAAAAATAAATTACCAGATTTTTTTGGGTATTTCGCCACACCCTATCAAAACACAATCAAACTAGTTTGTATATACCGGATCTTTAATATCACCTGAAAAAAAAATCTAATAGTAAACAGTAAAACCTATAAATATCAAACGTTTCGGAAGCGAATCTGCTTCCGTCGTCAGTGAAACCTTGAAAAGGAACAATTGATTCAAATTCAAAAAATATAGTTCGTTTTTGTGTGATTTCGTAGTAAAATTGGATTTTTTGAGTTTATGGGACAAAATGTCACTTTTACTGAATTTGTTTTGGCTCAAAAAAATAAAAGTCATTTCGATGTATGGCAAAATCGCTAAAATCCTTTATAATATGGTGTTTTGTATTAACATTCGTTTTTGTCTAATTTGTATTAGAGTAAGGTCAATTACTTACATTACTACATTATTTCAAATGTAATGTGAAAATATCTGGAGTGGAAGAAAAATTATGATAAAAAAGGCATTTTGTTCTTAAAAACTTGAACACCATGTATATTGGAAACGAAGCAATTTCAGACATGATTTTATTTGAACAAAATTTCTCACTTTCTAGTATAAGGGACAGTATTTTCTAGTATTCTCAAATCAGAATGTGAGGAAAAACTACCTACCATAAAAAACTGTTTTTACCCTCTCTAGTATGGTACGCACCATTTCTTTTCATTGCTAGAAATTTTCCTCAAACATCATACTATACCTAAGAAGAGATCAAAGAAAGGTTTGATATTGTGATAATACGCAGATTTTGTATTGTCTTGGTAATAGAGATGTCAATTCGAATAGGAATGCGTTCAATATAAACCCTATGAAGACTTTTTGTATCTGCTTTTTCTCGAAAATCAGTACTCATTTTAAACATAAAGACCTTAGTAACAAATGGATGGTTTTCGAGATATTGTCACATCCTTTCTTTATGATTGTCACTTTTATAAAAATAAGATTTTCGAGTGTCAGACCTAAAAAAATTTCAGTTTTGCAACCGCCAATATCAATTTCATTGATCAAACGCCAACACGAAACAAAAAGCTCATAACATTTTGTTTTGAAATTACGTGTGTATAATTATTTTTAATGTTTTTCTGGATGCTCACCAGTTGTCAGCCTTAAAAAGTATTATCGTTGACTTTCCGGGCACCCTGTTTATGTTAAAATTGAAAAACCAATAATAAGATATGCAGTGTTGATCTTGAGGGAAAGAAAAGTGGACCCAAAAGTTGAAAACGACGAGAGAAGAGTTTTTTCGGGAAGCCAACAAAGACTTTTTCGATAGAACAAAAAATACAGTCTACAGTCCCAAGTACTCTATTGTCATTGTCCCTCAATCCCTACTTTTTTCAAGTTTAGACATCTCAACGGAATTATTCAAATAATTGTTTTTGCTTGAGTTAGTTTTCAATGACAATTGGCAAGAGTTGCTCGCAATAACGATGAAAAGCATTATATTGATATTTATCTCTGGCTGAGAATAATAAACTCATTGTCACACATTGATAACACTGGTCAACACACATTTTATTGCAAGAGCCAATTCTAAGTAATTTTAAAGCGTAAGTACAATTTGTGAGTAATTTTGTTGTGCTGATCACAAATATGAAGTTCATTTTGCTGGATTGGGATAATAAAATTCAAAAAAACTCTACGCTTAGCACTTGTACAAACTGATGTACTGAACTAACGTTGTTTAGAAGTAAACAGACCTGTATAGCCGATCACAAGCGCGCCAAAAAAAGTATACAGGAGTGGAATAGTCGAAAAAGCAAAGTTTTGGCATATTATTATCATAATATTTTGTAAGAATTCGAGAAAAATTGATGATATAGACTATAGATTATCTCAAATAATAGAGTCAATTTGGGAAAACCACTTTTATTTATGAATTTCTCGGACCTCAGTACCCTGAATTCGTTCAAAAATACGTGGCAACGAAAATATCGCAAAATTTTGTTGACTGGTGTGGTGTAAGAATCAACATATTATGCAATTTGCACATTTTTTGGAAATATGAAAATTATAAGGATTAGTGATTGAGTACTGATGCCATTAATGTTTAAAAAATCAACCTACAACCTCTATTGATGTAGTAACCACCGATCCAATCAACGTCCGCGACGTCACAGAATTCTGCCGTGTTAATTCAAAAGGCAGTATCTGCAAGTCTTGACGATTTTCATATTACAGCGCCATACACATCCAAAATATGACCTCTAAATATGTGTAAAGTTTGAGAGCCATATCTACGCTCTGTGAAATGATACCATTGATCATTTATCGGGCGTATCTAAAAAATGTTCCCTGTTGTTAAGCGACCGAGCAGTATCTACAATTATTAAGTCAAAAAGCAGCATCTGCATGAAAATATGCAGTTACTGCTTTCTCACTTAACATGACATGGTAAAGTTCCATTTGCTGCCTGCAGATGGCTGGTCACGGTTTCTAGCCTGACTAGTGACTTTTTAAAACGTGGTTTAGTCGATTCACTGTCGTCACAGTATGCAGTATGATGTATGATTGGTGATCCACAGGGAGTCTGTCACCACGGAAGCGAATCACACCAAAAAAATAGTGTTATGCGTATAGCGAATGACTGATTGTCAAACGTATTTTTTTTGGTACTCTCTTTGAAAATATTTTTTAGTTTTGTACCTATACTTTTATGATGGTAGTAATAGGTAGGTACTTCAAGCTCCATTGATGCCAAACTGTATTTTTGAGTTTGATAAAAGTACCTTTATGATATTATGGTACTGATAGGTACTTTGATTTTCACTAATGAACTAGTGTTGGAAATATTTTTCTGTTTCATATAGTTTTATGGTAGTACTACCTAGAGTTTCACCAACAGAGTATTGTTTCATGGAAATTATTTGGTTTTATTATCCACTTTATAGTTGAATAAGTGAAAAACCAAAAACTTTGTAGTTACTGCTTCTTGGATCAATCAATCTTTTCTTATATTGTTAGCTCAAAAGGCAGAAAGTGTCAAAACTCAAAACTCTCTAGGTTTAAGAAGAAAACAAATTTGCCAAAAATAAGTCATAACTCTCAAATAAAATTCATGGTCCAAGATATTTTAACATGATCCAAACCTCAATGGCAAAGTGAAATACACATAAATCGATTTTACTCAAAAACTTGTTTGAAGCAGATACTGCCTTTTGAATTATCACGGCAGAATTAGTGTTGTAAAACTTCCGGAAATATAGAATTTGGAAATATTACTGGAAATATTTCTGGAAATTTTGAAAATATATGGAAATATTGGAAATATAAATTAGCAACTGTCAGGTTTGCTTTTAAGAACGTTTATTAAAGTCAAAACATAATACAAACGTATAAAAAAATAATAGTAATATAAACAAGAAAAAGTATTCTCAGGTCTTTTTGAAGAAATCTGGCGTTTCGGTCTGCATCAAGCCCAAGTGGGAATGCTGAGTTGCCAGAGCCTATGCAATTTTTAATACGGCATAAGACTTATAGGAGTAATTTTTTTGTTTGATTGATTGATGAGTTTTGACCAGCTTTCTCTGTCAATCTATGTAATTTCAATGTGCTAAACCTTCTAAATGCATCCACCACGTTTTCGATCATACAGTGAAATTTGCGTTTTCTTTTTTATTTATCAAGTATATTTTTGGGTATTTTGAAAAAAAAATTTCGCTGATGACTTTTAAATATTGTCTAGAATACGTATATAAAATTTCAAGCCATTTGAAAATGTATGCACATTGTCCAAGCCTTTTCATGAAGTTGCGCCGATTTTCTTATTCGTTCAAGTTTGATTCTATTTTGGATTTAATGATATCATTTTGATTATTTAGTTAATTTTAGATACAACGGAAGTCGCATTCATTTTGTAGGTGGACCAAAAAATGTATCTCGATTTATAGAATTTATTTATGTGACTTTAACCACTATATTTTTATAGCGTATTGTGAAAATAAGATCCAATCTTGATTTACAGGGAAAACATTTAAGTAAGGTCTATTACACTATTAACAGACTTGAAAAGATTATTATTGAGCTCTAAAAATGGTGAGTTTCCTACTCTTATCATTAGGTAGTTTCCCTTAGTATACCCGCTATACTAGGCATGCGCAGAAAACCAAACATTGATAAAATGACATTACCTCTTCTGATCTGTTGTGGGGTGGAATGACATCATGCATCAATTACGTTGGATATAGGATTAATTTCTGTTGAATATTTAAAGAAACAATTTCATTACAACTTTAGTAATTTTTTTACAGGTTTTTTCACAATTATTGAACGATTTCTATGTAACAATTCAATAATTCTATTATTAAATATGACAACCTGAGAAAATAACCGACGTTAACGTGCCGTAGATAACGTGATACGTTATCAGTTATTTCAAGACTTCAACGCATGCTCAAAATAACCGGCAACGTCCCTGCAAATGCTCAATTATTTTGGAGAAAGAGACCTATACTTTATCCTTCATCAAATTACGTTTTTCACAATCACATGGTTCATAAGTTTATTTTAATTGCAAAGCTTATTATTGAAATTGAAAGAAGAAAAATCACTAAAGCTCAGTGCCTTGAAGAAATCTTTTTAGTATGTGATCAACAGTTTCTAGGAATATGCACATACCGATAATTTTGTGTGTTTATGATATTTTAGAGTTAATTTTGGTTGATATTGGAGCAATTATTTACTCCATCGTGATGACACATATGCGTATCGGCGTGTATGTGTATCGTTGATGGAACGGAATGACTGAATGACACGAGTGACAACGCAGATAACAATAATTGTTGTACTGGAAAATCAATGACAAATAGCGCACGGTTCGATTTCCCGAATAGTGCCGACACATTCCCATATCAAAAATGCATTTGACTTGAGCGCCGAACGAATACACACCTGGGCTGGGACAGACTGACAGAACGCATAATGACTATGCAACTGAATAGAAGATGCGAAAAGCGCAGGAGTTTTATGCCAATAGATAGGGTATTTTGGCACCTCTGAGCAATATAAAAATAGCCATGACATACTAGGCGGTAAAACGCAGAATTTAGCGTTTCTCCGCTTTTTGTATATACGTTTTAATGTAGCTTCTAGGCGGAAAATCGCTAAACTCTGCGTTTTATTGCCCAGTATATCATGGCACTATAATGAAAAATATTCTGTTACTAGGATTTACTTTTCAAAATATTATTTTATATATATATTTTTTCGTCTTCTCACGGACAGTGTGTCCGCACGAGCGCTCTTATTGACGCCTTTGGACCTTAAAAATATGTACGACAAGATTAAATAGTTATTACGTGCTTCATTGAGTAATTAAATCTCAATTTCTGTTCCATTTTCAGAGATATCGATCCCAAAATGGACAACAAAGTTGATTCAAAACTAGATGACTTAGGATGGAAAGCCAAATTGAAAATCCCTCCAAAAGACCGTAGAATACAGACAAGTGTAAGTCCTCAGTATTTACCCATTCGTTTATAGGAATAGAATATGTAGACAGTTTAAACTGTCACGCCATTATGATTATGAATAATAAGCATCATTAATGTAAGGTTTACATTCAATTTCATTTGGAAGTGGAAGTGACAAATTTCCGTTTGCCAAACAGGGATCATATGCTTTCGTTTACATTGAACACAAGTCACGCTTACGCCAAATTCAATGTAGATGGTAGCATATGATTCCCGTTTGTCAAGCGGAAATCCGTCACTTCCACTTGGAAGGGAAATTGAATGTAACTCAGGCATAATAACTGAGTAGTTTTGGGTTATCGGTCAGTAAAATTTGAAGTTTGTATATTCATCTAGTTTAATTCTCATACAATCTTCGACTAATGGGTGTGGACTCTATAATGGTTCCTTTGGTGTTGGTTTAACATGATGAATTTTTGGATTCCCCTTCATTTTCAACGATAAATGATAAGTCCTTGCTGATTAAACCAAAAAAAACATAGTCTACTTTGTAGCAAAATGTAGTGTGCGATTTATATTGTCTCATGTTCAATTTGCAGGACGTAACAGACACAAGAGGTAATGAGTTTGAAGAGTTTTGCCTGAAACGGGAGCTGCTGATGGGCATTTTTGAAAAAGGATGGGAGAAACCATCACCAATTCAAGAAGCAGCCATTCCCATTGCACTGTCTGGCAAGGACGTTCTTGCAAGAGCTAAAAATGGAACAGGTATAGCGACTTTTTTTTTATTGAAATTGGAAATTATCGTTTTGACAATCCAATTCAGGCAAGACTGGAGCCTACTCAATACCAGTTCTGGAACAGATTGATCCGAAAAAAGACTGCATTCAAGCTTTAGTTATTGTTCCTACAAGAGAGCTTGCATTACAAACGTCCCAAATTTGTATAGAACTTGCCAAGCATTTAGAAGTAAGTGTAAATCACATAATTGAGAAGTTATTCTGTACACCAAATAATAATTGTGGGTTGATTTTCTCCTCACTTGCAATACAAAATATGTTACTTGTAAAAAATTGAAATAGGTATAGGTTTTTTGAGCGCACTTTTCGGTGACTACAAATATGACTACAAATAGGTATTGAGGAAATCCAACAATTTTGAATGCTTCAAATGAAACTAGATAAAAGATAGACGTCTATACCACTGACACATAATTGTGTTGAATTATTAGGTTTATAACGAACGATTTGTATCTGGTTTAGACAGTACCAAATAGGAAACGATTAGTTTCGGTACTCGTTTTATATGTGCACTGATTCTAGAAAAACATTGTTTGGTACATTTTTCTGTCTTTATACCGTTAGCGCTTAATGAACCGATCTATAAAGTATCAATTTAAGTACCTGGTCCGCGCTCTTATTTGTCATCATAGAGGCCCAAGAACAAAAATCTGTGCCCAGGAGAGAATGCTGGAAATATATTTCCAAGTTTCTAGGATCGCCGCAAAGGAGCGTAACGGTATTGTGAAAGCAAAATCGACATATTATTTTTGAAATTGTCTTCATTAAACTACCAAAAAAGAATAAGGAAACTGATTTTGTACGATATTCTCTACAAAATTGCGCCTCGACACTTTTCTCTAAGTTGTCAAATAAGACAGCTACAGGCCGTCAAACTTGAAGTTACCAACTTGCCTATTCGGAAACTCTTAACCGATTTGACTATTTTTTAGCTCGTATTAAAGAGCAAAATGTCTGGTGTATGTACACGGGATCAATTTTATTCTCTTTAGCCGACCACATAACATAAATTGTCAAAGTCAAACCTGTTTTTGAGGTTTTTCCGAAATTCTCGAATGTAAATTAACTAAATAGATGCCTCTATCGTGTTATTTCGAAAACTTTTACCGTCTTACCACTTTTATGGAGATCATTTTTCCATATCTTTTGAAATAGATATGTCAAATCGGTTAGGCGCCGGTTACACTCGTCCTGTCGCGTCAAGTAAAATTCGAAGTGCTGGTCACACTGATCAAGTAATCGAGCATCAAGCAACAATTTGACAATCAAACCTTTGTAGCTGTACTAAATTCTAACCTCACTACACTAATTATTATCATTTGATCAATTTGTTGTGTTTTTTTTTTTCATAATATGGTATCGAATGTTTGTTTTTCACTCGATGGCAATCGATCGACACAAGATCAGTGTAACCGCCGCCTTAAAGGAGTCCGAAGTTGAGGGCATTTAGGTTACATCAAGATGACCTCTCTTATTTGACAACTTACAGAAAAATGTCGGGGAGCAATTGTGTAGAGAAAATCGTCTCAAATCCCTTTTCATATTCCTTTTTGGTAGTTCAATGGGGAAAATTTCGAAAAGATGTCGATTTTCTGTTTTCACAATTCCGGCCGGGCCCCCCTCAGGGCGATCCTAGAAACTTGAAATATAATTTCAGCATTTTCTCTTGAGCACATTACTGTGGAGATTTTTTTTTCTGGGTCTCTATGATGAATAGTTAACGAGACAGACTGGCACTTTGTCGCTAAAAATGAATCATTCTCTACTTTCATTAAAAAATTAATTCCATACCCCGATAACCAATGATCTATTAACTATAGATGAAACATTCCATTCACAAACTATAAAAAATTGTGTGGTCAACATCGAACACGGTGAGACGTGAGGTCTTGAGCGGGGCACTGAGTGAGGATACGTTTGCACCTAAGAGGAATGTGCTCCGGCTAGTACAAGCTAAGCACCAGACCATTTACCATAGCGTAACTATTTTAAGACAAAACACATCTCTATTATTATTCTGATTTTATTTCAAGCTTGAATTCAGTGCTTACGTAAAATTTGGAACATATTAATTTAAAATTCAGGGGTTTGTTTTGGGGGAAAACGCTCGGTCACGTCGATTTTTATTTTTGACCGCAACTTTTTTTATGATGATTTTTTCAACAGAAAAAACTTGCTAGATAACTATACAATCTGATATTTGTTTCGTTTCGATACCTTAAAAAAAAAGTTACGACTGATTAAAATGTTGTCAAATATAATGAAACACTCAGTACAGGGTGTCCCATTTTGGGTACTTTTGCAGTATATCTCCGTTATTCTTACAGATAGAAAGTTGCGGTTTTCGCGACAGTGTGCTACTTTTTCGTGAAACTAAAGATGTTGAAAAAATTTTCATAGCCCTTTTAGTTTTTAAGATACAGGGCTAAACTGAAAATGTTGCATTTCAAGGTACCCCTCGAATCAAAACTATCAGATAAGTTATGGAAAATGTGAAAACTGTTTCTTATATAACTTTTCCCGTGGAACTCGATTCTGCCTTCGGAATTAGTATACAGGGTCAGGTCAAAAAGTTATCGGACAAAAATTTAGTACGGCGTTTACTACTAGTCCATTGGCTGGGTTGCCGGGTTTTATTATTTGTTACAACTTTTATATATACAGGGTGCACGCAAAAGATGTGGCAGACACAACTTGTATCTTTTCAAATGAAACACCCGGTATATTGTTAGCTAAAATGGAAGATATCTTTTTCCTGATTCCAAATAATATACAGTGTGTCGCAGATAACATGGATACAGCCCTGTATTTTCCTTATTTGAAAAAGTCGGGGTTCGAAATTTTGCAGTCATACTGACTGATAAGCTCCACTATTTATGATATTCAACTATAATTTAATGTCTAAGTAGTGTAGGCGGGGTCTACTACGTCCTCGCAAAGAAGGCCAATTCTCGATATTTTGCTTCGCGTCAAAGATATCGATAAAAGTTCCAGTAAAAAGTTGTTCTAAATTATATTCTTATTCTAGACACCGAGTTTCAAGGGAAAATTCTGATTTTTATTTTCATATTTTTCTTAGATTAAATCAATCACAAAATAAAACTATGTCTCTCCATAACCTTTTGTTTTTGAGACGCCATGACAGCATTTTATTGGAAAAGAGTGAAATTTTTAGTTTTTATGTGCCGAATGGAAAAATAAACAAAAATATTGAAAAAAAATGATTCTTTTCAAGAAACAAATAAAAATACAATCTTGAATAACTTCTACCACTAACTTTTTCTGATATGACTGACGCGAAGCAAAATATCGAAAATTGGCCCTCTGCAAAGACGTGGTAGGCGCGATTTAAAGTTAAAATTTTAGTTGGATATCATAAAAAGTTGAGCCACTCTTCAGTTTGTATGACTGTTCAAAATTTCAAACCCCGACTTTTTTAAATAAAGAAATTACAGGGGTGTATTCAACTTATTTGCGACACACTGTGTATAAGATGTTAACATTTCCTCCGCCCGTTTAAAATGCGATTTTATTGTTTTACCAAATCGCCGTGGCCTTTAGTATAATAATTATCAATAGTCATTATTATTCGGCCTTCAAAAGGATCAGATCTACAAAGAAATAACTCAAAATTTGGATGATTTGAGGGGGAGAGTCGAAGGGGCTATCGATTCATTGAATGCACATCCTAAGTTTAATTAAAAACTTAGCGTCCTTTGTAGATTAATAAATAAGTGGTGGTTAGAAGGAATGAGGACTGTTATAAGAATCACTTATTCAAAAATGTTCTCGACTTTTCGGCCTTTGATTCAGGCTTTTTTCAAGGATCAATTTCAAGTGACGGTACATCAAAACTGAAACACAGCATTACGGGCACTAACGAGGTAAAACTGGTAATAACACAAATACACTAAACTACTTTGAAGGCGACAAACGAAACACGAAAACCAAACATTATGATTATGATTAATGTGCCTTTTCGAAAAATATTGGTTCCTTCACATTTTTTTTTTAATACTATTAAAAAAAGGCACTTTCCAGTGAGTTTTGAACATTTTCTTTTTTTTTTTATTGTTATGAAACTGTATAACAAATAAGAGTGATTCAAATTTGATGAAATAAACAGAATTAATTTCGCCTCAAATACACATTTTTCTTTCATATCTAGATAAAAATATTTTGATGTTAAAAACGAAAACTAGAGCTGTATTTGGTCATGGTAACATCAGATAGCTATCGCCAAAATGAACTCCTCAGATACACCTTTATGTACATGCGATAACTCCAACATCGACGATATGAATCATTGGCTTTTTGGGTGCCAGTTCAATCGAAGGGCATCTGACTGTTTTTTGGGTCAGCTTGGTTTGCTGAATCTGCTGACTATTCATACCGAATGGTTTGTGTCTTTGACACAAAGTGACAAAAATATTCGCGAGATGTTTATGCGGTTTGTGAGAATGTGTGAGGGAAGGCTTTATCTATCCCTTTGTAAAACATCTTTCTGTCCGTGGTCCAGTGCTACCTGTGATTTAAGTCGTCCTGAATGACCCCAGGGCGTGAAAAGCGTGTTAATCCTTATTCCCATCCTTATATTGTTTTTTTGGGTATCTTCTCCGAGTCGTACAGTGTCTGAATGCCTGCAGTCGAATGAATATTCGTTACGTTACAGTAGTGGCTGGAGATGCCCATGTGGCAAAGCCAAAAAAAAACGAATACTTGGTGCTTTGTTTATGAATTGCTTGAAATAGAGACAGACCAAAGTATCATGTTAAGAAAAAACCGAATACAAAAATGTGAAAGAGCAATTGGATGCTTATTTACGTGAAAGCAAGTCACAAGACCGAAATATGAATAAACTAACCCAATATTGATGCGTTGCCGTACTTCAGCTTTTTCGATTTTCAAAAGAAAATTAATGTTTTTCTGAATCCTAAATACCTAAACAATTCTTGAAGCTGTTTCAATTTAAACAAAAATGTAACTATCAACTTATTTTATTAAATTCATACATAAAATGGTTTGAAAAATGATTCCAAACAATGTTTTGATCTTTTTGCTGCATAGTAATACTCGTAATAGAGTTAGTTTGGCAAACAAAGTGGTGGGAGAAACTGCATTTAAACAAACAGTTGGTCTTGGGTTTATTTCGCTATTTTTCATCTATAGTTATTAGATCATTGCCGATGGCCTCTAATGAGCAAGTTATAACAAATATACATGGTGATTATTTGGATAGAATGTTAGCGTGATATCTGTTAGGCCAGCCGCTTACTTGCAACTTTTCTATTGACCAACCAAGTTGTTCAACTAAAAAGGGGAAAATAACGTGGTGTTACGCATACTCTACACTGGTTTCCATTAGAGTGTTGGATGGTTGTAATGAATTTGGTTGAGAAACCAATTATTAGCTTTGTTCGCGGGTCGGTTACGAACCAGTTCCAAACCAATTCAGAACTATTTTGCATGCCCAGTTCGTGATATTTTATCAACTGTGCTTGCAAATCAGTTCTGCATTGGTTCGGAACTGGTTCGTAACCGACCCGCGAACCAAGCTATTATTGGTCTAAATTTTGAAAAACAGAGAAAAAAAAAATAAGAACCACCAAGACATAATTTTTTAGTTGCCCAGACTTGTAGAAAGTTGTTCATGCGCGGTATTCTATGATGAGCAATGTCAGCAATGTGATTTATCAGTTTTAAAATCATGGCAATTTTTCAGTTGCAATAAATAGATGCAATAAGTAGGGACGGGTGAATTTCTTCTTGGAATTTATGAAATTATAGATATACAGTGTGTCCATGGATCGACGCATGAATAGGTGAAAAAGACAAAATATTTTTTGATTGAAATCTCATCTCTGGGGTCCGGCCCTGCTTGGATGGAAACTAATTTGTCATAATTTGAGTTTCAAAAATCAAGTATGTGGAAATTAACCCAAAAGCTATTTCTCTCACCAGTAAAGAGCTTCTTCTATAAGAGATATGTACCACAAAACTGTATTGAAAAAAGTTATCGGAATGAAAAACTTAGTGAGAATGCAAAAGTTCAATACTTTCCGTCTACTTTGATATTTTGAAGAAGTTAGAGAAGTTCATCATCATGAATTACGGAATTCTGCGTAGTATAAAAGTTTTTAAAAAATAAGAAAATACTTATAAATAAACGTTCAAAATATCAAAATTGAATGCATTTTCATGCTATTAAAAAAACTTGGAATGGAAAAATGCAAAATATCAAAACAGGTTTTGAAATTTTGCATTCTCACTCAGTTTTTCATTGTAAACAACTTTATAGTTGAAGCTCTTTACTGTTGAGAGAAATAGCTTCTAGGCTTATTTCCAAGACATACATGATTTTTTGAGACTAAAATTATAACAAATTGGTTTCCATCTCAATTCAAAGTATTTTTGTCTTTTTGAATTAATCATGCGTCGATCCGGGGGCAAACTGTATGTATTTTAAATTTAACTTTCCTTTGTAATATTTGTAAATGTTCTTATGACTGAAGTTCCATTCTCCCTGTTCTTAATATTAATTATTCATTTCCTTCTTTTGGAGGTTCGTGTTATGGTGACGACAGGTGGCACCAATCTGCGAGATGACATTATGAGGATCTACCAGAAGGTACAAGTGATCATTGCCACGCCAGGACGTATTTTAGATCTCATGGAAAAAGGTATTTTCTCAAGTCCTTTGTACAAGCTCTAACAAATTTGATGTTATAGCATTGGTGATTATGGGTTAATCATAATCAATGCATCCTCGTTAAAATGAAGGTCAAGTTGCTCAATTTGAATCGAGACAAAACCAATTGAATTGATGTTATAGTCAATGTTCATCAATATTTTTGGTTAATAAAACAATGATTGTATCATTACAGGTGTTGCCCAAATGGACCAGTGTAGAATCCTAGTATTAGACGAAGCCGACAAGCTTCTATCGCAAGATTTCAAAGGCATGCTAGATACTGTGATCAAAAATTTGCCCAGGGAAAGACAGGTGCTTTTGTTCTCCGCGACGTTCCCTCTCACAGTGGAGCAATTTATGAGGAAACACTTAAGGGATCCCTACGAGATCAATCTTATGGAGGAACTGACCCTAAAGGGAGTCACACAATACTATGCTTTCGTTCAAGAACGACAGAAAGTCCACTGTCTGAATACACTATTTTCTAAGGTGAGTTTTTTCTTTCACATCCTACTAATTATTTTCATTTGTTATACTTGTAAATTGTGATTGCCAGATGGTCAAAGTTTTGTTTAATGTTCTATGAATGTGACCCGTCAATTTTTCCAGATATGAAATAGGAAAGATTTTTCATTTTGTAAATCGGACCTGGAACATATCTTGGGGCCATAAATAGAATTCCGTTGAAGTTCTTGAATAAATTAAAGACGTTGAGCTGCGAAAAAACGGTGCATGGCATTGCGGTGACGTCATCTCCTTCAGCTATTTGTTTTCGTTAATCCTGTTTCAACTGAATAAACCGCTATAATAGTTGAACAACAATTCTTTTAACACTAAAACACATGAAAAAATAACAACCTTGCTCAAAGCAGAATAGACTCAACTCTATGTCTGTCGGATTAAAGTCTCGTTCAGATTGTAACGAAGTAACAGAATTATCGAATTTATTCTATTTCATACTGTACTGTATGTTTTTCTCGGCCGTAAAGTTTCGGTTCCCTACAAAAGTGGCAACGTAAAAATAGCGGACGTTTTTTGTCATCGTAGAAATATGTCCGCTTTGATGTAAGAATGGTGTAAAGTAATAAACGATACGGTACAGTAAACTACAGCCACTGTGACAGTACACGTGTCAAAATAGTTGTTTCGAAATATGAAAATTGAGAACTGGCCATCCTTATTTGACTTGGGGAGGTCAAGGAATCATCAGAAGAAAGCGTAAGATCCGAATCTTTTTGATCGGTATTACGAGATCAAAAATTGATTCAATCGCTGACACTATAACCTCCTTGACACCGACAATCTGATGAGAAAAAACGTGCTGGCGATATCCTACCGTACATAAAGGGCCGCTTCCGAAAAAACGGTGCCGTATTGTTATGGAGCGTTAGAGAGGGACCAACGCTCTGTTGGACAACACTCTGCTTTGCAAGCATGTACACATTTTTTATTGTCGTCACTCGACGTGAAATTATGCCCGCTATGTAAGGCTACCGCTTTGTAGGAAACCGTATTTTGAACCGATCGGGTATCAGATCATGTAAAATTCTGAACGGGCAATGGAAGGGTGTATTTTTCTACAATTCGTGGTTTACTTTGAAATCCAGTGAAACCATAGACGTATAACCAAGGATAGACCAAACTACCGATTCATAAATTGCGTTTTCGACCGATCAATCATTGAATTTTAAGAAAAGTTGTTTCGAAGTATCAGGCAACATCGCATTTCAATATCGCGCATGTTGAGTGGGAGTGGCCATCGAAGTTCACAGAGAAGACATAGGCGTAGGCATTTTTTGGCGTTTCGACCATTTATTTTGTTTTATTCAATGATGGTAGAATTTATGGGCTGATGATTTTTTCAGTTTTTTTAACTTATAAAATCGAAGAGCACCTTAACTCTTTCCCAGTTTTGGTTTCTGTACGGGAGTTTCTGATCAATTACTTGACTGTCGTATATTTTGAGAAAAACGCCATAAAATGAACTTGTCAGATATTTCTACTTTCGAATAATATTTTTTCCAATTTCTATTTCTTTTCCACAATTTCTATTTTTACTATCCTTTGGAAGGAATTTATTGTTATCATGTAAAAATTACTTCTCCAGATTCTTGTTTTCTTACACGTTTTGAGGTTTCTAGAGTTCGAAAATCACATTCACTTGAATCGTTTTGTCTGTTGTCGAACTAGCTCTCAAAGGCTTCGACCAATCAAGTCCAAATATGGTACATGCCAAGTATCATAAATTTGAGAATTTCGATGGACAAAAACGTCAAATGCGAAGGAATTGAAATGGAGTAAAAAAGGGTTTATTGACAAGGAAAAATTTTCGATTTGAAAAAAACATGTTGGGTATCATATTACAGGAAAATCACTGAATATTATTAAAAATATATTGGGGTAGCAAAACTGGGGATGAAAAGGTTATGTCAAGAAAATACCACTTGTGGGGTATCATAATAAAGGAAATCAAGTATAGATCATAATGCAATACTAATGCATGAGAAAAATATACGGGTTTGCGATACAGGATGAAAAATGTTTTTTCAAACATTATATCGCTTGGGAGATTTCATATTAGAAGAATCTTCTTCGAGACACATTTTCAAAATTTCAATAGGAAGGAGTGGGATTGCGATACAGGGTGAATAAGAAAGTGCGTTAATATTTTTTTCAAAATATTTCTTATTCAAGAAAATGCGGTGAAAAAGGTGATTCATTTCATGGAGAAATTCAATATGGAAGGTAGATGAAAGTTTTGTGTGAAGTGGCTTCACAGTTTCTTCCTTTTACATAAAAAAACAACGTTTAGTTAAATTTAAAAACTTGATTGCCACATCAAGAGGCTCACATTAACGAATACTTTCTTGAAAAAAAAAAGATCTTTGAAATCCAATTTGGAAACGTTCAATGAGTCATTATGTAATCTATTTCCAGAATAACAAACAGGTCTCTCGAATGTGTAGGATCCATAGACATAAGGTCTGTTCGTAGAACAATCACAAATCGATCAGCGCTGCATCGATTGGTCAAAATAATCAGAAATAGTTTGCAAACTGCAAATGCTTAATGCTGATTGGCTCTGACTGGTTTGTGATTGTTCTAAGAACAGACCTATTATGATAATTGTTATACGTCTATGGTAGGATCCTTTGGCGAATCTGAATTGCCATGCCATCTTTCTACTAATATTGTATTGATATTTTCGTGAATTTTATGCAAAGAATAAAAGGTAACCTACAATAATGAAACTACTCTACAAATTATTTATTCTTTATTCGCCTCTAAAATGTACAGTTTTTGTATTAACACTTCTAATCCTATTGCGTTTCACAGTATCAAGTCGTTTGTTCGTCTCATGAAATATCCTTATTTTAAAATAATGTTTCAATATTATTTTGGTCAATAGAATGAAGATTTTGAATTTTTTATCATTTTAACTCAAGGGACGCTACTGATGGCAGCCATCTAACTAATCGATATTTGTTTGACGTTTGGAATAAATATGTCTGCTTAGTGCTTACTTATGAAAAGATAGATTATTTCCCGAAAAAAAAGTCTTTTGGCACACAACACATTTCATCACTATAAAAAAGTTCAACACAACACATAATATCACCACAAAACGTTCAAAGTGAGGCAAAAGACCGAAATATTTCCAAACAGCAACGGCATGCAACGCTGTACTCTGAAGATGAATGAAATCGTAAACGAAAACCTACTACCTGACGAGAGTGTTGCCGGCTTGTCGAAATAGCAAATTGAATTGAAAATAACATCATGTCTTTCTAGGTTTTGTTCCCTGGATAATCTATGATGAAATAATGTTATTGATAAATGATAGCAATTTAAACAGTTCCTATAATATTAAAGATGAAAATGAATGCGTAGTTTTACGCACATTATACCTTATAGCTTTATGGTTTTTCAATTTGTTGAAACTTGGCATCATAGCTTGTTTATGGTCATAGGTGTATGATTTCGTTTTATGTAAAGATGTTGGGTCTATCCTTGGTTATACGTCTATGAGTGAAACCATTTCAGAGCGGAAATTGGTTGAATTTGGAAAATCGCGAACGCCTGGATCTTCTCCACTGTCTTATCATCAAATAGCATATAATTTTCAAATTATGGTTCATAATTGTATTTGCTTTCACTTAACTCAGGTCCCTTTGTGAGAATGGATGCTTTTTATGTAATAGGCTGATTCTTAGTTTGTTTTTGTCCTTGAAATCCAAATATGACCTACTTTCTTTTGAGAATAACGATGGACAATCTTTTTTCACTTCTTTTGAAAACTCTCTCAGGGTTGCGAAGATTTGAATCTTGATTTGAATCATGATTTAGATCAATTGATTTTTTCAATTTAAATCGTGGTTAACATCAAGTCATGCAGAGTGTCCGGGAAATAATTTACAAAATTTGAAGGCAGTCAAAATAGGTCGATTTAAGCCCAATTGTATGTAAGGGTGTTTCCTAATTGTATGTCAATATTTATGTGGGTGATTTTTGGGTCTATTTTAAGACAAAAACTTCATATGAACATATGTCCTAAAAGTCTTACATTTTGAGATACAGGGTGGTAAAGTTCTCAAAAATAAATCATTTATAACTAATATCTACACTACCACTTGAAATATTTTTATGAAATTTGTCATACATGTACTATAAATCAAGAGGCATTTTTTAATGTATCACTTTTTCTTAAACTTCCACCAGTGGTGTTCATACGTTTTAACCTGCCTACTTTGGCAGACATTGATGGTTCGCCACAGATTTTCCTGAAATAAAAATAATTTTTGTAATCCCCAATCATTTTTAACCAAAGATGATCACTTGATTTTTTTCAATCCGATGCTCGGATTTCGCTTCAAAAAATAAAAACCGTTATTTGCACGATCATAACAATAAAATAGGCAGGTCAAATAACCTACGTATAAATAAATAAATGAATAAGACACCATCGGAATGACAGAAATCGACCGTCAGAAACTCGATTATGCTTGCCCCAAAAAGTTTGGAGCTTATTTTTTACCGTGCCACTTCGACATTAACCCGTTAAAGCAATCTTAATTCTTTGTGAAAAGGGCATATGAAATGTACGCGCCAAATATTCTCAATCCATAATTTACTTCTACCTTACCTCTACCTTGTCCTATGTGAATGATACTTAACAATGAAGGGAATGACGTCACTTACCCGTCGATGCGCTGGCTGCGTTACTACAATCTTTGAACTTGAATAGCTTTTAAATGGATAATGTAGCAAGCCTGAAACTTTTCTCCAAAATAGTGCGTCCTAACGATACTGACCAAGACCACTCGTTTTCCGTGAAAAACCTAAAATTTTTGAAACTTGGAAAAAAAATTAAATTTTCGGTTGATTTTAGTCCTGTAAGGCGGAAATGTAGATAAAGATTTATACGTTTTTTTTCTATTTTCAGCTACAAATCAACCAAAGTATTATTTTTTGTAACTCAACGCAAAGGGTCGAATTGTTAGCCAAAAAAATAACTGAGTTGGGCTACTGCTGTTACTACATCCATGCTAAGATGGCGCAGGCGCATCGAAACCGAGTATTCCACGATTTCAGAGCTGGCCTTTGCCGGAATCTCGTCTGTTCCGACTTGTTCACGAGAGGTAAGCACCATTTTGTACTTCAACGTATATGTACAGGTTGTCCGGTAAGTATATGGCGGAAGCGTATATAGAGAAGGTCAAAATAACCCCAGTTTGACATACATTTTATTCTACAGTGCCTCCTAACGGATAATTTTTACTATGTTGTGTAAGCCATTGCGACTCTAAAGTAAAGTTAAATGGACTGGCCACCAAACCTTTTGGGACCAATTTTGGACAGGTGTCATTTTACAGAGCTGAAAACTACGTTTTCAAATACTCTGACCTTTTCGGAACAAAAAAGGTGCTTTTGTTCCGATGAAACTAACTTTTTTCGAGCAAAATATTTTTCTTTTTGAGGTTATTGCAATGATACATTGAAATACTACGACGAGACATCAGTTGTTGTTATTGTTGGTACTAAACATTCTCAAAAAATACAAGCAAATGTATCTTTTTTTTATCTTGACTAATTTTAGTACAGTCAATTAATCTGTGAATGTCAAAAAGTTTTTCAATACCGACAATAACAACAATTGGTGTCTCGCCGTAGAATTTCAATGTATAATTGCAATGGCCTACACCACAACGTACTTGAATTTCATCAAATTATATAAGCCGGTTCTAAAGTTAGAGCTAAAAAATTGAATCGATTGATACCCGTTTAGGGCTGTGTATCTCCGTTAGGAGGCACTTTTGGAAAACTTGCCACCCGACACCCTGTATAGTACTGCTTGTAGCAGGGATCGTAAATCATAATATTTACAGAAAATATTCAAATAACTGACATTTACGATATACAGGGTGATCCAGTTTTATCCGGCAATATTTAAAATTTAGATTGTACTAATAATTAAAATGAACAATTTTTATTCTTCGAACATTTTTTCAACTCCTCGTCAGTTTGGAAATATACACCATCAATGATTTTTCAACATCTATTGATTTGAAGCAGTCAAATTATAATTATTTTTTATGATCCAAATTTAGTTGAGACTAACCATTTGTTTTATTCTGAAGAACGACGAAATGTCCTCTCGAACCATGACAAAAAACAATGAAACAATTGAGGTCATGTCCATTTTTCGAAGCTTGTTAACCCAAAATTATAATTTTTTTAATTTCTCCTATTTTTTTAAATGGTTGTAAACAAGCATTAAAAAAGTTTACGAATTTGTAAGTCACTGTAAAACTGGCTTATTATATTAAGTTCGGTTAGCGTTCGAAAAAATTCAATTGTATTATGCTCCAGTTGGTTATGAGAATTTTTAAATGAGCTTTCTGTTTATTTGACAATTCTACTAATTCTATATTTTTGGTTAAGTAACTGGAATATGATCAAATTTAAATTTAGTGAAGTATTTTTTTTTAAAAATGGATGAAGGAAGATAGTTCAAAGCATTGTGTATCAAGGCAGTAATAATTATAAATAATAGCTGTGTCGATTGAGCCACGAAAACCTTTTCTGGACGGTTGATCAAGACTGTTTTTTACTTGACGGTTACCTACTCGGTTCTTAGACCACTGTCACTGGACAAGTCTGTCCATCCATTTTTTTTTTCAACAATTCCTTACTAAATCTAATTAATTGGACATTACCTCAATTGTTTGAGTTTTGTCATGGTTCGAGAGGACATTGCGTATTGCATCGTCTTTAGGAATAAAACAAAAAGTAAGTCTCAACTAAATTTGGTTCATGAAAAATTGTGATTTGAATGTTTCAAATCACTAAATGTTGGAAAATATTTGAAAGTGTATATCTCGAAACTGACGGGGAGTTGAAAAAATGTTCATAGAATAAAAATTGTTTATTTCAGCTATTATCGAATCTAAATTTTAAATATTGCCGGGTAAAACTGGGCCACCCTGTATATCGGATATTTCCATTTTGGCTAAAAATATTAGTTCATTTATAAGGAAGGAAATTGTTATACCAGTAAATTGAATGAAGAATAAGAATCTTCAAAATACTCATAAAAACAACATGGAATAAATAAATAGAACACATTTTTGAAAAAAAAAGACAAAAACTAATATTGATAGTATTTATTCAATTTGTATGGTCAGTTATGTCAGTTCATTAAAAATATATTTTTGTATAATCCGATTGTATATCACGAATTCTGTTATTTATTTATGTAAAATATCATGATATACAGGGTGTTTCCCAATTGCGTAAAATAAATTCAAGGGTGTATTCCTGAGCTAATTTCATGAAAAAAAAACCATATAAACATGGGTCCGAAGTGCATCATTCTTGAGAAACTTAAAAAAAAAACAGTTTTTTACGAATGTCACAAATATCCTTGAACCGATTTTTTTTGCAACTTGGCAGACTTATTTTTAGTAATAGAAGCCTCGTTTAGGCTTGGCTTACTAAATATTATAAAGACCAGTGTCGTCCCAGGGGCATCCTACCGAATATTTTTGTTAAATAAATGTACTTCACTGACTTTGTTGTGATTTAAGTTTTTTATAGGATGAAACAACCAAAAGTACAACTTTTTACCTTTTGGATTTTTTTCATCTAACTTAGTTTTAGAAAAAAAATCTTTCATACACCACAAAATATTTTGATTTCTTTTTTATACGGCTGAAATATAAACATGACAAACGAAGCCAGATACGAAAAAATCTAAGAGGCAAAAAAGTTGTAGGTATTTTTGTTTGCTTCATTTAAGAAAAAAATAAAAATTACAATGAAGTCAGTGGCGTACATTTCTTTTTTTCATAAAATTAGCTCAGGAATACGCCCTTTAATTCAATGTACGTAATTAGGAAACACCCCGTATATCTCTATTGGAACTTTCTTCTTAGAATGACCTCAGAGGAATCACTCCTTTCATTTTTGCCCAATGTTTTTTGATCACCCTATTTATTCAAAAAGATACTTTCATTTACATTTTGCATGTACCCCAAAATGACGATCACATTCTAAGCGTCTTTGCGGGACAAGAGCATGATTGCCATTTTACCTTATTACTCCGTGAGATTAATTTACTACCAGGATCATGGTGCATCAGCGTACGTATAGTTTCCAAAAGAACCAATATTGGAAAATGTCAGATCATTGGCGTCGATCAAACCGTTCTTTATAGTTTAGTTCAGATCCTTGGAAAATAGTTCAAAATTATACAATAATGTCTTCTTAATCGAAAAAACAAAAATTTATAACACCTGCAACAACATTTTCAACCTTTAATCTGGAATTTTGGCACTAAGAAAGTCTTCATTTGTGCTAGAGATGGGTGACTTTATAAAAACTCACCTAACTTTTTTTAAATTTTTAGGTTTTAGCAAATTCTGTTTAACCGGGGTGGTTTATCTTGTGCAAAATTTTATAATCGCTAAAATTCGCATTTTTATTGAAAATCAAAATTCACTTCTTCCCCCCTCCAATATATAATTTGCGACCTGAAAACCCCCCAGTTTTAGTTATTTTTCATGTTAGTATATTCGATTCGTATTGCAATATCGCCGAGAAAAAACAATAGGTAATAAATAAAAATGTACTAGACCCATGTTTTTTTTACATCAATTTTTCGTGCCAACCACGTGATGTCTCTCAGTTTCATTGATAAATACGCACTTTACATTCTGTGGTCTGTGGTTTAGGACTTTAGGATGCAGTTTTCTGGGGAGTTATGATTGACAAGCTTTGTCTGTATAAATAGGTACTGTCTGTTCATGGCTTTCCTGCGGTTACGTCATACTTTTCCGTCTCTCTCTTACACATTGAAAAAAAAATCACGTACGTCTGGACGAGGGTCTTCCGGATGAATTTGACAAATGTCACATGTGGAGCGATCAATCTACGACATACTGCCAAACGTCAAATACTGTGACGTGACCGCAGAAAAGCATCGAACAGACTGAAGTCGTAGATTGCAGCTACGATGATGTTTAAATCAGCAAACTAGTAGTATTTTTTCTGCTGATTAATAGTCAATAGCAACCATTCAATTGTTTCTTTATTTGGAATTTTATAGAAACATTTTCTGTAAATTAATTGTGGTCATACTTTTTTATTTTCAGATTAAGGCCGATAGTGATCTTTTTTACCAAGAAAATTATTTACTATCGATCTGTGCAAAAATATACTCAACATCTCATTAAAAAAAAAAACATTTTATGAGATAAAGCGAAAACGCGATGTTTATTTGTTTTTCTATTTTCAGCATTTTTATCAGCAGAAAAAATCCTAGCTGCAATGATAACTGAGTTAGCAATAGTGCTGACTTAATCTTATAGGCTGATAAATTAATCACTAATTATTGATGTATTTTCTTCTAGGTATTGACGTACAAGCAGTAAACGTTGTGATCAACTTCGATTTCCCCAAAATGGCCGAGACATATTTGCATCGTATCGGCCGATCGGGTCGTTTCGGCCACTTAGGTATCGCCATCAATTTGATCACTTATGATGACCGATTTGCTTTACATCGCATCGAACAAGAACTGGGAACGGAAATCAAACCGATACCTAAAATCATCGATCCCAAGCTGTACGTAGCAAAATTGGAAGACGATGACTCTGATGATCAGGCGAAGTAATGAAACACGTGAAATAGACAATGCGAGATTTTTATTGGTGATCTTGGAGAATTAATACTACGTTAACATTTTTATATACAGAAAAGCAGAATAATTTTTCGGGAAATATTTATTAAGTGAAACGGAACTCGGCTTGTACAAAATAATCACTGGCATTATTGAAGTCGAGTGCGCTACTTGAACAGAAAGACAATTCATCCGACTGTAGACTGGCCGAATTCAATGTATAAGTAGTCTGTGATATATCATTTTATTCGAAACTCATTTGGAAATAGTATTGAAATTTCAAAACAAGTCGGCGTGATGTCGTTTGAAGAAACGTCGTGTTACCCAGCGCTTTTTCAAAGCTTTTCATAGTCGTGGATTCGACTCAATGATGCCTTGATTGAAAGTTTTTTCACTTGATTTTTGATGAAGTCAACATCAGAATCTCCATTCATCAGAGAGCAAGTGGCAGAATATGTGCAAGCCTTGATAAACGATGAACATTCGGGTGTGAAGTGGAGAAATGGACTCCCAAAGTGATATAAAAGTGATTGAAACGAGGAGCAGTGAATTGGCTCAATTCAAATATACTTGGAGATTCTTCTTTTTGTCCTAAAACCCTAATCTCATTGTGAGATTTCCAAATTAGGGCGCTATTTATTTCTGGATGTTGCCTGTATCTGTGGGGACTTTTTCAAAATTTTTTTGGCAACGCTTGCTCAGTTATTTATACTGAAAACTGAAAACCAACATATCCTGTAATTTTTGTTTGTCTTGTTTTTTTCAAAGGGGGGAATTGTTTTTTCTGAAAAACCTGTTTTTATTTATCAACAAAAAATGGCTATAAAAAGCAACATCGATTTTTTGGAGAATAATTTTAAAAAACACCAAACGTTGTTGATAAATAAGTGCACAGGCTAAAGTACTTCCATTCACAATGGGGGTTGAAATGTTGTTTGCAATACCAAAGCTTCAATTTTTTTACATATTTCGTTTTAATGGGTAACAAGTTTTGGTGATTGCAATCAATCAAGATCTTGTATTTTGTTATAAAAAAATTATTAAAAAGTGGAAAGATGTTTTTTTGTCACATTTTTGTGCAATTATTTAGAATCTGGTCTCAAGCTATATTATACTTATTTTTGAAATGTTGAAATTATATACATAATTTGAATTATTTATCAATTATTATACAATAATATTAAAATAAAACTGCAAACTTTCCACACAAAAACATGTGTTTTATTCTTGCATTTGTTTAAGATTTTTGAAAATTATGTCGGGGTGTTTCAGAACGCCTGGGCGTGGTCCTACTTTCTTATTTCCAATCCAACCCTCTTTTTTATTTGATTTTCGCATTATCCTGAAAATGTTGAACATCTATACATACAAGGTTTATCGCGAGGCAAACGACAAAACTTTAATACGTGTTCTTTAGAAAAATTCGAGTCGAAAATGTCTTATGAACATGCGTCCGGAAATGCTTTATTACAGAGCTACAGGATGTTGGAAGTTTTATTTTAATTTATCTTTTTTTTAAATAAGATTTGAACCAATGTCGATATTTTAATAAAAATTTGTGTCTGAGAGTTTTTTGACATGCGGAATTCGAATTTGATCTATGTATGGCTCTTACTTGTAGAGGGCGCCACCTACACATATTTTTTCGTTTTCCATAACTTTTTTGGATCGACGTACCTGTTATCACATTTTTAAGTATTAAAACAGATATATTTGTATTTCCTATTCAGAAAAAGTATAATTATTATTGAAATCGCTACGGGCAAGCCGCAAGCCTTCAAGATATTCGTATTTGAAATAGCAAATACATGTATTTTTGAAAATATGGCAAAGATAACCTGCTAGAAATTATAGAATACAGTGTGTCCCAAATTCGTTTCTCTATACAGGGATCTTGGCTCCTCCTACATCAAAGGTTTAAGGGGGAAAGTTTTAGAGGAAACTTAGTGCATTCGATATTCGGTCCCAGATTTGCTATCGGTCAATTGGTTTTTGCCGGTAAATCCGAAACGCCTAATTGGACAGCTATGAAAATGTGACATTTTCGGGACACTTTTTTATGACGAATAAAATGGTGTGTATCAATGATCTAATAACTATAGATGAAACATTTCATTCATAAACTGTGAAAAATTGTTTAGACAACATCGAACATAGAAGAGACGTGAGGAGGAGTTGAGCGGGGCAACTGAGTGGGGATACGTTTGCACCTCACTAGAATGTGCTTCGGTTACTACACGCGACGCTGCCAGTGGCGTAACTATTTTACAGAATTCCTAAATTCTTATTTACTGCAAGCTTGACACTTGCGAGTCATTTCAATATACCATATAAGTACATAATGAAGCACTACAAACTAAACCAGAATAAAAACACAATAAACATTCACAAAATCAACACCAAACCCCACTCAAAAAACGAGAGACGCCAATGAGACGAAATATGAATGAAACGTGTAGACAAAATCCGATCGATAGGGGCGTACCCAATTTTGGTGTGTTGCCGTACTTCAGCTTTTTTAATTTTCCGAAGAGAATACTGGTTTTTCTAAATCCTAAACCTACCTAAACAAATCTTGAAGAGATGTTTCAATTTTAACAAAAAGGTTACCATCAACTTATATTTGATTAAATTCATACATAAAATTATAAAATGGTTTGAAAAATGATTCCAAACAATGTTTTGATCTTTTTGCAGCGTAGTAATACTTTGAATAGAGTAAGTTTGGCAAACAACGTGGTGGGAGAATCTCTGCACCCGAGTGCACAGTTTGATGTTGTCCTCATGTTTATCTTGCTATGTTTCATCTATAGTTATTAGATCATTGGTGTGTATAACATGTCTCAATCGTCTTTTGTTTTCCCGCATCCCGCCTCAACTTTCATTTTTCTTATGGCCGCCATATTGGATTTTACGATTTTTAGAAAGAGTGTAAAATTTCCAGTCTAGTGATGTCTCAAAAGTGCATAAAAGATTTAAGTATCATCGAAATATCACACTTCGTAGCTGGGACTCAATCTTTTCTAAGGAGGCCATGATTTATTTGTCGCAAAACAACCTTTGATGTAGGTATAATAATAGGAGTCAAGATCCCTGTATAGAGAAACGAATTTGGGACACACTGTATATCGCATGATTGCTACATATTACCAGTAATAAGTTGAAATCCAAGTAGTGAGTGATGTAAACACCAACTTTCATACAAATGATATTAAAAAAATGGAAAGAGAAATTGAAAAAAAACTTCAGCACCCTGTAGCTCACCGGTCAAAGTGAATTTTGTGATTCCCTAAAAAAATTAAAATTCAGGTAAATTTTCTAAATTAAGCTTAAATTTGAATGGTTAAAGGATTTCAGATAATATATATATATATGTCACAGTAAAACCTGGTAATCAGTAAAAGCTAACTGTTACCAGGAAAAGTGAGCTTTTCCTGATTTGGAAACATTTAGCTAGTGAGAGTTGAATTCGATCGACTTCATCATACTTTTACTAGTAATTGTTAGCATTCACGTAACTATTCTAGTGAAAGAGGCTACACTGAAAATTATCGAATTCACTGGACGTAATTATAAATATCCTTTTTGGTCCGAGTTGGAATTCGCCGACAGATTAGACGCTCGGGAAAATACGAGAGTTACGAATCGCAAGTGTACAATGTGAACATTGTTCAGATACCGTATTATAGAAAATACTTGAGTATTCTCAGTGGGGGTTAGTTTGGGTTTGGCAAAAATTTTGATGTCACCATTTAGTGGACCGTGCACCTTGGGTTAGTTAAAAGGCCGAAATCAGTTGTTGAAATTATTTTTCCTAACTGCTTTCTGTAAAAGTTGATTTGAGAAAGTCTCTCCAACATTCACTAGTAAAAGTGTACAATATTCTTCAAAATTTAACATTTCCTAACGGATCAAGTAATTGCTAGCATCAACTAGTAAAAGCTAGCTTTCACTGAATTTCAAACATTTACTGTAACATATATATGCTTAAATTTAAACTAAGTTATGCGAAATTGATTTGTTTTTGAATAATTTATGAAACTGTTAAGGGTGAATATGAGGAAAAAACTTTTTTTGGAAAGGATTAGATGTTTAAAAAAAATACATCTTATTAGGAGGCCATGATTTGGTATTTATTATTATTTATAGCTTTTAATCCTAAACAACTTTTCTTTATAACATTTTGCCGAATTTTTTGCTGTATACAATATACACGGCTCCAGAGAATTAACGGAACACCTCTAACCTCACCAAAACTTTGTTGACCCATTTTTAAATTGATAATCGTCGTTAATTCTTTGGAGCAGTGTATTAGCAGAGCTGTAGAACTCGGTTTACTCTTTCCAATGCGAACAAAGCGACAATTTGAATTTTGAACTAGGAATAACTTTTTGGGGTTTGATATCTTTTCATACACCAAATTTAGGTATGGGGCTGCTACAAAGAATATGTCCAAGTAGAATATAAAAAAATATGGTTCCAATTTGAAATAAGAAAGTTGGAGGACACCCATACTTTCTGAGGATTCCTGTACAGGGTGATTCATTTTCAGCGACAGGGTTTCAGTTATCGTGACTTAGAGACCCAGGAAAAAAATCTGTCTAGTAATGTGCCCAAGAAAAACTTTTCGAAATTTTTCCAATTGAACTACCAAAAAAGAAAATGGAAACAAATTTTGGACGATATTCTCTACAAAATTGCACCTGGAGACTTCCCTCTAAGTGGTCAAATAAGACAGCTATTGTCCGTGAAACTTGATTTTACTGAATTGCCTATAACTTCGAAACTCCTTAATCGATTTGTATGTTCTTTGGCTTTTTTTTAAGAGGAAAATCTGCTCTTTCTGGTACATGTTCTTGGGATCTATTTTATTCGCGTTTGCCGACCAAACAACATGAATTGTAAAAGTTGAACCTGTACTTCAGGTTTTTTCGAAATTTTCAAATGCAAACCCACATTGGATAATCTCCTACCACTTTCATGCAGGTAGTTTTTCTATATTTTTTGAAATAGAAGAGTTACGGAAACTTCATCAGAAATCCCTCGAGGAATACTTCTGAAACAGCCCCTGTAAATTTGAATGTGTGCCTTGCTAACCTTGGGGATTTTGAGCATTTGCACCAGTTTTTTGTTTTTTTTTGTGTTAATTTCATGTTTTAAAAATATTTTTGGAATAAGGTGTTTGATTTTCCATTGTATTAAGTATTTGTGGATTGTGGCGCGCACTTTCCACCTGCTGCTTATGAAAAGGAAACGAAAAATAGTCGATACATTCTCACTTATAGGTTTTTTTTTAACATTAACTCAAGAACACGTTGAACGCGAATGTGTATCATTTTCACACATTCAAACTTATTGAGGCTGTTTTAAACATTTTTTAAATATACATTGAGCGATTCCTGATGAAGTCAAGCAGAAATAACCTATATCGTAAAACGGTACACCCGAAATAGGGCTTTGAATGGCTGTTCTGCTAATTCTAAGTTTACAACTGACAAGGGAGCTATGAGTGAACGTTTACGTTAACTTAACGTATCTGTCAGGATTGTTTACTATAATGCCCATGCTCCATTCGCTTACAGCGTTACCATGGTGAAATGGAGATGTTAAGTTAACGTAAACGTTCAATCATACCCCCCAATGTTATGGCATACATTATTGTTTAGCTGTCTTTCTGAGGAATATTTTGAGTATACAGAGGGTGTGCCAAAGAATTTTGTTCATAAGTTATTTTGTCAGGTTTTCTTGAAAATTATTATGTCGAAGAAGCTGAATTCATTAATTAATTAATAATTAATTTTCAACAAAACCTGACAAAATAACTAAAAAGTGCTTTACTTATGATCAAAATTTTTTGGCACACCCTCTGTATACTGAAAATATTGCTGAGTATCCAATAAGTCATCAGAAAGACAGCCAAACAATAGATCTATGCCATAACATTGTCAGTTGTAAACTTAGAATTAGCAGAACAGCCATTCAAAGCCCTATGTGTCATAATTTTGAAAAAGAGTACATAATTTGAAAACGAAAGAAGATATCAACAAAAATCCAAAAATATCCCGAGGTATGGACGTAACAAGCACTTGGGCATATCGAAAAAAAGCTTCAGAAAATCTGTGAAAATGAGGGACAGTGAAGAAAAAGAAAATTTACAGTACTTTTTTTACCATCCTGTATAAAAGAAGAACCGCATATTTTTTCATCGATTCCTTGAAAAATTATGAGTTTCCAAACATAGGCGAAAATTTTGGGTGTACCGTTTTTCTTGTAGTTTAGTTAAAAAAAATATAAAATATGAAACAATCATTCGTGTCTCAATTAATCATAGAAATGATGATAATTTCTATGTTTGACAGATTTTGAAGCTTTTTAAAAGATGTTTGAAATTTTTTTTGAGCTAGCTGCTAGATCGAGATACAAGGCTGTGGAATCGATAAAAAATTAATTGATTATCAGAAAAATACTCATATCTCAAAATCGATTCATTTTGAGATAAAGAGGTTTTTGACATCCCCCTAATGCTGTATCATTTATGACTCACACCACAAACTTGATGTTTTTTTAATAGGATTAACCCTGTATTTTTTAATGTCAAATTTTTTCATACTTTTTCCAGATCTAACTGACGTGTCACAATTTGTACACTACCCGACAATAAATTCCGAACAAAAATAACTTGAGTCATTTTGATATTCCTGAAAGTTTTTTGATTATTGTTCGATTTTGCTCAGAGTTTTACTAAAGTGTAGCTCTATGTCTTGAGATATTACCCTTGATTTTGGTTTTCAAAAAATACTGATTTCTTGGTTATTATACAGGGAGGAGTTTTTTTTGTTCATGGCAATATCTGCTTTTTTAGAAAACATACAGATGTTTAAAGAAAACGCTGCAGTTTTTCGATATATCATCAACAAATAAAAAATGAAAACATGCTAAGACTAGCATGAAATATTCGACAACTAAAAGTGCGTATTGTCACCTCGTATCCCTATAACTTCTGCCAAGCGACGTGGCATGCTTTTGATGCAGCTCTGAGTTGCCTCTTGAAAAATATTTCTCATATTATGTGTTCGATGATTTTCCATTTTCAATCAATACAAGATCTGTACGGCTATACAGGGTGTTTCATTAATATTGCGAAACAATCCAGGATGAGTTTTTCCGCTTGAAAATAAGAAGAAAACTTCTTATAAACATGTGCCGGAAATGCTGATCACAGAGCTACAGGGTGTTGAAGTTTTATTTTTATTTTTGTTTTTTCTAAATAGTACCTGCACCAATGTCGATCTTCTGATGAAAATTTGTTTTTGGGGGTTTTTTGTCATGCGAAATTGGAATTTGATCTTAGTATGGCTCTAAATTGTAGAGGACGCTACCTACACTCATTTTCCCTATTATTAACAGCCGTTACTTTTTTGGACGTGCCTGTCTTATATTTTCAAGTCAAAAATCAGATTTATTCATCAGTTTTACGCAGAAAAAGTATGGTTGTTAGAAGTCGCTGAGTGCAACCATTCTCGAAATATTTGGATTTGAAATAAAAAAAAACATGTGATTTTGGGAGTATGGTCAAGCAAGGTCTTGCATTTTTTTTGAGAAAAAAATCAGGATGAGTCTCCCTTGTTCTAAATAAGAAGAAAACTTCCTATAAACATGTGTCCGGAAATGCTCCGTTACAAAGCTACAGAGGTTGTTGAAGATTTTTATTTTATCTTTTTTTTTCATATTTCAATAAAAATTCACACACACATCACACCATTCATTAGGGAGTTTTATATTTTTACAACTATACTTTTTCTGCGTAGAAAATACACATAAATCTGTTCTGTTGCTTAAAAATATTATAGGGGTACGTCCAAAAAGGTTATGGCTGTTAATAATTGGAAAAATAATTGTAGGTAGCGCCCTCTACAAGTTAGAGCCATACTAAGATCAAATTCGAATTTCGCATGACAAAAAACCTCTAAACACCAATTTTTATCAAAATATCGACATTGCTTCAAATATTATTAAGAAAAAACAAAAATAAAAATTCAATACCCTGTAGCTCTGTAATGAAGCATTTCCGGATACGTGTTAATAGGAAGTGTTCTTATATTTAGGCGGGAAAACTCATACTGAATTTGTTTGCAATATTAATGAAACACCCTGTATAGTAATACCTCAGCCCACACCAATGATGTAATGACAGTATACTACCTGAAAGTGTAGCGTAGCCTTATTTCAAAATAATATAATCTATCATTCGATTATTTTGAATACAAATGCTGATGTAGAGTGAAGAATGTTAGAGATCCATAGTCATCTGACCATTTGATTACTTTTTGACCCAAATAAAATAACTGGATACCTGCTATAGAAGTATAATATACCTGATTCTTTTCACTTGACTCACAATAATTAGGTACATACACCTGAACAAAATTATTGCAAACATTATTCATTTCTAATACCCGTATTTTTAAATTGATTGAATTCATTTGTCATTGTGATTTAAACTCGGATTGAAATAGGTACATTATACCTATCATTTATTTAAATTAAAAATAAGGAATATAAGCCAAATTTCTTCCAAAGTAGATAGAGTTTTGGGAAAAGTACGAATAAAAAAACTTCAAAATTCAAGCTTTATAACGAAAATAGGACAAATTGGTTAACCTAATACACACACCTCCAAAAGTCTTGGACACCCCATGTTTTTTTCCCATTTCTACAGATATTTTGAATCTTGTCACATCAATAAATACTTTATTCATTTTCCCAGTTTAGGTGCTCAGTCTTTTTTTTAATGAAGTCATTGTGCCTTTTTGAATTCTGAAAGAAAAAAAAAGCCACTTGTGACGGTTTTTCAAAGTGGTTTTAGCGATCCTGAAAATTACACTACGATTGAACTTTTGATAGATTAAATATGCAATTTGAAAGAATGTCAAAAATTGCTTAAAATTGGCAATTTTGGCTAAAAGTTTAAGAAATGTATCGTTTTTAGCAACTTCAGAACCGCATATCTATAGGCTATAAAATTGTCAAACGTAGTGTAGTTTCAGGATCGGTATAATTTTTGACCCTCTTTCGAATGGAGTTGTCCATTTTATTTTTTGAATCACTTTGAAAAACCGTCAAGATTGGCTTTTTTCTTCTCTCATTGGTCAAAAAGGCCCAATGTCTTATTTTCAACAAAAATAAAGTCCAAGCACCTAAACTGGGAAAAAGAATCGAGTACTTATAATTTATGTGACCAGATTTTCAATATCTCTAGAAATGGGTATAAAACATTGGGGTACAAGACTTTTGGAGGTCTTATCTTGTCTTGGAGCTGACACCTGCACCCAAATCAAGTCGATAAAATTTAGTTGATTGTTAATGACAGCAATGTTTTTTTTTACTCCAACCCCGATTACACATTACACCTCATGTGAAATTAATTGCACTTCAACGTTTAATCAGTAGCATTCAGACAGATATAGCGAAAAATTCGGTTGATAGATTTATCCGATCACTAGTGACTGGTGAGTTATGGATTATAACACACTAATGTAATATTTGACACTTTACTTGTCCAAAATAATATCAATAATGACACCTATAAGTATCATGCATTAGATAAAAAATAAAAAAGAGGTAATGAATTACAAAACTTAAATAATTACAAATCCAAACCTTGCAAAAATAGTATTGCTGCTTCGTCAAAAGAAATAGAAACGTTTTTGAAGAGCATATCTAACGCTAAAATCGTTGATTTGGGTAATACATGTGAATTTTGCCGTCGCAGGTGGAACGCAAAAGACAATGTATACTTCATTAGATGAAGAAGAGGCACTTGCATTACTTACCAATTTTAAACCATATTTTATCTTTTTTGCGGCTGTAAAAAGTTTGCAAAACCACCCCTGTTGCCAGCGGAATGTTGATGATGATTGGATGTAACTCGTTAAATATTATTTTTTTCTTCCCATTTTCTTTTTTTTTAATTAATCCTCGTCAGAAAGATTGAGAAACAGCTCATTCTGAAGATCCTCTGTACTTCATCATATCCTCTCAGTTTGGAGAAGTCTTCTCCTGCGGGTGAGAATTGATTAACAGAAATGATTTTTTTTTTGACATGCTTTCATATCAACAAGAATGATTGCAGAGATTTGAAACTCGGTAGTTGTAATCAGGGTCAAAGGGCCTTCAAAATAAGTTATCACTCGACGCCTCTTTTCATTTGATTTTTTTTTTCATTCAAAATGGCGCCCAGCTGTCATTATCACAGTTTCAGCTGTCCCAACTAACTATGTCAAAAAATGCAGGACCTCCTCACATATGGTGTGTATAAATTTCGTTCGCATTAATCAAACGGTTCCAAAGTTAAAAGGGAGGGGACCTTTTTAAGCCGCACTGTATATTTGAAATCAGGAAAGAATTCTCCATCGAACTAGGGGATAAAATATAGGTTGTCCCATTTCAAAAGAGATAAGCCTCAATTTTTTTGACTTCTGATGCTCAATTGTTTTTTCTGATAACCAATTCTGATAATTCGGAAGAAAATACAACTACTTTGCTAATTTGAACCACTCTCTAGGGTTAATATTAACGGAAATAGCTATATGCCAAAATATACGTGAACACCCTGTATACACACTGATGATAGATAAAACTGTATAATGGATATTTTTTCAAATTTCTTGATGACGGATTTTCCGGATAGGTACACATGACACAAAATATAAAATCGAAAATCCAGATCCGTATTGGAAATAATCTGTTTCATCCGGGGATCGTAGTTGTGAAACGAAGCTTTGGTCCTTCGGTAGAATGCAAGGAAAAAGAAAACGGTTTCAAGCACTTTGAATTTTGGAGTAAAAATTTGAAAAATATCTTCTACTATCAACTTTTGACCTTAAGTAATTTTATTCTTGTTATGGTAGTTTTAAAACTTCTTATCACTTTTGACTCACCCAGTATATACATATGGTTAATTTTGGAACCGTTGTTATGAATAATAACTGCTGTCAGCTGCGATGCTAAATGGTTTTTCGATTAACCAAGAAAGTTCAAAAACCATTATTTCATTAAAAATCATTCTTATTCACAAGGAAACTACCAATAAAAAAATATAATTTATACTTTATTTCAACCCTTTTACCAAAAATGAACTTACATAACTATTTTACAAAAAAAAACTATCGTCCGTAAAATAAATAATAAATATGGTATCATAAAGGTACAATATAGTTAGAATTGTTCTAACCGTAACGCGTTAGTGGAATGTCTACTCATAAAAAATATATAAAAATTGTTTTTAATTTATTGCACCAATATCCACATTCGATAAATAAATCTTTACATCTCTTCAAAAGCGGAATGTATAAAAATGACAAGCCTAGCTACTGGACATGTGCTTAAAAATTACTGTTTATTTTTACAACTACAGAGGGTCTCTGTATGAATGTCTTATGGAACTAAACATTTTTGATAAAAAAAATGAACAAATATCAAGATACCACGTGGAACAATCAATACAGAAAACATTACATAAACGATTAAAACAATAACAATTTGTACAGCTTCTTAGTTATCTAAATTTACATTGATACGTACAATTTGATTAAACTTTAAACTAGTGCAATATAGCATCCAGCAAAAGCAAATTGGTCAGTGCTCGAAAATGTAATGCGTTTAAAATTAAATTTGATTATGTTTTGAAAGTTTATCTCACCTATTTCATAGGTTCCTCACCTATTCCATAGGTTCAAAAGTTTTCGAGCTAATAATGTCCAAAGCAAAATCCTTTGCGAGATGCAGTGCTGCATATTTAGTTGTCTTTATTGCATAAAATAACCGTTATTAAAAAGTACTATTCTTTGAATGAGTAACGTTCTGAGCACATTATTTCTAAAAATCTTAATTCAAATATAGAACAATTGTTTACAAACTCTCTGAAATCATGCCTATAATCTACAAGGTATAAAGAACGTCTATATAAAATGTATAACATTTGAAATTCAACAATATGTTTGGACGGATATTGTTTCACGATATGCACAAGACTCAGTATTCATAGGTTTAGGCACTTTATAACAACACATAAAAAATTGCCAATGTAACTTTGGTTTAATATTTTAAAATTGAGCTTTTCAATATGAGCCTAACCTGATTAAGGTCACTTTTTCCAATCCAAGTTCAAGCACCGTTTCAGTCTAAAACTACCCGAAAGCCCAAAACAAAAAAGAATGTCTTATCAACAATTCAATATGAATGATTTTAAACATGGTGTATACACGTATAGTATAAAAAACGTCAGCAATTCATTATGAGTGGAATGTAAATATCACTAGAAGGCACTAAAAGTATATTTTTGCAATTTTGGAATGTAAAGTATATACATGAAAAATTTTAGAATTTTTGAACTCGTTCAGCACAATAAATATGATGATTGATTTTTTTTTTTATTTTTTCATCTATGAAATAATCAAAGATAATGATATTAATTAGTAATGAATAATGAATATCAACAAAATCTTCCAAATAATATTGGAATCAAAACGAACGCTTCAACATTCAACATATGATGGCCAGTTCTAAGGGGGAAAACCATACAAAGTGTCCAAAAACGCAACATTGTTAATGATAAAAAAAGCAAAATTTCGCCTAAAATATTTCTTAGTTATCCCAAGATAGTCCCTTGTAAAAGGTAACACAAAATGTTGGCCCCGTAATGTGTATCGAAAAAAAAAATATATATCAACGAGCTTAGAAAAAGAATAACATTCCGCAATAATGTAGACATAACTCAATCACCATTTCACCATGCACTGCTCAGCCATCAAACCAAGAGCAATAAGTCCCAGCCTTACCAAATTAAAGCATTTTTTAAACTATTCGATATTTATAGAAGTAGCTACAGAAGGTCATTCATTGTCACTGATGAGTTTTACTCAGCAGATGAGAATTGAATTCGTAGACATTACAACATTGTTCTCCGCAGATGTTGCATTTCCATGGGTTGGTATCCGAATGACATCCCTTATGCAAAAAGTACAGCGTCTGATCGGGGAAGACGATATCGCAATAAATGCATTGAAGATTGCGTTTGCCGATGATCCTCCAGAGTGAGTCGGAGGGTTGGTCTGAGCCGGTTGATGTTATTGTACCTGTAAAAAAATTAAAAGGTGATTTGATTGAACAGAACATTTATTCAGCTTCATAATTACAGAATTTGTTCCAGATAAGATAAAGTATTCTATCAATTCGGATGTCATGGCCTGTTTTGGGCATGAAATGTGAGGTAACGAAGTTTATCAAAATCATCACTCAGCAACTGTTGAATCGTTATCAATGACGATCATGAAAATGCGCCATAGCTGATGATGTGACGTGCATCTGATTATGACGTCCAAAACAGTTCTAATTATCCCAGTGAAAGCGACCAAAAGAGTCAAGACAAAAAAGAAAAACGAGTTCGATGAGGGTTTTGCTCACTTGACAGAAGGTCGGAGGGTTAATGAGGGATATTGAAGGTATGCGCCAATTGCTTGGAAAAAACCGAAGAAAGCACCCAGTTTTTTTACAAAAAGCTCAGGAGTTTTGCATTACAATAATGGACCAGCTCACAACATAATCTTTCACATCACCTTCACCAATGATCTAATAACTATAGATGAAACATTTCATCCATAAACTGTGAAAAATTGTGTGGCCAACATCGAACATAGAAGAGACGTGAGGAAGACTTGAGCGGGCACTGAGTGGGGATACGTTTGCACCTCACTGGAATGTGCTCCGGCTACTACCCAGAAGCTGCCAGTGGCGTAACTATTTTACAGAATTCTTAAATTCTTATTTACTGCAAGCTTGACACTTGCGAGATACTTGACACTTGCGAGAGTCATTTCAATAAACCATATAAGTAAATAATGAAGCACTAGAAACTAAACCAGAATAATAACACAATAAACATTCACAAAATCAACACCAAACCCCACTCAAAAAACAAGAGACGCCAATGAGACGAAATATGAATGAAACGTTTAGGCAAAGTCCGATCGATAGGGCGGACCCAATTTTGGTGCGTTGCCGTACTTCAGCTTTTCTAATTTTCAGAAGAAAATACTGGTTTTCTAAATCCTAAATACCTAAACAAATCTTGAAGAGATGTTTCAATTTAAACAAGAACGTTATCATCAACTTTTTTGATTAAACGGAAAGGTTGGTACAGAACCGTAATAAATGTCTAGAGTTACATCCATGTGAGTAGTGCCCTGCTTATACCGGTTTCGTCCCGAAATTGGACTCATCAGCAAGGCAGCTGGCACCACCACCACTCACACCGATGCAACTCTACCACTACCAGCTGCCTTACTGATGAGTCCAATTTCGGGACGAAACCGGTATAAGGAGGGCACTACTCACATGGATGTAACTCTAGACATTTATTACGGTTCTGTACCAACCTTTCCGTTTAACATCGGATAACCGTAAATCTCTTATTTGATTAAATTCATACATAAAATGGTGTGAAAAATGATTTCAAACAATGTTTTAATCTTTTTGCTGCGTAGTAATACTTTTGATAGAGTACGTTTGGCAACAACGTGGTGGGAGAAACTCTGCACCCGAGTGCACCCAAATAAACAGTTCGATGTTGTCCTCATGTTTATTTCGATTAGATCATTGACCTACACTGATTAAATATACTGGTTGGTGGGATTTGGTCCCGTTGGAATTTTTCTGATTCTTTTTTCATACTTCGTTCGGTTTTCGATCAAGGGTTATCGTTATCATCAAGTCCTCGACATACAAGGTATGCCGAAGAAACGTCAGGAGGGGGCGATTGTATATGATAAAATAATGATGATAAGTCATATTATAACAAAAATTATTGATCTCAATGTTTTTCGAGTAAAAGGCAGTAAAGATCTTTTCGCTTTCTTATTATCGATATACAGGGTCTTTCTTTCAAAGGAACAATTAGCCTTGTATGGAAAAGTAGAAATGATGAAGGTTCTTGACCGTGACCTACTTTTTAGAAATAATATAATTTTTCTACCAACTTTCTTACTTTGGATAGCAACTCTATAATAGCCTTCAGTGTCTTTACAAATTATAAAGAACAAACAATCTCAGTTTTTTAAAAAAACTGGGATTTTTCAGATTGAATGTATTTATTTATTCCGATATCAATTCTAGACAAAATTCTGTTTCGATTGGCACTACTAAAACTTGTCATATGGCTGAAATTTATGGCTTTCAAGTTATTCACATTTTGAAACTACTTTGTGGATCTGAATAACATGAAAACAATAAAATTTAATAAATGAAGAAACATGCCAAAATAGAAGAAAAAAATTAACATGATTGGTTTTATGCATTTCACTACAAACGCCAGTCGATTAAGACAATCAATTGACATTAATTGCATTTTGTGCCATAAACACAAAAAAGCCAATTTCACTGAGAAATCACACAAAAACGAAAAAAATTTGAAATTTGAATCAATTATTTCTTTTTCAGGTTCCACTGACGACGGAAGCAGAATCGCTTCCGAAACGTTTGATATTGATAGGTTTCATTGTTTACTAATAGACTTTTTTTCAGGTAATATAGAAGATCCGGCATATAAACACCAGTTTGATTGTTTTTGATAGGGTGTGGCGAAATCTCCACCAAAAATCTGATCAATCATGGATGCGTCATAAAACTACAAAGCATATTTATCGTACACGTGGCACATAACTTCACTATATCATTTACCCACATACCTAATTTGAACTTAATCCTTTGGAAAATAACAAAAGTATGCGTACATAAGGCTATGTACGCATACTTTTGTTATTTTCCTATATAATTTTTTTTTGATTATTGATCAAATACCAAAAGAACCTACATACCTAATTTGAACACAATCCTTTGGAAAATAGCAAAATTATGCAAACATAACCTCACTTGGTGAATTTTTTGATCAAACGTCAAATTAGAACCTTCATACCAAATCCTTTGGAAAATAACAAAACTTTGCAAACATAACCTCACTATAACATTTTGATTGAAATGTTCTTATCAAATCCCAAAATAAAATCTACATACCTAATTTGAACAAAATCCTTTGGAAAATAACACAAAATTATGTATACAGGATGTCCGAAAATGATGAAAAACTCTAAAATAACTTTGCTTGTATGTAATGAATACGAAATCATTTTAATTTATTTTCCACCTTTAACATAGCATGCTTTGAAAATTTGCGGTATAGTTGCCGTAGAAACAAGTTTCGGAAAAATCAGTTTTGAAAGTTGGTGATTTTTTGAAAATTTGTTGTTATTATTTCGTATTCATCACATGCAAGAAAAGTTATTTTAGCGTATTTCTCGAAAACGGTTAGATTTATCGAAACAAAAGTGGCATACCTTTTTTATGTCAAAAAGTTGGAAGAATGAAAATATTCACTCAAAAAGCGCCCTTTCTAAGAAATACGAAAAAACGGTGGCTAAATTTGAATTCATCATCCCTATAAAGCCTCAAATACGAGATTTCGTCAAAATATGATGAGTGTGGCAAAAGGCATGGTCAACTGCAAATAAAATTTAAGTTTAACTCACTGTAACTCCGTTAATAATCAAATTCCGAAAAAATGTTTTAGGAAAAGGTAGCATATATTTTCGGTCTAGAATGCTCCCCTGATTTTTTGCTCATTATTCCGGACACCCCGGAAGCTCTCTTTGACATTCTCACTACGTTGTATCTTTTTTGTCTCTGTAACGAAGTCTGAAATCGTTACATTATGTTACATGCATTTCATTTTTTCCAATTCACTCCCCATTGTAGACAAATTATCACAACGCCGCAAAAGAAGAATCACATCAAAAATAGTCTGGGCAATCTTTGAGTGGGTATTGATAATATGTCTGGCAATCACTGTTCATGTTCCTCTGTAGTAAATGTTGATATCCATGAGTAAGAAAATAAGTGGACCTGCATTGTTTTTAATTTTTTGAATCCATCCACAAGCGTAGACTAAAAAATTCTTATTTTTGTCAAAAACAGCGACTGGGAAAATAGGTACGAAAAAATTTCACTGCCTCCTGGACTATAATTTTAAAATCAAGGAGGACAAAGTTATTCTAGTCATAGCCCAGTAAAGATGTCGGTTTGTCGAAAAAAAAACAAAGAGAATTATATTTTCAGGGTTGTTTCGGAATTGCCTCATAACATTTATCCCCTATAACTTATTGAGGTCATTTGCTTCTCGCCAGTTCAATGTTCTCAGATAAACAATGAATACCAACATAAGAGTTACTTATTCAAAATATAAGTCACTTAAGAGTCCGGTTAGACAAAACTTTAATTCCAAAAAATATAGTTTCAATTTTCACAGATGATACGATTTGAAAAATATTGATGTTCACTTACCATTAGTAATAGTGTTTGGATCCGTAGGAGAACCATCAGAATTCGTGTTACTTGGAGAGGCAGTTGATCTGGTTCTAGAACTACTTTTGGAAATAAGTTTTCTTTTGAGATCATCTCGCAAAAGGCTTTTCAAAGGAGAAACCTATAAAAAAAAATCATTTTAAAGAGATGAGACTGATAACTTAGTTTTAAAAATTGAAAATGTTGTTGCAAAGAGGATGATTTTTTGTTTCGAGAAATATGTAGAATATTATGTTTCCAATACATCTCTCAGTTAGTTTTTTGAGTTGATTTTTTGAAAATGGGTAACAATAAAAAAGACCACAAGAAGAAAACAACTCAGCTCGATGTGATAGCTCGTCCAAAAATATAAAAAAAAGTTTCTATCAACTTACCCTCGAAAATGCGTCATTTTCAAGATACAGGGTGTTGAAATTGGTTAAAGCTAACGTCGGACATTTCCAACATTTAATTTAATTGTTTTTGATGCATTAATGATTTTTTTTATTTTGCAATTTTGAAGTTAACGTTTGGTTCTGTTACTTGTTCTTACGTTTCATAGTAATTTATGGTAATATTGTGTTATGTTGCAAATAAGTCGACTTGGGAAACATAACACGAGTGGCATACAATGTTTTCTCCAACAAGTGGAAGAAATCGTTTTTTTTATGAGATAATAATTATTGATGGGCTTTGTGATCAAATTAAAGCTCAGTACCCTATAAATGACAGATTGATTTGACAGTGACTTTTTACATTTTGGTCAAAGTAGGTTGTTTGTTTGGTTGCAACGGGAACGTAACTTATGGATTGTAACACACTACACTCTATTCAGAACCAAACGTAAACAAACTACACGTAATCGAACAAAGGAAAACGATTGAAAGGTCACGAGAGATAAACCAACACATGTGATCAGTTCAATCGTTTCGCTATGTCTAATCACGTGTAGTTTGTTTACTGCTGGTAACTTTTGGTTGTGAATAGAATGTAGTGTGTTATTCAATAGTTTACTTGTCCTGAATTACCTCAATATTGAGAGACATAACTATCATGTCGTGTTGGATAAATAGATTTTGTTTAATTAGTAAGAAAAAAAATAATTTCAAAGTTTTTCAACAAAAAAGTTGATTTTTCTAGAAAACGGTCGACTCTAGAGCTTATGACCAGAAGTACCTTTTTTGTGTGAAAAACATTGGCGGTTCAATAGGTGTCTTGAAACAGTACTTTTTTCAGTAGCGTAGAACTTGGGGAGAAAAAAGAAGCCACTATTCCTTCAAAACCTTCACCAATTAGCTATGCCTTCATTCCGCGTCTCCTTAATAATTTATTATAGGTTTTTTTTGTATAGCCATTGCTAATAAAGATCATCATTATATTATTATTATGACTTTTAATAAAATATACAGGGTGCTACAAATTCGAGGCTGAGTATGAGTATCTCGTTAACCGTAATTGATACAAATTCGTTTTGAAATCAAAGAAAACCGAAAGCCATCATCAACTTTGTTTTTTTAGTACGATTCTAGATATTTTATTACGGATTTTGAGAGCCTCTTATGTTCCTTAACCAACGATGTATCGCGTTACTGTAAAAAAAGGTCTTTGTTCTCAATCCTATCAAAAATATAATATTATGTTTTGTCCATTGATATAGAATTTTTGAATAAGTGCGATACATCGTTGGCTCTTGAGATCCGTATTAAAAAATCCAGGGCCATATTGACAAAACAAAGTTGATGATGGCTGCTCATAGACGAAACGTCGGTTCTTTAATTTAATAACGCTATCTTGTGAAGGGCAAAAAGTGGCAATGAAAAAGTTCCATTTACTTTAAAATATCTTTTCAAATGAGGTAAACAAAAATGAAAACGATTCTGAGAAATGTCGGTTTTTATCGGATAATTTCGGACGTAGTCGGAATTTCTTGGCTTCAAAAACGGAATTTTATTTAGCATCAAAATACGGAACTTTGTCCCCATTTAAACGAAATTGTATCTATAACGGTTCACGGAATCCCCATACTTGGCCTCGAATTTGTGTATATTCCGCACAAAACATAGCTTATCAAAAGTAAAAAATGCTTACAAAAGCCGTTTTCTGTACGATAAACGGTCCCGGTTTCAATTTCAACACCCTGATCTCGAAAATGGTGTATTTTAGAGGGTAACTTGATAAAGAATTTTCTTCATATTTTTCGGACGAGCTATCACTTCCTGAAGTCCTGCGCATATATTTTGAAACACCCTGTATAAGTAATAGTTCACCACCAGAATTAAAACCTTGATAACAAATTTAAAAAAAAAATGAAAGAAATAAAAATAAACAAAATTAGAGAGGAATTATTGAATATGTGAAAATCTGATAATATATGAATACTAAAAAAAAAAAAAAATATAATATGTAAAATTGTTCAACAAACATAACAAAACATCAAGAGTGAAAAGCCACCCAAATAAAAAAACATCCCCGAAAATCTCTGAACAAATTCTTTAAAAATTGAAAAAGTTCTCAAGTCTGATTTCCAGAATAGGAGAAAATCGTAGACATAATAAAATAGAGTATTCACTTCATTTTCGTAGAAGATTCCTGATACAATAAAATATTATGAAGAAATGAGATCACTAATAATTTGTGAAAATGATTCATGAGACCAGAAATCATTAAAAAAAAAGAAAGAACTCATTAATGTCAGGAATTAAAAGTAGTAAACATTAGTCACGGAAAGATTGTATAAATAAGCTATACATTCAAACGTCATGAATGTATGTATTTTTTGATAATTCTGTCCGAAAAATAATCTCACAGTTAAAAGTATTATCCACTCACTTTTATCAACGAACTCAAGCTACTGCTAGTAGCATTCTGTATCGAAAGACTATCGCTATCAGGGCTTGCAGCTTGTCCATTTCTTTTAGTCGTATCATATTCCTCTCCAGGCTCTTGTTTGATAGGAATGAGCGAAATAGACGGAGTGATACTAGTCTCCTGCTCCATTCTGAGTGAGTTTGGCAGAATATGACTGCTGCTGGGCACATTCGAATTATTCGAATCAGCAGAATGTGGCGATGTGGGACTGTCACCATTCACAAGTCGAGGTGTTTCACCTTGCGATGACTGACTTGTCGTTCTGGGATGTTGTTCCTGAAATTAACATGTTTTCACGATATTGTATTATTGTGTTTCATTGATCAACTTACGGAATTTGGCGAATAAACACCGGGAGGAGCATCCGCCATGGAAATCTCAACATGAGGTGTTAAAAAATGCATGGGAGGTGTGGCATTATCAGTACTTCTATTTCCGGTCGAGTCACCCGAGTCGCTGTAGTTAGCTGATGCTCCCGATGTTACACTGACTGATAAATTCGAACTTAAATTGAGCGAGCTCAAGGCAGATGCGCCATCTACTGCAGTGAACCCTTGTTGGGCTGCTGCTGCAATGAGCTGTGATTGTGTACCAGGTGCTCCAGGATTGTCTAAATCTATACCATGTCTAAAATAGATAGAATAGTGAAATGCTTATTGAATCAAAGAACATAAGAAATTAGCTTGTTTATTGATCATTAGATTAAAATACAAATGATACAAATATGTAGATATTTGCTCGTGTCGATGTAGATCGTAATGGTCCATTCAGGATCAATTATCCAATTTGAGAAAATTTTATAAACGGCAAGTTTGTGAATCCAGATCAATACATTTTGTGTCGAATTCAACGCACAAAATAGAATATTCATTGATGATAACAACCAGAGAAAAAAATCATCAGGTATGGATTGATATATACAGGGTGATTGATGAGGGACGTCGAAATATTAATTTTGATATAGCACACTATGGGTCAAAAATGTTTATTACAGGGTGTGTCACATGTACGCCACTAGTTGAGACTAAAACCTCTCCTTTTTTGGTTTGAAGTGTCTTTGTTAGGAAACGCCTATAATACTTTTTCGTTACGATTCCTTCAACTGTTGAAGAAGTCTAAGAATATCTTTAATTTTTCAAAAACTTCAACACCCTGTATCTTGCGTGAGGCACTTCGACCCATAGTGGGCTACATCAAAATTAATATTTTGACGTCCCCCATCATTCCTCAAAAGCATGACTCACTTTGAGGAATCACCCAGTATGGTCAGGCTGGACAATTAGCCTTACTGTTTTGGTTTTGTTAATTTGTAAATTTAATACTTATACTGCTCATTGAGTCTTCCTGTACGTTCTTATTAATAAGATGTTAATGAAATCCAAAATGTGTGTTCTAAACAAAAAATCATCGATACCTAATACAGGGTGGGCGACTTCAGAGTGGACACACCGTATATACTGTGTTTGGTTTAGATTATAATATTTATGTTGAAAATGTATTAGTTTTAATTTTTTTGTTCATCAAAATCAAAGAAAGTACCTGTTTATAAGTAATTTTTTAATGGATTTAAATAAAACACTCGAAAAATTACAAATATCTTGACTATCCAGGCCAGGTTACGATCCCGCCCTGGGCAGAATTGATGTATGATGTCCTGTACCTAAGTTTATAAGCGTTTTTGAAATAATATACTCAGTGACATTAGAAATGTTACACCGACCAGTGGCGCAGCGGGGATGTTGGGGGTTGAAACCCCCCCAGAGACTATGAAGTGAAAAATCATACCATAAAAATAAATCTTATTTTTTGATAAATTCACAGGGTGCGGCAGGGAAGCTTGCTGATCTGAAAGGTCCATAAAAGAAAAAGTGTTTTACATGGGTATTTATTTATTCTCTCGTTTTGTACACACCCTGAATTTTGCTTTAAAGTGGTTTTAAAAACATTTGTTTGTCAGAGAAAGCAAGTATTGCATAGATGCCTACTAAACTGTGGATCAAACTTGGCGTTGGCGCTGGCGCTAGCGCCGGCGTTGTATGTTGAAAACACTTATTTTCATGGGACAATTTATAAACGTCCGCGCTGGCGTTCGAGATGGACCAAGTTCATTTTTTTTTCAACGCTGAAGGTTATGCGTTCGTAGCCAAACTGTAGCACGACCGTCTCAGTCAATAGGAACACTTCGATTCAACCATAGCTGTCTACTGTTACATGAAAAATGTGGGGTGTTGTATGTTAGTTCATTTCTTTTGAGCATTTTGAGCTGGTCTTTCGCTTGGTTTTGATTCGATTGTTGAGTTGGTTGTTGTTTAGGTGTTTTTTCAAAATTCGTTGTGCTATCTGAGTTTGGAAAATGAGGCTATTGCCTTGGAGATGTTTTTTTGTAGCCACAAAAACAAACAACAAAATTCCCAAGCATCCCAGCGTTTCCATTACCTCTCTACTCGAATCCATTTTGAAAAAAGAACATGACTTCACTCTCAAAAAACAAAACCAACCACTATCTAACAATGAAAACATTTTCTCTGACATTTCATAACAAAGAAAAATTCAGGGTTATGTTGTCCCTAACGCCTGCGCCAAGAAAGTTTTTAAATTGCAATATGGGATTCTAGAAGCGCCAACGCCAACGCCGACGATTTTGTGAATCCACCTTAAAGCATAGTTGCCACTTCGCCCTTTCTTAGACTTGATTGTGTATTTGTTAAACTCAAAGACGTACTCATGAATCTCCGGCGAATCGCTGGCGATACGAACTTTTCACATGAGCGGTGACAGAACTCCCACTGTATATAAGGGAAAATAAATTATAAACAAGGGGAAATTCCAGAAAAAAGATTGCCTGCAGCGCTGAACTCTTTTATGGTATTGAGGAAACCTCCCTTATGAAAGTTTCTCGCTGGGCCATTGACACCGACCAATTTCCCATAAGATTCAATGTGAACATGACCTAATACAAAGCTTCATATATCCTTTAAAAAAATATATCAAATTAACTAAGAAAACAAAATGTTCAGCATGAATGAAGCTTCAATATTTCACCATAGGAGAAATTCCATTTCTACCAGGAAACTCTATAAAGTGTTTCAAAATTTTGTAGTCAAACTAGCAATGCAATTGGCATGGAGTGGAATGTGCTGGTAATTCAAAACACTCTATACAAGGTTCACCAAAGTAAGTGGCCTATCAGAATATCTCGGGATTGGAATTCTGAAAATTTGTAGGGAAAGATTTATCTCCGAAAATCTTTCCCTACAAATGAAATGATAGCGACGTTGCGCGACTTTCGGTTATACCGGAAGTATGTGTCAACTCGCTTGTTTCAAATGGACATCCTATATATAATAACATAACGTAAAATTCTAGGCAGATTTGATGTATGATGTTCTACAGGGTGTTAATCAAGTATCTGGCCAAACTTCAGGGGGTGATTCTTTGAGTGATTTTAAGGTAAAAAGTTCATGTAAACAGGTGTCCGGAAATGCATAGTTTTCAAGATACAGGGTGTCAAAAAAATATATTTTCTTACATTTATTTATTAATATCCCAAACACCTGTTGACCGATTTTGTTGAAATTTGGCAGTATTATGGACTATGATAAGACGCTTAGTTAGAACCAATTGATTGTTGATTATGACTTCCAGTGGCGTCGTAGGGGGCAGTTTGACGAATAAAAATAACAAAAAAAATGTGCGGAAATGACACCTGTTTATATGAACTTTTTACCTTAAAATCACTCAAAGAATCACCCTCTGAAGTTTGGCCAGATACTTAATTAACACCCTGTATACCTAAGTATAAGCGTTTTTGAAATATTTGAGTTTTTATTTTTCATGTAAGGCCTTTATTGGTTAAATTGTAATGTATTTTTTGTTGCAAGGGACCTATTGTGAAAGTTTTTTCACAATATTTTGATAATTATTATTATAACAGGGTGGCTCAAAAATAAGATCAAAAATTAAATTCAGAAAACCGCCATAAATCAATTTTTTTAAAGGAAACCCCCAATTTATTCTCTTATGGAGCATTGAAAATAAACGTGAGTTAATATAATATTGTCCACTGCAAAAATTCAAAAAAAAAAAAATAAGAATCGTCGATAAATCTCACCATTCGGCCGATTTATCGACCCGTAATAAGAGTACATTTTTTGTCTATTCTTTCCCAATCTTTAAAACGGCGTATTTGTTTTTGAGAAATCTATCAGAACAAAAAACAAATGCGAATAATTAAATTTGGATTTCAGGTAAAACGCCCTCTAGGGCAAGAGTAGAGCAACATTTTTTCCACAGAACGTTACAGATAAACAAGCTGAAACTTTGTACCAAATTTCATTTCGATTCGATAAAATCAGTTATCAAGTGACTTTATTTGTCTTCTTGTTGATTGTGTTTTAACGGCTATCAGAAAAAATAATGATTTATCAAACTTCCAACTACTACTTACCTATTGAAGAAATGTATCCTCAAACTTTTCATAGATCCTGCTCTATAATTGCACAACGGACATGACTTAACTAAATCATGTTGGCCTACATGCTCGTTTTGGAAATGTGCGCGCATAGCGATTTGTCTCTGGAACCCTCTGTTGCAGATCGGGCAGTGATAAGGAAGCGTTTTTGTGTGAGTTGTGAAATGTTCGGCTAAGTGATCTTTGCGGAAAAACCTTTTTTGGCATACTCGGCACTCGTATGGTTTTACTCCAGTATGGCGCATTTTGTGTCTACGCATGTTTGCTCCGTTTGAAAATTTCATATTGCAGACGTCACACTCGAAGATTTTTCTGAAAATTTGGTTAATGTGTCAAGCTGAAAAGTTGGAATTTCAAAGAGACAATAAAACTGAGCTCAGCAGTGAAAACAGCTAGGAAAATCCTTGATGGTATATAGTTTTGAATGAAGAAGTCCAGAAATGCAAAAAGGGTCAAACTAAAGACCTAACAAGTCCACAGAAATAAAACAGAATTCGTAGTCAGGAATGGCAAAATAAAATAAGTCAAAAACTAACCTGTGCACCCTATCCGCAGGTGGATTATTGTTTTCGGCAACCTCCATGTCTACTTCGTTTTTAGCTGCGTGTGAGATAGTGATGTGATTCGTGAGTGCTGTGGCCGTTGAGGCCTCAAAGTCGCATCTTGTACATTTGTGTGAACCTGAAACATACAATCGTTGCATTTGAGCCTTTCTAAGTAGCTAGTATAGTTAAAATAAAAAATTAAAATCTTCTCGTAAATATTTTTTTAGCCGCAAGTTCAAATCAAGAAGTTTCGTAAATTATGTCGGTGTGTAACGCATATGGAAAAATGGGATAGAAATATCTAAGGCTTTTAGGCGCTTGTAAATGAGTTTGGTGGAAGTCTATATTTAGGATGTGAACATAAATGAAAAAAGAAATAATGTATTACTATACAGGGTGATTTTGTTTCATGTGTAGCACAGGGAACTCTAGCAGATACGATGGGCAAAGTTGCAGCCTTAAAAAAATGGCCGAGAATCGATCTTTTGACAGCTGTCAATTTTTTTTAAACTTGAAATGGTTTCAAGTAGAGCTTACAAAACTGCAAATTTTTGCCCATTTACACTTTCTCGTTTCTACTATAGTTTCCGAGATCACTGAACTAAACATAAAAAACTTGCCCTTTATACAGTGTTATATAGGCTCATTCAGCATATTTTTTCTCATCACGTAATCTGAAATAGCGTATTGTATTTAGTACTTGTGCAAAATGTCATAATTTTGCCCTCAACCGGCAACCGATATTGCGGCGAGAGATGCAGTGTACAGCGACGCTAAAAATATTTTGATATTTGAAGGCCCGTGTTTTTTAATTTTCATCCAATCGAGCTGGAATTTTCTTTATGTGTTATTGGTGTGTTATATAACATAATATTATTATGTTATGCCCATAGTTATGCCAAAAAACAAAAAAATTGCTGAGACTTTTTTTATACACACAGAGTGTAATTTCATGCTAGGCCGTAAGTCCAAAGACTTATTTCTGAACCAAATTCAAGTTAAAAAAACTCCTATGAAAATGTGGTGTCTTAAATAGTCTGATTTTCGAGATACTCAAGGTTTACGAAAAAATCGAATTCATTATTACGAAAAAATGTGCGTTACTGACTCTTTCTGAAAAATATATATTCTAATTCAGAGCTGCTAATTCACAATGGAAAACGCCAAAATTCAACAAAAAAAAAACCGCTTCGAAAGATGAAAAATTCCGAAGACTTCCGGAGATTTTTTTTCAAATACGAACCCAACTATTTGGATTCATCTTGGTTATACGTCTATGATTATGTCACCCTTACCATTTTGAAATAATGAAAGAGAGTTGATACGAGAGTAAAGAGTTATCAAAATCCAAAGTTTATGATCCATTCAAACGCGTCGCACCGATCGTTGTCATAGTAACAATAATAACTTGTGAGAGAAGCTCCAGGATTAAAAAAAATACAAAAAAAGTATGATGCATCATTATTTTCAGAAAGCGAAGAAATCTGAATATGAATAAAAAAAGTTGGGTCCTTATTTAAACGAAAAGTTGCTGATAGTTGCGAGAATTCGGAACTTCAGATATCAATTTCAACCATGCTATATCTTGAAGAGATGAAAAAGTGGCAATGAAAATGTGTCATTCGTTTTCAATCATCTCTCCAAATTAACTCAGGATAAAGTAGAAAAGGATACACAAAAAATCGGTTATTGCCGGACATCTTCGGAATTGTCCAAATTTCGAAATGGCATTTTTTTCAAATTCAAATCGCGCAACTTTACCACCATTCAAGGATGACGTTCTATCTCCAAAGCCTTGTTCGCATTAGGCCAGTAATTTGATCGAGTGGCGAATAATTTAGTAACAAACATGTGCGAAACTATTAATATATCTTACAAAATCTCTCGCCACTCGACCAAATTACTGGCCTAATGCGAACTGGGTTGAATGGTTGACTTGCCGATGCCTATATAGACTCGATTTTGTTACACCCTGTATATATTTTGCATTTCACAAATGATAGCGGATGTTTTGGAGATTCATGTTCAGAAAGTATGACTTCCCAAGACAACTACAACTTTTCCAGAGTATATTTAGTCTGATAAACTTCGAATCTTCAAAACTATAAAAGAAAAAAAGGAAAACCACTACTTGTTATGAATAACAGAGAAAATAGCTCCTCTTCAATGAAAAAAAAAAGTGTTTTTATTTCGTCAAAGCGATTACCTAGAGGACATAGTTGGAATTATTTAGATTCATAGTACATAAATTATTATCAAAAACTTACAAAGAAGTTTGTGATATGAAACTAACCATTTTGTTATTCGAATGAACTGTGCGAATTTAGATGTTGATTTTTGCTTGATGAGCTTTTCCGAAAAGGTTTTAATTATAAAAAAGGGGTTTTCGCTAAGAAAATATTGGAAACGTCGTCTCATCAGCCAAATTTGTTTTAAGCCAATCATAAATGTAAAATATATTACACTGAAATAATTAAATACTAAACATTTGAAATACTTTCCTACTGTGAATCTCAAAAACTAGGCTGAACAAAAACTGATGGATTTTATAAAAGTTTAGAAATGATAGTAGCAGTAAAATTTTGATTCCGTTTTTTGTCTAGAACTATTTACACTTGAGATTTGAAATAATAACAAGGGTGAAAATCATATTTCTTGTCAGTATGTAGTTTTGCCCCATAAATGTTTGTGCTAATAATCCACATAGTATCAAAAACGAAAAAGAACCTAGTATGTATAATAATATCTCAATTCGCGATTCGTGACAATAACCATAAAAATAAAGAAAATACTTACACACATTTTTTAAACCATCAGTTAAACAAAATATCGGGAAACGATTGCTCAAGTACATTATGGATTAATATTTTTTGTTGAAACCACTTTCAAAACCAACACTACCAAAACTGATAGCATTCGCAGGTTAGTAACGCCAGGAATGCACTTTTTCAGGAGTTGTTTATTTATGGAGTGTCTCGGGAAAGCAATAATCAAAGAATTTCAGACCTGGGATAATGTTAAGATTTGAATTTGTATGTGCATTGTTCCAATCGAAGTTGAATCACTCTATTTCAAGATAGGTATTGTATCTACATTGCAACAATGAGTGATTAAGATAAGTGAAAAATTGCAGATAGGTATTGGTGAGTAATTTTGACATGAGTAGTATTTATTCAACTTTGAATCTGATCGAAATACTACAATAATATAATATTGGGAATAGACATTCGTCCACTAGTCATTATTCACTTCAATTTATATCAAAAATACATCACCGCAACTACTGATTCAAGCATGGAATAACTTGATTAAAAAATAAACAAACATTTACTTGGTGAACTGCCTTTCTTCAATTTCTCCTTGAGAATCTCTTGCAAAGTCATTTTCAAAACAACACCGACTTTCAACAACCTTACTACACTCACTAAAGACGGCAGGCAACTAAACAGGATATGTCCTAAAATCCCAAATGAGATAACCACTTCTTTCCCTAAACCCTGAATGAGAAATTGATTATGTTTTCTAGACGAGAGACATTACTAGGGATTACTACAGGTAGATTCTACAATTAGGGATGCTTCATATAATATCCCAAGGCCACGAAAACAGGTATTTTATAACTTCATCAATATGATACATCCCAATATATAAATTCGAGCATAAATGTATGAATTGAAGATCATTTTGAAAATTCCTTTTTTTCCGATTTTCCGAATCATGTAAGGCTACCCTATACGTATAGATGATTGATAATGAAATGATAAAAACAAAACTTGACTATTACACGTTTTTGCCTATTCTTGATTAGGTATCTCATTATGGGTTGTTATCCAATTATCGTCATCGTTTAATGACGACCCCCCGCCCGAATATTACGTGGTCTGGGATTATAGAAAGATAAAAATACTATCTATTGTATAAAATATTACGTTTTGTGATTCGTAGATATAATAAAAAATATATATTTACTTGGAGAAATGCCCTTCTTTGGTGTTTCTTCAAAAATGTCCTGGAACGTCATTTTCACGGATGTTAGAAACACAATCCACTGACAACTCACGACTGAACCGGAAAAATCCCAGACGATGTACCAACTACCTTTCCCAACCCATCAATGGGAATTTAATGATTTTTGACCTGTTCTAGGAATCAGCCTATATCTATTGCATTATCATCACAATCAAGTTAAGTGCAGGGGTCATAAACCAAATTGTAACTTCAATATCATATCTCCAATTGGTAATTGCAATAATTTTATTCTTTTGTTATGCTGCTTAAGACAAAGTTGAATTTTATAACTTTCAAGCAAAACAATATCAAATTATTTTGGCACACTACGGTCAAATCAATTTCCTTCAGTATATTTTATACGCTTTTTTGCAATTTATTAACCAACATTTTTTTTTAGTTCAGTTCGTACCTTCCTTCTATAGATTTTTGAAAATAATTGTTTTTTTTTCTATTTTGAAACCATCAGTAAAAGTGTATCATACTAACTTTTATTCAAATCAAATTTTAAATACTTTTCTAGTGTGAATCTTCTAGAGTAAATGCTTCTTAAATAATAATAATAATGAGATTCACACACTTTTGGACTGACAAATCTTTGTAAAAATATAGAGATCCTGGCTGTTTATCAATTGAGTTAACCCCTGGGTTAATGCAATAACCTTAGGATAACCTCAACATGTTTATAAGTTGACCCAGAGTTAGAGTTAGCCCGCTTTTGACAAACCGGCCCTTAAAGTAATACAATTCTCAATTATTATGTGCTGGGACTATTTTTCTTCTGACTGTTGAAATATTGTTTACGACAAATAATAATAAATAATTCTTATCATATTTTTCGTAAATAATGTACAGTCTTTTCCACCAAAAATGGTTGAGGTTCATGATTACATTGAAGCTTATATTGAAAGAATTATTGAAGTACCTACCAATCATAAAAAAGGTAAGCTGTGCTAAAAGTACATAGAAATAAAGACAGACCAGGTAGTAGTTCTAAAATTAAAATGGATACAAATATTTTTATAATTAACGAGGCTTTTAGGACTCATGCATACACAATTAGGTCATCCTTATAGTTTTACTACACTCATTTAGTCAGTCATTTTTCAGAAAGTTACTGTATTCACTCCGTATTCCCCGACGGCTTCACGGCCGTAATAAAGAAACTTTTAAACGATCTTCTTACATATGAACTACAACGGTATTAGATCAGATTATTAAAACTTCACCAAATACGTTTTAGTTCCCTGATGGTATGTTCCAGTAAAACCGTTTTTGTTGGATTCAACTTCTTAAGGACCAGCATCTTATTCTGAAACACCCTGTATACAAGGTACATACAAATAAATTTTCAAAAGTTATCGTATATTATGTAAAATGAAGATTTTGTTTATTAATCCCTTCTTTTGGAAATACTGAAATTATCCCAATTATATGTTGACAAATCTAATGTAAAAGAACAGAAATAAATCAGATTTGTATTTGACTGATTCTTGGAACCAGGTAATGATGGGTAAGGGTGATTCCGATTTGAAACCTTCAAAATTATCAGAAACAAGGTTAGTGCACAGAGAGACAAATAGATGACTCAATATGACTACATTGGAGACAAAAAAATGACTAGTTTTGTGTCGATAAATGGTTAGAAAATTGAGGAATATATCAAGACTCTCTTCAAATCTTGAACTTAAAACAGTGAGGGCCTGAGATTACAGACAAATCATGAAATGAAAGAAACTCTGGAACCAAAACATAGAATTTTAATTTCGTTATTCAAGTCCAAAAACCAAAATGTAAAAAATACAAGAAGTGTAGGAAGTGATGTTAGAAAGAGCTTATGATGATCAATGTCTTTAGTATTACCATTTTATAAAATGGTATTACCTAATTGACCTACCTTCGGCAGTTTCAAAGTTTGAATTGGAGCCACTCACTCTTTCCTCAGTTTGGTCATCTTCTTGTTTTTCTATCTGCCTTACTGTGACCGGAACTATGCTACTTCCTTTAACAAATATAGACATAATATTAATTAAACATTTAAAAAAAAAACAATATAAAAAAATAGTTTCCAAGAAATAGATGTGCATTATGCCTTAATTTCTTGGATCTGGATCTCTATACTTCGAACACCAAAAAACCTGCCCAATGAATGTAGGTATCTATTTCCACAATAATTTTCTCTAAGAATCTAAAAAGTTATTATCGAGAGGTAATTAACTTGAAAAGAGCTTACCTGAATCTGCCTCATTTTCTGTGGCAGTATTAGCCATGATCATCTGATTAAAATCCTTTGTATGTTTGAAAGTTCGATGGCCATCAACACCCTATAATAAATAAAAGATCTTCATCAAGTTTTTGTGAATGACCGTGTATATTGATATGGACCCATTGAGTTCTATAAGTAAGGATTCCAGACTCCGAATAAGTAAAAATATAAGTGGGAATGAAGTACTCTTCAAAGATGATAACAATGATGGTTTTGGTTTTTATTATTGATTCAATTTCTTCAGGTACCTCATGAAAATGAAATGATAATAATAATAAACATGATAATGATGTAATAAAATGATATCAAGTAGGTATAGCTTTTTTTCCATGCCTAATGAAAATTGACACAAAATTGTTTTCTATACCCTTCCCCGAGCCCTACGCCCTACGCTTTTGAGCTTTCTGCGCATTTCGATTATATGTATTTTATTGATAATATCGTTGATTAAGACAATTCAATCAACGATAATACTTTTCTCTATGTAAAGTGAAGTTTCGCATTTGTGAAGTTTTCAAAACCGTGTTAACAAATCAATAATCTGCTAGATATTGCTTATTGAAATTACAAGCTACATGGAGAAAATGGTATGAAAAACTCATCCATCTTCGAATCTTCTGGCTATAATAACATTTTGTTAATTGAGTCTAGAAAAACACGTACATTGACATAGAAATGTAGTCGTTATAAACTTGATTGGTACAAAGTGGGTATTTACCCGGGACTTTCCTTACGTGTATGAATAATAAATAATAACTTATCAGCACATATTCAGAGAACAGAACGTAAACAAACAGATTTAGAGAAATAACCTTTTCTAGCAACAAAACAAGTATTTGAATTTGAAAATAACAATAATTATAATTGATATCGCAAAACTTCAAACTGAATCTCATAAATTATTTTTACATTTTCAATTGTAAATTGTGATTGCATTCTTCAAAACTGTTTTCCAAAATGGTATAACATATTTTTTATTTAAAAAAATATGCGCATTGATAACTATATTTCTCAAGAAGTCCTTTAATGAAAACTATCAGATAGAAAAATCATAATGGATACATATAGTATTCACAAAAACACTTTCTAGTCATGTGAACATGGAATAAATTTAAGGGGATTGTCATTATTAAGAATCTAACATCAAGCAATCAATAAATAATTGAACTGTACATTTCGACTGGTGGTAAAAGCATTGCCAAAAGCATATATAGTCTGTTCATGGCTTTCCTGCGGTTACGTCATACTTTCCCGTCTCTCTCTTTCACATTGAAAAAAAAAATCACGTACGTCTGGACGAGGGTCTTTTGGATCAATTTGACAAATATCACATGTGGAGCGATCAATCTACGACATACTGCTAAACGTCAAATACTGTGACGTGAACGCAGGAAAGCCATGAACAAACTGTACTTTTTTATTTATAAAGTAAATTGGTTTTTCTGCGCACTAAGTTTCATGCAGAAAAAGAAATCCTATAGCTTATAAGGTTTTTAGTTTTCAAGAAAAAAAAATATCTTTGCAATTGAGTTCTAATTTGGAGTCATTAGCTGGGTTGGGTTGGAACATATACATTACCACATACACACAACACTTCTCAATTTATTCAAGAAAAGTGAAAGCCGCCTAGATAGACTTCGACAAAAATCTGTAGTATTTTAATTGTCAAAAAATCAGTTATAACATTTTATTGATGTTCAGTTGTTATCATAACTTGAATATTATTGAATGACTATGAATGCAGTGCGGCTCAAAAAGACTCCCCTCCTCCTAACTTTTGAACCGTTTGATATATAGTTCAGTCATTGGGGATCAAAAAGGGTTTGTAGGTCCCCAACTGAAATCCATAAAATGCATAACCCGAGACTTGCCGCCGGCGCCGCCATCAAACATTGGTATTGAAAAAATGAGCAAAATTAAAGTGAGGAGCAGAAAAGGTTCTGAGGAAATTTTCGCTCAAGTTAACCGTTAAGGCCCAATGTATGACAACATACACCGTTCCAAGAAATTGACTATGTGTAAACATGTCCTAGGGTGAATCTTCATATCTCCTTCAAAAAAGAGCCATCAAGCTGAACAAGAAATAAAAACATACAAAAAAGAACAAGGCTTCAAGGTTTTGACAATAAAAAAAATTCTATTTTCACCACCAAATTCCACAATGTTTTGAAGTTTCAGAGCAATAGTGTTCCTATACTGAGCATAGGGTAAAATGCGAGTTATTGATGTAAAAATGTGAAACACTGTGGAATTGAGTGATAAGAGCAGAATTTTTTTATTATAAAAACCATAAAATCTTGTTCTTTTTTAATGTTGTTATCACTTGCTCCTTTTTTGAATGAACTCCTTTTTTGAATGAGATATCATGATTTACCCCAGGACATGTTCACTCCTATGTAAAAACTATAGGTAATGCTTTGATTTCTTGGGGCTGTTTACTTCGTTAACTTCTATAAACTGTGCCTTAAGGAGGTCTTTAGCGGAAATCTCCACAGGAACTTTTCTGGAGGAAATTTAATCCTTATTAATTTGGTTTATTTATCGGTTTGAGATTGAAAAGTGGACAAAATATCTTCGAAAACAGACGTGTTAAGGGGATTGAAAAAAAAATATTAAATAACATCTCCATCTTCATAAGACGTCAAGAATATTATGTAAAATAGTGGTGCAGTGCAGACTAAAGGCGGAAAAGGAGTTGGACATTAGTATTTTGTTGATGAAAAAAATATATGGATTAAGATCTCAATGATCTAGGTCGGCTTTTCGGAAAACAATATAAAATGGATTATGCAGAGCATTATCTACAATTATTGATCTTGACTTTGTTCCTATAGTCACTTTCAAATGTTTAGTTGTTTTGTATTTTTCTTTTTCTATTTACTTTTGATAAAGTAAGAATGTGATTCGAGTTCGAGTTATTCCAAGAGACCTGCGAATTTAATATCAAAATTGCTATAAAGTGCAACAAGAGACGCTTACATGACACAAATTAACATTTCTTAAAATTGAAAATATGTACATACATATGTGAATTGTTAGTGATTATTTATTTTCTCACATCAAAATGAAAACAAACAAGAAAAAAATAATTTTATGGTGTGATCATATACAGGGTGCCTGGAAAATAAGTGTACAACCTTTGATGACAAAATCATGTCGTCAAGGTTTTTAAAAAAAATAAGGAAAAAACTAAATGTTTTCGAATCTTTGTAGCCCTCTGTAGACTGAACGAAGAAATTTTGAATATAGGTAAGTTGGCTTGAATCGTCCTATTTTGACGACATGATTCTGTCATCAAACGTTGTACACATATTTTCCGGGCACCCTGTATAATCTTAATAATGAAAAAAAAATGGTGGTTGTTAAGAATTTGAAGACACAGTTCATATTAAAGTTTTAAAACCTCACAAAAATATTGGATATGCAAGGTGAATGGAATGTTTAATAAATCAAATTTCATAGCTTATGAGATTTTGACAATATGTAATTAAAATAATTATTGTTATTGCCTAATTTTAGGATACTTCTTCGATGATTGACATTTTTCTCGATAACAGTAATTATTTAAAATTCTTGAACAGGAAGAAGGGAAAAATAGACCTACATATTTGATTATTCCTTAATGTTTTAAAAATATTTTTTTTGTGGTCCAACTAACCAGATTTACATATTCAATTCAATCCTCAAACTAGCCATTAACATTTTTAAAGAATTAGTATAAGTAAATAACATTAGTTCATTTTGACTTCCCGAAATTGGTTTGTGGAAATTTGAACGATAAAAAAATTGCATAATTAATTCATTTTTCAAAAATTGGTGGATTCATAGAATATTTTTTTCTGGTCTAGAATTTGTTAGTTTCCACATATTTATATGATTTTTGATGTTAACTTCTCAGTTTATAGACCTAATAATAACAATAAACTTGACAGAAGATGTACAGACCAGCCAACTATTATTTATATATAAAAACGTTAATATCTTTATAACCCTTAAAGATAACACCCTCAGGACCAGAAGTAATGGGACATACGGAAAAACTAGATTCCTCAAACAAAAATATTCCGATCGACTGCGACTTGTCACTTCCGAAAGTTTATATTAACAGAGATACAGGGTGTCAACGTTGAATTTCAATATTTGATGTTTTCAAATAACTTTTGAAATAATCGAGTTATATCGATGAAAATTTGATATATGGGGATTGTTTGTCATACAAAATCCAAATCTGAGGAACTGCTCTTACTTGTAGGAGGCGCCACTTACATACCTTTTCACCCATTCAAATAGTCAGAACTTTTTTGTACGCACCCGTACATTTTTTCAAGATTGAAAAAAAGATTTGATATACAATGCAGTGTGTCGCGGTATTATGAATACATCCCTGTATTTGCCTTATTTGAAGAAGTCGGGGTTCGAAATTTTGTAATATCTCTTAAAAAAAATGAGGAGGCCTTAATCTTTTCACTTCTGATGCTCAATTGTATTTTCTGATAACAAATTCGGATAATTCAGAAAAAATACTACATTGCTAATTTGAACTCACTCTCTAGGGATGAATAATGGACAATTTGCACATTTTTTGAAAATATGACAAATATAAGGATTAGTAAGTAAGTACTAATGCCATTGATGTTTAAAAAATTAACCTACGACCTCTATCAATGTAGTAATCACCGATTGAAGAGCGCCAATCAACATCCAATACGTCACAGAATACATTATCTATCTCCGTCTGGCGTATTGAATGAGAAGACTCTTTTTCTCTCTCTTTCCGCCCCGTTTTGGATCAAACAGTGAAATTTGCGTTTTCTTTTTAATTAATTTAGTATATTTTTGTGTATTTTGGAAAAAAATTTCCGCTGATGACTTTCTAATATTGTCTAGAATACGTATATACAATTTCAAGATATTTGAAAATGTATGCAAATTGTCCATTGTTGTTTTCACATTCGCCAGAATTATTGTATCTTGAGAATAATTATGTTTACGGTTTCAAAAATCGCGGTACTTTTGATAGTCGTCGACGTTTAAGTGCAGAATAGATTCGAACACTTGAATGACACCGAGCAAAGAAACTTACAAAAAAAAAGAATAATTTTAAAGTAATTTTGTTTATTTTCACTAGCCAAGTGATGAGTAAAAAATCTAATATTATTTTTAAATCTTGAAGCCCCATATTAGGACGAAATCATTTCCATCGCGGTTTTGTCATAAATTTGAATTCCCCTTCTGGTTAGAATAATGATAAACAAAATGAATGGCCCGATAATTTTGTTTCACAATTTGCCTCTAAGCACATAAATAGAACGCTTATGTGATGAATAATAATGATTGACGATTGTTCTATCCTATAACGCTTATTTCACCGGTTCTACGGTGGTGAAACTGTTATACCTAGCTTATTCTGTGAATAGGATCAACAAGCAGGTGTTTCAGCATTGTGGGAACAAAATTCCTCCAATCAAAATATGGAAAAAGAATCATAGGTGCCGGAAACGCTTTGTTTCATTTTTTTATTTCCTTGTCTCTTCGGGACGTTGAAGCAGTTTTGTTTTATTTTTTACTCGAAAAAAGTGCATCCGAGAAACACCAGAGACCTTTTTTAGCAAGAAATTCGACAATTATTTATTTTGAAAAACACCCGTGGCTCATTTTTGCTTCAAAAATATCAAAGATAATAATAATGCCCGTATGTAGGGACATCCGGACATTATTTACAGGTTCAAACTTTTATTAGTTGAGAGGCGGGCGGGGAAATAGATCATTCTAGTGGGAGTTGAGACATTAGGTGCTATTTTTGCTGTACATCCTTATTTCATTTTCTCTTCTAGGTGGTTGATTGTGCTTTAAACAAGTGTTAAACCTACATGATATTTTTCTGAAACCTTTTTTTAGTTGAATGTTTAATGCGAGAAACTGAGATATAATGAATCTAAATAATATGCAGAATTATTCACGTCATCTGAAAATTTGATTTTTGATTGTGGTATGTCATTCAAAATTTCGAAGAAATAATGCGTTGGGCCAGTCCGCGACTCCCTGTTCAAGTGAAAGATTGATTTTAGAATTTTCAGAATCATTTTGCAGGGCCTGGTGCTCTATCCAAAATACAAAATGTTCTTTCAAATGTACGGGATCATTCAAAAATTACAGACCTCGAAAAAAGACAGATAAAAAGTTAGAGGGTTTTCAAGTGCCTATTAGGCAGTATTATTTTCAAATCCTGTATAATAGAGATTATCAGTCAGTCAGTTATCGATCATAAAGTTGTGTTTTCATCTCACAAATTACGTTTATGTAGGCCTCTATCCAAAAGTATGGGAAAGCGTCTACAGGGTCGCTGATATCATTTTATAATAAGACTAGATATGTATGGGAACGGTCGATTATTGGTTATACCATAGCTACAGGAAAAAGTTAAATACAAAAACTAGAATTATACAGGGTTAGTTTGGGTTAATTTGGGTTGGGTTTGGGTTCAACTCAGGAAATAATAATAACGTTTTTGCAAAATTTAGGTTTTTTTCGAATATCTTCGGAAGTAGTCGGAATTTTCCAAATTTGAAAACGGTATTTTGTTGAGCATAAAAATGCGCAACTTTGCAATCATTAACCGACCCTGTATCTCTTATATTAACTGGGATCCCCATGCATGCATTCGAATCTGTGGCACCCTGTAGAGTATTTTGGATTATGGGGGGTTCGGACATCCCATACATTAATGTAATAGGTAATAATTGATATCAAAAATTAATATGAATATATAATATAATATTAAAAATAAATTATAGTTTAAAAAACTAAAAAACACGTTTTTGAACTAAAAAGTAAAAAATAGTTTTTTAATTTAAGAATAAAATGATTAACTAGAAAATTATGTCATTGTGATAAATGCGTGGGGTGCTTTGTAACACATTCATACAATAACACTGCATTTCGAAATAGAACCCCACGCTTTTATCACAGTAACATTAATTTTCTCGTAAATCATTTTATTCTTAAATTGAAAATTATTTTTTACTTTTTTGTCCAAAAGCGTGTTTTTTAGTTTTTTAAACAATAATTTATTCTCTATCTTGCAACGTTTGATTTTTATAGTATTTATAGCATGTCAAAAATGCAAAAGTGTCAATTATAAAACGCGATAACTCGAGAACAGCTGAGTTTAGGAACATCACGTATACCACAATTTTTGCTCAAAATTGAAGGGAGAATCCATTAATATACATTAAAAACAATGCAACCTGGTTGTTCCACGACTTTATGACCGACCCTGTATAAATCTAGTTGATACCAGCTAATAGATATTTAAAAACCTTTAATCTTTTGTATTTATCTTTATCCAGTAGCTCGAATAGTTCAACCAAAAATCGACCGTTCCCATACATATCAGCGACCGTATACAGGGTGTCCCATAATTAGTGGACGAAACTTCAGCTCTGTGTTTATCGGCGGAAAGTAACCTAGCTTTATCATATAAACATATACCGGCAAACGCCCCCTAAGCAACTACGCCAGCTCAAAGGGGGACTCCTGAGGATGAATTTTTCCAATTATTTCCGAAACAGTTTGAAATAAGATCTGAATTTTTGGAATCCTACTAATTTGAATATGCTGAATTCAGAAATTTTATTACTTGGTGACAGGCGTATCATTTGGAGGGGGGGGGGTGAGTATGAAAAATCAACTGAATTTTATTAATCATAATTTCGTCTTTCTTCCTAAAAAAAATAAGAAACGTGAGGTTTTTTACGCAAAAGAGGTCATCATAGTTTGTACCCCTAGGACGCACCATTTTCGAGAAAAAGGAATTTTTAAATTCGAAATATCATAATACAGGGTGTTTCCTGAAAATTGGTCAAAATTTGTGAGGCGATTCCTGAGGTATTTTCACGAAAAAAAGTTTTTATAAACATTTTTGTCGAAAAATGCTCTCAGAGGAAGCTACGCCCTTTACATAGGGCACCCTGAAAACGGTTTCCCCTCAATATTTCCGAAAGTTTAGCTCCCTTAGAGAGCCATTTTTAGCCAAATGTGTATGGGAACTTTTTTTATGAAAATCCCTCAGAAAATAACTCCACAAGTTTTCTACCAATTTTTAGGAAACACTCTGTATTATGATCACTGTGACTACTATGCAGCGTAATTTTTAAATTCCATTTTCTCGAAAATGGTGCGTCCTAGCGATACAAACCACGATGACTTTTTTTGCGTAAAAAACCTTGAGTTTTCGTAATTTGTAGAAAAAAAGACGGAATGATGATTGATAAAAAAGTTTCAGTTAATTTTTCATACTCACCCTCTCAAATGATGTCTCTGACCAAGAAATCCAATTTCTGAATTCATATTTGAATTAAGCTTATCCAAATTAGGTAGTAGGATTCCAAAGTTTCCAAACTTTATTTCGAACCGTTTCGGAAATGATTGGAAAAATCCATCCTCAGGTGTCCTTTGAGGAGGCATAGCTTCTCTAGGATGCGTTTGCTGATATTTGTGTATGAGAGCAATTTGGGATATTTTTGACCGATAAATACAGGGCTGAGGTTTCGTCCACTAATTATGAGACATCATGTATATTGTTCTATTTGTATTGGACTAATTTTTTAGAAGGACCTATACTTTGAAAGATTCTTTACAAGAATTCAATAACTACCAATACAGGGTGGTCAAAGAAAAAGACAAAAAATGAAACTGAGAAAACTGCCAAAATTCAGTGTTTTTAAATGGAATTCCCCAATTTCGTCATTTTATCTTATTTGTGGCACTGATCCATATACAAGGTAATTCATAATATATGCGCAGGACTTCAGGATGTGATAGCTCGTCCAAAAATATGGAAAGATTCTATCAATTTATCATCTGAAATGCACCATTTTCGATATACAGGGTGTTCAAATTGGTTAAAGCTAACGTCAGACATTTCCAATTAATTTTACTGTTTTCGATTTTATTATTTCGCAATTATGAAGTTAACATTTGGTTTTGTTGCTTGTTCTGACGTTTAAATAAATCTTGTTTAATTAGTAAGAAAATCCAAAAAATTTACCATGTTTTTCAACATAAAAGTTGACTTCACGAAAACGGTCGAGCTTATGACGAAGAGTACCTTTTTTGTCAAGAAAACAGTGGCGGTTCAAATGTGTTTCTCAAAACAGTACTTTTTCCAGTAGCGTAGAAGTTGGGAGAAAAACACCCACTACCCCTTCAAAACCTTCACCAATTACTTATGACTTTTGAAAAAATATATATTCCGCACAAAACATAGCTTATCAAAAGTGAAAAATGCTTACAAAAGCTGTTTCCTGTACGATAAACGGTTCCGGCGATATTCGCAAAATACGATTTTTTTTCAATTTCAACACGCTGTATCTCGAAAATGATGCATTTTAGAGTTGATTTTGATAGAAACATTTTTTCATATTTTTGGACGAGCTATCACATCCAAGTCCTGCGCATATATTATGAAACACCCTGTATAGCACACTTATGGCACAAAGCAATACAAATTTCACACGTCAATCGCAACATAAACCGCACCCATGCACCCCTTTGAAGTTGTTTCAGTCAATATAAATTGTAATGCGAATTCAGGATAATGATGATGACTTCCTGCTTAAAAATAAGAAGAACAGTTCTAATGAACACGAGTCCCGAAATGTCGAGGAAAATGTTTTGTTACAGAGATACAAGCAGAGATACAGTGTGTTAAAGTCGGTTGAAGTTTTATTTTTAATTTAAAAAAAAAATCTTTTTCGATCTCGGTGTAACTATAGCTTGAAAAGGGCACAGACCAAGGCACAGACTTTTTTATACTCATTTTTAACTTAAAAAACAGAGATGTCTTCATCATGTTAACGCAGAAAAAGTATATGTTCTTTGTAAAAACAACGAGCAACAATTCTCCAGTTATTTGGATTTTAAATAATCGAGGAAATATTCATTGAATTTCAGGCGTCATTTCTCTACTTTTGTCGGATACTCGAATGGAGAATTTGCACAATTTTTGGAATTATGAAAAATATAAAGATTAGTAAGTACTGATGCCATTGATGTCTGAAAAATCAACCTACGACCTCTTTAATGTAGTAATCACCGATTTAAGAGCACTAATCAACATCTACTACGTCACAGAATACATTACATATCTCCGTCTGGCGTATTGACCGTCTCGGGAGGGTAATTTGGCTCAGCCCCGTTTTCGATCATAGAGTGAAATTTGCATTTTCTTTTTTTTTTATTTAGGTTATTTTTGGGTATTTTGGAAAAAATCTTTCGCTTATGACTTTCCAATATTGTCTAGAATAAGTATACCACGCTTGCGTATACCTATACAGGGTGTCCCGAAATTGGACGTCAATATTTTAATCACGTTTTCTACGCCTCAAAATAGAAATACAACTTCATATAGGTAAACTAGAATTCACAAACTCTTCGTTTTCAACATACAGAGTGTTTTTTGTAGGTATTTTCGAAACCTGTAAAGATTAGGGAATAAAATTTGGTACGGTCACTGAACTTTTCACTCTATCTAATGAACGAAAACTTAGTATTGTATACCCTTTATGAATGGTATTGTTGTTGATTTTTAGTAGTTTTGCCTACAAATTTTAAACATCTGGAGTTTTCTACACAAATGGGGTACTCTTCTTGTAACTCGCTGGAGAAAACTCATTTTAATTTTTTTTTTACAAACTGAATTTAGTGAAAAATGTCGTGTGCATTTGGCTAGGCTATCGCAGGCAGTGTTGATCGATTTTTTTCATTAGAATCTCTTTTTCATATGTAGGTATTGAGTTTTTGTTTTTTTTTTTTAAATAATATTTCAGATGGATTGATTCTAAACATAATATTTAAAGTTTTGACATAGAACACAACGCAATATAATTATTATATATAATTCATATTTAACAAAATTTGTGAAACATAATTGAATACTAACTCAGCTGAAATAAAGCATCGGCACGACTAAGTTATTGTATTTTGATGACTTTATTTAATTTTACTCTTCAAAAATGGAAGCAGAGAAGGAAAAATATTTTTTTTTTAATCAGGTAAATCAACGATTTTTAAAAAAAATCATTTGATAAACATCGCGATTTAAATCAAATGATTTAGATCAACGCAACCCTGATCGCAGATAAATCTGTGCTTTCGCTGGGAGTTTCGGTATATATTGACGTCTAATTTCGGGACACGCTGTATAATTCCGAGTCATTTCAAAATGTATGCAAATTGTCCATTGTGTATTTTTATTTAAAAATCAACCAAAATATATTTCTAACATATTTTTTTTAAGGTGAACAGAGCAAGGTTTTTTTGCAAAAATCAGAAAAATTTGATTTATTATTATATAAATAGGTACATTTTGATTTTGATCATAAATTACCCGAGAAATTACCTCTTCTATCACCTCTTTGAGTTTGGACTATGACTTATGGGCTTATGGGACACCCAGGGAGACACCCTGTTGTAGGTATAAAAATAAGAATATAAAGGTTTTGATTCAAAAATATACCTAACGTTCGTTTTTTTTTATTTTACGAATTTCACTTTTTATCGTTTATTTTGCTTGCGGTTGACCAATTTGGCCACCAGCAAGCTTCATAACAACGAGCTTGGTGGCAACGATGACGTAGATCGAAAGTTGTTTGGCGTTTACTATATTCAGGTAATATTTTGTTTTATTGAAAAGATGTGGTTGGGTTATCAAATTATTTATGCCTTTGTTCCCTTGATCTATTCAGATTAATACCTACCTATTTAGAATTTTAATAAACTTCAAAGTATTTTGAACTAGGTATTTGAAAAACTTGTTATTTTTCTCAAGAAACTTAGAGATCTGTTATATATTATACCAATACGGGAAGAATAGATAAAAATCATGTTTCAGGGCAAGTTACTGATAATTTTATTCAAAATAACAAAATTTAAAAGTTATAACGTTTAAATATGGCACTATGAGTTTATCGATGTTTCATACTCATGCTTGTGAACACAGCTGTAACAAACAATTATTTAATAAAATAATAATTACCTCGTAAAATACACGAACATAACTGTAAACAAACGCACAACGAAAAATCCGAGTAACAAGCCCAGCCAAAAATTTATGCAACGAGCTTCTGAACTAACTGTAGTTGCAAAATATTCAGTTCAATAACCAGAATGGGGCCCACCTTTTCTGTAACCCATTTTTCCCAGCAGGTCATGCAAAATGCCACGGGCTAGAAAAGTTTGGTTGCAAATCATTACGTCACGAAGCACTCAATTCAAGATAACAACAATTTGTAATCCCCAAAAAATTCAACATAAGGCAAAGAAACGGATTTTTAAGGAGGCCAAAGGCTTTGCACACGTAAGCAGAGGCCCGTCGGTCCGTCCGAATAACGTTACATTTGGGATACGACGAGGATGTCCCTAATGAGAACACACTGCACTTTTATGCACTACATATCAACAAATAACAGCTTTTCACTAAGTCGTCTAACCTAAAACGGCGCAAATCGGGTCTACACTGATTTTCACTGAAATTTCGTGAATACTTACGAGGAATGGGAGCAAGAATCGTTAATTTTGTGAAACTACAATCTACGTTAAAAAACACCTGTACACATTCTGTTGACCGCTTTTCGAGCCGTTCCAGGTTGACGTTGACCTGGCAGGGGAAGTGGGATTGTGGCCCTGAACAGGTCCGCACTTGGCTTGGGATTTTTTCGGGAACGGGACATTTTTTAGAATAATTATAATTTGTTTTATATCCTTATAGCACTCAGATTTCGATCAACTGATTGCATACCCGGCTAAGTAGCGTAGTGATTGATTACCAGCTGATAGTATTTTGTCGTTTTTCATTATTCATTCATTCAAAATTCTAGCTTTATAGGGACTGCTCTACACGTAATTTTTGCTGCTATCCAAGAGATATATTCAAAGAACCAGTTCAAGCTCCTTTTTCCACCCACAAATCAAAACCCCGATGTGTCTGTGTACCGCAATGAAAATTTTCGGAAAGACCGTTTTCAACCCCCACTTCTCCTTTTCACATCTAATCCCATTCTCCATGCACCGTACATCATAACATCCCTTTAATATCTTCATTTTCCTTCAATACAATAATATACTTCATTGATCCTAAATTTTTAGAGAAAATTTGTTTTCGCCTCTTATTTATCCCGTCTAGCTCGGATGTATCAGTTTTTTAAAGAATTATACTTATTTTCTCCCAAAAAAAAGGTATCAAGAAATATTTTGAATTCCAGAGACTTATACCAAAAAGTTTTCTTTCTCTCAACGACGTTTGTTTTCATGCCAAAATTAACATCTTTTCCTCAAAGTGTCAATGTTGCTCAATGCCCAAACTGTATGTCTTTGATAAGCATTTGGAGTTGAACATGCTCTGTAGTTTTGTGACGAATCTATGATTTACCTTATTTTTTTTAACAGGGTTTTTTGTGGGATTCTCTAGCAGAGTGTGACAAAACCCAATTTAGTAACAGAAAAAAGCTGGTTTATCATGAAATTTATGGAACGTTCTGAGGCAATCATGATTCCGAAAACACGTAAAGAGAAAAGGATAATATGGAGATATGATTTTGGAATGATCGATCCTTTCCCTCTCATGAATTATCAGGTGTTATCATTGCTAATGTTTTTGATACCTATTATCATGCCACAAGACTAAATTCTTTGATGATCTGATATGGAAAAAATGGTATTTTTATGAAATGTGATGTCAACCATGATACTCCCCCAATCATGCACTTGGGTGAGAATCTAATAATGACACGATTTTCACTTTATTCATGAGAAATGTCTTACATTTATGTTTAAACGCACTTTGTCTTCTTCAAGCGAAATATTATCGTATTCTAGACATTTTACATATTTACTTATTCTAGAATCCAGTTGAAATGAGCCTACATTATCGCTGTGTTAAAAAGAATAGTATGACAATCTCCTTTCGCATTTTTTTTTTAAATCAATAGAGCAAAATCATTTAACAGAATTATTAAGAATGTTTTAAACAGTTGAAATATTAAATACTGCTTATTGAAGTTATAACCCTAAAAAAACCATTTTGTAACACATGTTTATCGGTGAAAAAAAGAATTTCGATTTTTTCCTGGTCAAAATAAAATACCCTCATTATAACGATCAAAAATGTATTTTTAAATTATGTAGGCACAGGGTTTTTCCCTACCTTTAGAAACTATTTACAGAGATACAAAAAAACTGTTTAAATGGAAGATTCATGATTTTTCCTGAAGATTTTATAATAACTAAGCGAAAGAACATATCACTATTGAAAATCAGAAAAATGTGGAAAACTTTCATTTTTACAAATAATGGAATGCGCTATATTTTATTACAGATTCAGGATCTCCTTATCTTCCTCTTTTCAAAAATAAAGGTATAGTTTGCCTATGTTTGGACTAGCCGTTTTTGAGTTATGTGACTTTGTATAATATAGTGTAAAGTTCCGATGCGGGCGAATAATGCTATAATTCATCGCAACCATCATGAAAATCCATGGGAAACCAATAAAAACAAAATATTTGATGACAGAAAAGTGATATGTATAACAATTGTTTTTTCCCTTTGTGATCCATGGCATTTGCGATAAAATATCCCAATATTCCCCGCATTGCAAGTTATTGAAAGTGAAATAACTCAAGAACGGCTAGTCCAAACATAGGCAAACTATATTTTTGAAAAGAGGAAAATGAGGAGATCTTGAATATATAATAAGATATGAAGCATTCCATTCGAACAAATTAAAATTATCTTCATTTTTCTGATTTCCAATACTTAGTGATACGTCTTTCGCATAGATATTATAAAATCTTTAGAAAAAATCATGAAACTTTCATCTGAACAATTTTTTTGTACCTATGTGAATAGAGTTTCTAAAGGGGTGGAAAACTATATCATGTAAAACCTTGAATGTATTCAATTTTCAAAATCAATGAACTAATTTTTCTGACTATCACATCACAATTTTCAATCATTCGAGTTCAATACCTTTTCAACCCAAATCTAGGACACGAAACGCCAGGCGAAAATTTTTCATAATCAGGCCCTGGCTGCCTCCTTGTAGAGATGGGAACTGTACAAATTGCGTAAATATCAAAGTACGCCTCGTTCCCTCTTCGAAAGCTTGTCATAAGTGATAAAAACAAGGATACGATGATAAGAAATAAGTCTTATCAGGAGTTTTTTGAAAAACTTGGAAAATTGGTTGGGTATATTGATTTAAAGTCGCGTCGGCGCATATGCTATTCGGAACAGGACTTGGGAATGGGATCTTGACGAGTTCTTTGCGCGCGTATAATGTAGCGGGTTTCTGGTTGGGGAGATTTTGTATGCTTGGTGCTAGAATGTCGTAACGGTAAACGCACTCTTCGTGTGCCGTTCCATTTTTATTTCGATTTAAACTGGTTTGAATGTCCTGTTCCAATCCTGTATAAAATAAAGGCTTCCAATAAGTCAATCTTAAAATCCTACTTATACCTAAGTACTTTCATCATAAAGAAATGCAGGGCGCGCACCCATCACTTCATAATTCATAAAGTTTTTCTCAAACGAAGACGATGATCATTGTTCACTTCTAACAATAAAAAATACAATAATCTAGTACGGCAGGTTTGGAGGTCTTTGGGAGAGTTGATAGGATCACAGCGAACAATTAAAAACAAAAATAGTAGATTAGCGATAAGAACTTCAATTTGATCCGTTTCTTCCGAACGTTTTTTCAAAATTTTAACTACTGGTAGAGAAATAAAAATTATGAACTATGAAGTTATAAGTGAAAAATAAAATAAAATTCTCGTCGAATCTTTCTCGAATCGTCCCATTTCCATTGTGAAGCGAAGCAGGTCATCCCAGCTCAGGTCCCTCAACTCCTCCGAGGAATGGTTGGCGCTTCTAGCATCTTTCTCTTTTTCAGGCGACCACATCAATCGCAGACTTCCGGAGGTTGGTAGGAACCACTAGGGCTTATTCCTAGTAGATGCAAATGTCGATTGAATTTGCAATGTCCTGTCAGAATACCTACGGTAGTTAATGCTCAAATCCTTTCTACACTTGTTCAGCAACTGGCCTTTGGTATGTTGGGTTGTATAATCATTTCTCTGGCTGGCCTTTATGTTCTGTGTTCTGCCAAGCGCACTCTTTTAGGGCCTCGCGTCGGGATCACTCGTTTACTTATTAGGCCCAGGTATGGACAATATGTATGAACTTCTTGAAATGTTTCTTTTGCGATGTGGCACTCTCATGCAGCGTGTATTTTGCCGTAATCAATCGACCTCGAAAATTAGAAGACACCACCAAGCAAACTTTTACTCAAGAATATCCAAAGCCGCGTCCATGGACGTGTTCGCCGCATACAAACGCATGGCTTGTCGGTTTTTTCCGGCATCAGATTTGTTCTAATGTGGACGCCTCCGACGCCTGCATAACATCATACACTTCTGGATCAGGGACGCATGACGCACCAATTTGTGCAGACCTGTGCGACGCAAATAATTGTGTCGAATGCCAGATTCAACACGCACAACGCAAATATTTACCAATGTGGACGCTGCTCAAAAGTCCGTACATTATTTGCACGACATCAATTATTGATACCTTCCAAGCTAGATTGGACAAGAGGTTTCACCATAGCGTCGTAAACATCCTAGACACGATTTTTTTAAAGGAATGCCCTCTGCATGTATATTTTGATGAATAGCGATAGAGCTCATCGAGACGAATTCAATGATATAATAGGACTTGATACAAACTAGTTTGAAAAGGCAACAGATTAAACGGTCAGTATTTCAATTTTATGGACAGTACTCTTTGCCATTATTTTATTTCCCCTGGTCAGTATGAAAATAAATGGTCGGTTGAAATAATGAAGGGTCAGTAACATAAAGAAGTGGTCAGTAAAAATAATAAATGGTCAGTATAATAATAAATGGTCGGTTGAAATAATTAACGGTTAGTAATATAAAGAAATGGTCAGTAAAAATAATGAAGGGTCAGTAACATAAAGAAGTGGTCAGTAAAAATAATAAATGGTATAGTCATATAGTATCATAAAAAAAAGATCAAATAAATTAGTAAATGCCTGGTGAAAATAATGGACAGTCCATAAAATTAATAAAGCGACAATAAAATAATGAATGGTTGGTCATATATTTTATTTCGTATAAATACAAACATTTTCACAACGGAACGAAACACAACTGCCTTTATGTCATGATGAAGTAGTCAGATAGGTTCCTTTGAGAGGCGGATTTAGTTTGGGTTGGTTAGGGTTAGTTTGTGTTGGTGATAGAAATTGATGAAAAATATGCAGCGGCTCGTTGGTTAGCGCTAGGTTAACATTACAATTATTATTATAGGTATATCATAATTGACGTGTTCTGTATTGGTATTATGTGTATCAGGTTTGGGTTAGTTTGAGTTAGTTAAAATTATTACTGACTATTGCATACTGGCCATTTATTATTTCTTACTGTACATTTGTGGAATTATTACCAGCTAAGCCATACTGACATTTCATAAATTTTTACTGACCATTAGAATCACAATAGTGAACATAGAAATACAGGCCAAATAGTACTTTTACTGCTCAAAAATTCCATTTTCACTTATCATTTTTAACAGAAATACTGAGTCTTCTACAATATTATACTGACTGCTTGTGATATTATACTGTACATAATGAATTAAATACTGTTCAGTTTATTACAACCCGTTTGAAAACCAGCGCTCCTAAAACTTAGGATTAGCGTGCGACTGTTTCTCCAAAAAAAAAATGCTAAAGTTTTAAACGAATTAATCCGTTACTTTACGTAAATACATTGTATAATAGTTTAAAAAATAATAAATACTTTATTGGAATCCCAGCTATATTTATTGGTATGTCGGTAAGTCAATCAAAATAGAAATAAATATTGACATATATTATACAAACTGACTTTTGATTAAGCGTTTCGGAAAAATAAGATAGATTGGAAACTCGCAAATACTAAAGACATCATCATCAACATAGAGAGTATCTGAAAATCATAGAATCTTCGTTTCTAGAGCAACCTCAGCAACAGCATATACAGGGTGTTTCATTAATATTGCGAAACAATTTAGGATGAGTTTTCCCGCTTGAAAATAAAAAGAAAACTTCTCATAAACATTTTCCCGCTTGAAAATAAAAAGAAAACTTCTTATAAACATGTGTCCGGAAATGCTTCATTACAGAGCTACAGGGTGTTGAAGTTTCATTTTTATTTCTTGTTTTTTCTAAATACTTAGTACCTGCACCAATGTCGATCTTTTGATGAAAATTTGTGTTTGGGGGTTTTTAGTCACGCAAAATTCGAATTTGATCTTAGTATGGCTCTAGCTTGTAGAGGGCGCTACCTACACGTATTTTCCCTAACCATTCTCGAGATATTTGGATTTGAAATAAAAAATACATGTGATTTTGGGATTATGTTCAAGCAAGGTCTTGCATTTTTTCTGAAAAAAAATCAGGATGAGTCTTTCTTATTGAAAATAAGAAGAAAACTTCCTATAAACATGTGTCCGGAAATTCTCCGTTACAAAGCTACAGAGGTTGTTGAAGATTTTTATTTTTTCATTTTTTTTTTTTATATTTCAATAAAAATTGTTGTTTACATCATTCATTAGTGGAATTTTATATTTTTCTAAAAATACACACACCTCCAAAAGTCTTGGCCCCCCTTGTTATATTTTGCCGTGTTTAATTTGAGGTGGTCATGTTTTGTATATAAATACCTTCTTATCTTAGCATAGAAATAAACAACAATATGTGGCAAAAAATTGTTTTAGGTCGACGATACACAGGCATTTATAAAATAAAGCAGTTCTGAACTGATTTCGAGTAAGAAACTATCGATTAATTTTTTGGTAAAATGCCAGGTAATCTGATTTCTCAGTTTAATCGGGCAAGAATAGTGGCTTTACATCAAGAAGGTTTATCAAATCACCAGATTGAGCGTCGTTTGAATATTCCACGGACTTCGATAAGGCGCATAGTGGCCCTTTTCCAGGAAACTGGCAGCGTTGCGCGAAGGCCGGTCACTGGTCGACCTAGAGTGACATCAGAGAGGGAAAACCATTATATGGTTAATTTCACTAGGAGAAACCGAACGATAACGGTAACAGCTCTTCGAAGTCATTTTTTGCGTACATACCGGAGGGCGGTTTCGACAAGTACCATAAGAAGAAGGTTGCATTCTTCAAATCTAAGGGCAAGAAGGCCTTTAAGGGTACCTAGACTCACACCTGAACATAGAGCAAGACGTCGTCAATGGGCTGATGAGCACCAGCATTGGCTTCTACCACAATGGCGCAACGTCTTATTTTCGGACGAGTCACGATTTGGCCTACAGAGTGATAGTCGGCGGGAAAGAGTCTGGAGATGTCCAGGTAGACTGGAACGACTCACTTTTGCCAGAGAAGTTGTTCCTTATCAAGGCGGATCACTGATGTTTTGGGGAGGTATAATGTATGGTCGCCGTACCCCACTTATTCTTATAGAGAGAACAATGACAGGTGCCATATACGCTGAGGACATTATTGAAGCAATCATTCAACCTTTGCGTAACGAATTTGGAAACAATTTCATTTTTCAAGACGATAATGCCAGACCACATCGCACGCGAAGGGTAGAAAACTTGTTACGGGAAGGCAATATCCAGAGAATGAACTGGCCCGCCAACTCTCCAGACATGAATCCCATTGAACATGTATGGGATTATCTTGGTAGAGCAATATCCAATCGAGACAATCCTCCTTCGACGCTTCAGGACTTGAGGATAGCTGTTCAAGAAGAGTGGGACAATATGCCAGAGAACTTTGTCAATAACTTGATTAGAGGAATGCCGAGACGTGTTGGTCTATTGATTGATAGAAGAGGTGATCATACAGACTACTAAAGTTATGTTTTTCGTGCCTCTCTTATTTTTTTCATGAAAATAATTTTTTATAAAGTTTTTTTTTTTCAACACATTTTTCTTTTTCTTGCATTGTTCTACCTTATTTGGAAAGCAAATTAAAACATTCTTTGTCACATTATGGTATTCGAATAGAGAATAAAATGCAATATATTTCGAAAATGTAATTTGTTTATTTTTTCAAATAACCAGGGGGGCCAAGACTTTTGGAGATGTGTGTATATAGCAATCACGAAAGATTTTATAACTTAACCTCCGCCATTATTTCAAAATCAGATGTATTTATTATTTCAAATCCGAATATCTCGACTCTGTAGCGACTTTTAACAACTATACTTTTTCTGCGTAGAAAATACACATAAATCTGTTCTGTTGCTTAAAAATATTATAGGGGTACGTCCAAAAAAGTTATGGCTGTTAATAATTGGAAAAATAATTGTAGGTAGCGCCCTCTACAAGTTAGAGCCATACTAAGATCAAATTCGAATTTCGCTTGACAAAAAAACCAATTTTTATCAAGATATCGACATTGCTCCAAATATTATCAAGAAAAAAGAAAAATAAAAATAAAACTTCAACACCCTGTAGCTCTCCGTAATGAATCATTTCCGGATACGTGTTAACAGGAAGTTTTCTTCTTATTTTTAGGCAGGGAAACTCATACTGAATTGTTTCGCAATATTAATGAAAAACCCTGTATTTGACATTTAATGGGAAAAACTTAAGATTCGTTTTATTTTCTAGAATAGGTATGTACCTATGTACCCACATATTTGAGTTATAGAATATGTACTTCATCACACACAGCTGCTATGGTCATATGTATGGGAACGGCCTAAGATTAGATAAAACTCCGATCCTGCAACAGAAGTATATGAATGGTGCATTTAAAAACTTTAATCCATTTGTCAGTTCACGTATTTTGTAAATGTTCAGTTCCAAAAAGGTTTACAACCAAAACTTTTTTTGTGTGCAGAGTTTTTCATAATTACAAGATGCTAAATTAGCACTGACTAAATGGTAATTATGAGTTCTAGCGGCGTCCCGAGGGGTAGTTTCACGAATAATTACTAAAAATATGCGTCACGGACATTCTCTGATTTTTTTTGATTTTTTACAGAAAAAGCGGATAAAAATACAACTTTATTGTCTCATGATAATATGTTTTCGTCTTTTTCTTCCTTGTCGAAAAAATTGCATGTCGATGGATTGTAAAAATAGAATCAAGTCAACTTTGCTCTTTTTGCTAGGCAACGTTGATTTGTTATAACAATGACAGAGTCTGCCAGAGTTCAACAAAATCGGCAAAAGATCTTTGAGAAATTAAAGATAAATCCGATTTTTTTTCTAAGTCTTTAACACCCTCAAAAATCAGACTATTAGGGTTTACACATGTTTATGAGACCTTTTCCACTTGACGTTGGTACAGGAATGCATCTTCGGAATCACGACCTATCAACCCTTCGTTACTCACCTGTTAATAGGTGACGTACATACAGGGTGTTTATCAATTGAATGCCGATACTTAAGGGTGATAATCCTTTGGTGATTATAAGACAAAAAGTTCATATGAACATAGGTCCGCAAGAGCTTAATTTTCAAGATACAGGGTGTTGAATTGAAAAATAAATGATTTTTTTATAATTACTTTGATACTTTTCCAGATATCTTTATGAAATTTGGTACACGTCTTCTAGGCTTCAATATGCATTTTGTGATGTACAAACAATTTCATTATTTTTACCAGTGGCGTCCGTACGGGCTTTGCACTCAATATTTTTGGAGAAAAAACTTGTACGCCACTGCTTCCTTCCAAAATAAAAATCATTTTTAAAATCTCTATTTATTTTTGAGCAATTTTGTTCTCTCGATTTTTTTCCGTCCGGCGCATGGTTTTCGCTTAAAAAAATAAAATCTACTTAATTGCATTGACACCCTGCTGTGTCATCCAATATTTTATAATCAGTGGCGCCCTCTCTAACATTCCCATGCATTTTGATGCATAGAAGACGTGTACCAAATTTCAAAAAGATATCTGGAATAGTATCAAAGTGATGATGAAAAAAAGTTTTTTTTTAAATTTCAACACCCTGTATCTTAAAATCTATGCTCTTGCGGAACTATGTCCATATGAACTTTTTGTCTTTAAATCATCCAAGGATTATCACCCTAAAGTATCGGCATTAAATTAATAAACACCCTGTATACTCACGTGGTCCACTGTAGTAGACCATTCAAGTTTAACAATAATACATATTACTTTTTGGAAAAATCAAAGAAATCATATTCTCTGAATTATTTCCATTGACATGAAATGTTTTTGATACTTGAATAGTTTTTTATTTGCCACGGAAAAAAAAATACATATGTTTTCAACTGTGTGACTATTGAACATTAGATCAGAGTGATAGAACGTTGATAGTAATTTGTTAAAACAACAACTTTGGCCAAAAAATTTGCTTTCTTTATGACAAAACATAAACAAAATTCATTAAAATCAACAAGATTAAAAGTAAAAAAAAATACGATTAGAAACCAGTGAAAATATTAAATTTTCACTAGCCCAGACATTCAGTACATGTGTCTCTCATATGGTTTTTGCGCTTCCTGATCGAAAACATTTTTTTTAATTGCATCGTTCTCGCCAATAGAGCTCTCTTTATCACTAGACAGACATATGGTGAACCACCTCAACCGTACTTCTTGACAATGTGTCCTTTGACACGTCTTTTTTTAGGGTCAAATATAGTTTTTCCGAATGTGTAATTTAATTTTTACACATAATATGTATTAAAATTAACTAATTAATACTGGCCTCGCCTCTAAAAAAGAAATAAATAACGGCGTCAATGCTCATGTGGTCTACCTATGTAGACCAGTCCAGTTCATGTATCAATAAAAGTCACGTCCGCAAAAATCATGCGCAAACGGCAAACCTATCTATTACCTTTTTAGCAAATACTGAATCGATCGTTCTTGCAGCAGTCCAATGATTATTGTAAGGATATGCCTAAAAACTGGAGTAAGAGATGAGCAATTAAAATGATATAGTGATGTACAATATAACAATAATAAAAAAAGGAAATGCGACCTTTTTCCCATACCTTCTCGCATCTGCCCTCGCTAAAACTCTTTTTCACCACAATCCAACAGGTGGTAACAAAGAAGGGGAGATGTTATATCTTGTTACTTTAGAAGGGCAGGTACTTTGAAGGGTTTTTGAGGGTCGAGAAACAGGTACTATTGTGTTGAGATGGGAACAAAAGGAATCTCGGTTGACCTTACAGGTTGACTTTAAAAGGTATATTTTGGTTGGAAAGGAATTTCTGGGAGGGTGGAATAATAAAAGTATGGTTGATATGAGCACAAAAAGGGACGAATTTATTAAAGTTTAATGTAGGGTGGGTATAGAATCAAGATGCATGGAAACGTATGATGGATATTATATTCATTCTAGTTCATCTGGATTGAAACTCAAATTTTTTGTTCTTCTTGGTGAGGAACGTGGGCGCAAGAAAGTCACCCTGTATATGAATAAGTTGGTATTGTAAATATTTGTTGTTAAATACCTAATTGGAGTAAATTTTAGGCTCCAATTAGGGATTCAACAACAAATATTTACAATACCAACTTATTCATATAAAGAGTGACTTATTTTTCAAATTGTTAAAATACGATACAAAAAATTATCGATTCGTTTAACATGAATGTCCTTTATCTGTTCACCTTTTCTATAACATGATTCCTCCGATAAGCCTTTTGAAGCATTTCTCAGGCAGAATACCAAAATAAATGTATATCAATATTTGTTAAATTTGTATTTTAAATAATTGTGCGGTATGTATATGTTATTAGAAAGCCGATGACAAATTTCATCTATAGGTATATGTTTTAGGGAGTTGAGCATTCTCGCTAAATTTGGGATTTGATAGTTTTTCTAAATAAATTAAAAAGAGAAGAATAGAGACTACTGCTATGTATACTCTAAGTGGCTTTCGTGAGCATTTGAAGACCAGATTCATGTCGTGGGAATAACCATTCATGTAAGGAGTAACGAAGTTACAACGAGGTTTTCACTCAGTTCAACCCTACAAGGATCAGATGAGATGGTATACAGTGCGGCTCAACAAGGCCCTTCTCCCAACTTTTAAACCGCTTTTTTTGCAAAAATGAAGTTTGGATCTCCAATAAATGAGCACGTACAACATTTCTCAATACAGTAGCGATTGCTGAAAATGTACAAACGACAATGGGGTACCATTTTGAAAATAGATCTGGCTCACTGAACCCTGCACAAGCTTCAGTATCCCTCTAGAGGATACTACAAAAGAGTGTATCAAGCGGAAATTCACGCAATTCAAGCATGTGCACAAGAGATTGCAAGACTGAGCTGCAATAACTTGAACTCCTGTCGCTTCACATCGAAGATCATAAATGACCTTCAAGATCTATAAGAGAGTGAAGCTAATCTGGGTTTCCGGCCACTCAGGGATAGAAGGGAACATCAAAGCTGATGAGGCGGCACTGCTTTACCTTTCAGGATATCACGGGCATAGGAGCGTCTACAAAGACGACTAAATGGTCAGTATAGGGATGGTCATGAGAACAACATCTCAGAAACTGGCATGCAACACCGAGGTTATAAGACACTCTAAGGATACAATCGGTAACCCGTCGAAAGAACTAACTGACGAAGTACTGTAGATAACGCGTACTAGCAGAATATAAGACTTGTAATGGGGCTGCTGGACGGGGTACCGCCACCTAAAACTACAAGTAGCTGGTCTAACAAGCTGCAGGAAATGTGGTGAAGAGGACCTAACTGCCTCACACATCATGTTTAACTGTGAAACTCTAGATCGCAGTACCAAGGTACGATATTTTCGGTATAACATACGGCGAGAGACACCGGCTCCCATGAAAAACTTTTTGGACCTGATTGAAGGGACAGAACTGGTCCTGACCGGCGAGATTGGGGTTTGGGGTAGCACAATAAGCCACTGGCTGCTGTGCAAATTGAGAAGAAAATAGCCCGGCCCACATTAAACGGCCGATACCCTATATGCAACTGGTTGGACGACTATAGTCAACAGATTGAATAGGAAATAGGCAGTATTCGCAACCAGTTGAATAGAGTTTTGTCCACACACCATTCAGTTCCATTGAACAACAAGTTTGGTTCGAACGTCTCATCAATCCAACATGAATATGAACTCCAAGTCGTCTCGAATAACTAGTCGAAGCAAGCACACACACTATCCAATCTGTTGTTGAACTACAGGTTTTATGACCCGGCCAAAAAACAGGAACTCAACCGCATCGGACGACTTGTTGGTCGACAACCCCACACACTATGCAATTATCTCTTCAAACGTCGAATCAACCTGAGTTGTTCAACTGATAACATAGGTGTGGGTTTTGAACAACATCAATTTATTGTTCTGGAAAACATCTTGGGACTTCTCTCAAGAATCACCAGTTCAGTGGATATTAATTTTTGTTCTTATGCTCCGCGCATTCAGGTCCTTATTATTATTAATATTTTTAAATAAATGAAGTTAAGCCTTTGTCACGGATTTGTTCGAAAATCATCAGAACCACAGAACACATATACAAAGGAGTTTTGTACAGCCCAGCCGTCCTACGCCACATGGAGCCATGCACTGCTTCCCGAGACCTGCGGACTGCGGAGAGAGTGGCATTTTCTCATAGTCACCATCACACAGGGTCAGCGCCCCCCACCGCAGAACACATCAACTAGGGAAGCCCACACTGACCCCATCCCCAGATGGTTCTGGACGTTCAAGAGAAAACCGAAAAAACTACATTTATCTACAACTGTCAAAAAATAGTTGTTTTATGCAACCATCTATAGATATAAAATATCCACATATTACACGGCCTGAGAGAAACCCGTGGATCATAGTTCTTTATCCACGGGCAGGTTCTTTATTCACGGGCAGTGGGCCAATCATAAGCGAGTATTACCAGTAACGCAGCGATCATAGTTCTTTATCCACTGGCAGGTTCTTTATTCACGGGCAGTGGGCCTAAACACAACTATTTTTGGCTTTATTTAGTGACTTTTTTTCCAAATTTTTTGACAGTTGTAGATAAAGCATTGTATTTGACTCGCATACAATGAACATATTACACTCGAATAAAATTAATAACACTCGCCATCGGCTCGTGATATAGATTTTAATCTCGTGTAATATTTGGCCCATTATATGCTCGTTAAATAAAATACTATTATTCAAAGTTTTTGTCTTTATTAAATAAATAAAGACATTTTCAACGTCAAAGTCAACGTCAGTGCTTTTATGTAAAGGGAACTGTACAGGGTGTCCCAACGATAGAGTAAAGTAGGTTTTATCATATAGGATATGAAAAATATCAATATCAATATGCGTCACAGGTTAGGGGTGTAAATAGCGCACATTCTGAAAATATTTGGAAACATACAGGGTGCATCACAAAAGTATGGCACGAAAAAGTATGATTTTTTTAAATGGAAGCCCCTGTATTTTAATTGATATTTCAATTCTTTCTTCAATGGAACAAAAATTGTCATACAACTAATGTTCCTAGATTCAACCGTTATCGAGATATCGCGTCTTAAAAATGGCATTTTTGCCCCTTTGACATGCTATAAAACTCAAACTATTCAAGTTAGAGAAGAATGGTTTGCACTTTCCTATCTTTACTTTCCAAGAGCTATTCAAGAAGATTAAATTCATTCTAGTGTAAAAATGTCAAAATGTGTCAAAAAAAGTTGACAGTTGACGTTACCTTCTATCCAAATGACAGAAGAGCTCTTGAAAAGTTGAGACAGGAAAGTGCTAACCATTTTCCTCTAACTTGAATAGTTTGAGTTTTATAGCATGTCAAAGGTGCAAAAATGCCATTTTTAAGACGCGATATCTCGATAACGGTTGAATTTAGTAGGAACATTAGTTCTATGACAATTTTTGTTCCAAATTGAAGAAAGAATTGAAATATCAATTAAAATACAGGGGCTTCCATTTAAAAAAATCATACTTTTTCGTGCCATACTTTTGTGACGCACCCTGTATGTTTCCAAATATTTTCAGAATGTGCGCTATTTACACCCCTAACCTGTGAAAAAATATTGATATTGATATTTTTCATATCCTATATGATAAAACGTACTTTACTCTATCGTTGGGACACCCTGTATAATATATTATTACAGAAATCTTCAATAATACATTATCCAAGTCTGATAGTTCGATTCGCATCCACTTCATTCCGTGGCGCATTGTTCCGTAAATTTTTTTACGTCAGTTTGTCTTCTAAACTTTGTATATGTGTTCTGTGATCAGAACTACTATTTTTATCATGATTAAAACATCATTTAGCAAAGTTTCTAGTGAGAAGAACTGTGTATCATCACTTATCAGTAACATTAAAGTGTCGGTTAGCGCAGTCACCAGAATATTACGATCATTTTCAATGTCATGCTCGGATGGAGCCACATTCATTTTTGACAAAGAAAAACTGATCCAATCTAACATGAGAAAAAAAAAAAGACTTTTCATTACAAATCCCATATAATGTATTTTTTCCAAAAAGTGAGTAGATTCTTCATTTGAATAGTCCACCCATTGTTTCAAAATTTTTGAGCCAGATTGGTGATTCGATAGAATGCATTGGGTGAAATGTCCTGGAAATTTAAAACTCTCTGTGGTCGTTTGTTTGTTACTGCTAGTAGTTTATAAGAACGCAAGTAGAGCAGTCAAGAATTTTTGTAAGTACTTTGTCTTCATATAATTACGCATTTTTTTAATCGTCTGCGATTTGACAAAAATTCACACGATTACTGAAGGAAGGCTGACAAGAGTCCCTGGGATTATTGAAACAATAGGAAAGTTAACAAAAAAATTAAAACGTCTTAAACCATCATTAAACTACAGAAAATAATCCCATTATAAGATCTGTGATGTTTGAAAAAAATCCAATAATAAGTTCAGTATAGAATCGGGCTGTAAATATTAATATTATTTGAAACGGTCGAAACGCTCTCTGACGTCACTAGTCTTGCAGCGAGGTACGCGGGAAACAGACTGGCTTTTATAAGTTTATTCATTAATTCGTGCTAATAAAGCATCTACTATCGTCACAAATCGATTGTTCACTGTATCGTATTATTGTATTGAGTACCTCATTGAGTGAAATTGATTTTGAAATATGCACGAATGTTTCCAAAAAGCTGATTCACATGATTTTCCGGATGTGGACGTTACAATAGTTTCCGACTTTCTGACTCAATCTAGTATGATAAAATACATATTATGAAACTGTATTTTTTCTCAAGTTTTGGCTGTTTAATATAAACTACGTCAAACAACTTGATGATTAAAATGAGTGACTTCTTTGAAAACTGTTGAAAAAATATTATGATTTGTGCTGTAGGCTGTAGGTACTATAGGTACCCAAAATTTTTAGTTGATCTTTCAATTCCTTATCGGTAATAAAGTTGGTTCAGTTGTGTCTCTTCCGCACAACAACCAAGATATACCATAGATACCATATTATCGATCATTTTCAAAAATAAAACTACCCATATTTTACCAGTACGATGAGAACCGTAGCAGCAGATTCATTTTTAATTTCTGATAACTTCATTTTTACAGTATGTGGTCAGCTAATATCTACTTCATCTTTGAAGATAATAATCTTTCTATGCAGATTAAATCTTATCTAATACAATGTGGGCCAAATTAAGTTGAAACACAATTTGACCCTGAATAATTTTTTTGTTTATGGATTTTAATGATTTTTGGATATGATAATTATTATGACATTAGTTCTGAAGAAAGCCTAAGTTTCATCAGTCTGCAAGCAGAAATTAAGACTGGATTTGGAGGTTAGATAAATTGGCGTTTTACGCCGTTTGTTTGAGGTTTGTTATGATGTTGATTTTGATTTTGCTTATATTATAAAGTTCATTTGATCGTTCCGATGAGATGGATTTTGATCACGTGCATTACAGTTAAACTATTTCTTTGGCGGTCAATTGATATTTGGTGAATTGTAATGTAGATAGATAGAAAATGATCTGTCGCAGTTCATCTATAAGCCGCCAATTCGAAAACAAACCTTACATTATACAGGGTGCCTCCGATTAAATAGGCACTATTGTTAACTTCTTTATTGTTGAAGATACGAGGTCGTTCAAATGATAGAACTAGTAGTATTTTTTCCGCTGATTGATGTGGTATTAGCAGAAAAACAATCGAACACCACGTTCTCGATTTATTTTAAAAAATCGACTTTTTTAAATGGGACCATTTTAATGAGAAATTTTTTGGAAACTGCCATGAAATTCAAAATATTCACAAAATGATACATATCGGTTGCCATATTTGCTATCAAACTTATTATATCGTGCTAAACGCATTCTGTTTGTTAAGCTCATTTTGAAACAATTAAATCATTGAATCTTGTTACTTTGATGTTTATAATTTAGGCGAGGAAAATAATGTATAACTCCGTTATTTTTGGTTTCAGGAAAAAATCAAAAATAACCTTTTATGTTCAGAAAAGAGTAGCCAATCAATTATGATGAAAATATACATGGTGTCCCATATAAAAAAAATACGTTTTCTGGAATAATCGATAACGCGTTGTTCAATTGTTTTTTTGACAGCATAACGTTGATACGCAGAAAAAATACAGAAGTTAGCAATAGTGCCGATCTAATCGAAGGCACCCTGTATACTCAGAAATTGAGCTTTCGGATTGTGGCCAGTATCGGTCTTACGACGTTTTTATGAAATTGGTGCATTTGAGCTCGTTGCAAAACCGAAATGCGCTATTTACAGACCAATTTTCATGTTTTTTAGGAAGGGCATTTGTGAGAAAAGGTTTCTCGAAAATATGAATTTTTCAAGACCAAAACTTACGAAACCACGTTTTTTTGTGTGATGGTGCTTGTCGACATACGGACTATATTTCACTACACTTTCATCAAGATTTATTGAGACTCCATCACAACGTAGTAGTTTGTTGAAAAATGGTCAAATCTTTAACTTTTTAAGAATTCTGAAATTCTTTAAAAAAATCAATAATCAATAATTTTTTGAAAAATTATATTTAATTCAATTTTACTTAAAAATTTGAAGGGGCGTGTCATTTTCGTATACCCATATTCTTTTCCATAGGCGTTAAATCAAGATTTTATCTTCCAAAGATAGAGCCATGTCGACTTTTTTAAAATCAACCAAGCAAATCCCAAAATGTCAAAAATTTCACGAATTCTCAACAAACAACGTTGCTATGGAATTTCAAGAAAGCCTTGATCATAGAGGAGAGAAATAGTTTTGAATTTCCGACAAGCACCATCATCATCATCATACCAATAAAAAAAACATCGTTTTATAAATTATGATTCTGAAATATTGATATTTTTTGGACGCCTTTTCCTACACATGCCCTTCATGAAAAAATCAGTTGGTCTGTTAAGTGGTTCATTTTTGCAACGAGCTCATATGCAACATTTTGATAAAAATGTCGTCCGGTCCTGTCTGAAATTCGAAAGCGCCATTTCGAAGTGTCATCCAAAACATATTGACTAGTATCATATCCAAAAATCAATAAAATCTATAAACAAACAAAAAAAAAATTGAGGGTCAAATTATGTTCCAATAGAATAGAAGAATCTACACTAAGCAAGCCGAACGTAAGACTGCTGACGTCACACGTGGTAGCCTCTTCGCAAGGGTCGTTTTCTAGCCTCGCCAAAATGAATATTTCTTTTTCACTTTTTTCCAAGGAAAAAATACTTTTAAAGAGTTTTTATGATAGCTATGCTACCTTGTGTCCTCTGAACCATTGATTTTTGTAAAATCCAAAAAATAGTTTATTTTCCTATTGTCTGGCTATGAAGCAAAATATACTCACAAAATAACATAGGGCTTTTCCTGATGACAGTCGAAACAAAAGATGATACGAGTAAGTGTATGTCACAAGACACTCTGAGATTCTTTAAATACAAAATCTCAGTTAGGATGAAAATTCAAAATGTCTTGCGTTTTGAAAATATTTCACAACCTTCCCTCTGACTAAACTTAGAATTCAAAGACATTTGGCTAGTACTCGTATGAGAAAAAATATTATTTCTTTTTTTTTGGAATAGTTGAAAAGGCACGATATCGTTGACAAAGTTTCCGCGCAAGAAATAATGCACATACATCTAGGTCATAGAAATAATACTACTAGAAGACTAGAAGGCTAGTCATAGCTGTAGACAAGATATGATCTGTATACAGGGAGTCATTGAAACGGGAACGCTAAATTACGCCTAAGCCGTCAAAGATATCGAAATGAGCAACATTGATTTGAATACAGGATGCCCCAGTGCAGTTTTTGAAAATGTTTCTCAATATACAGGGTGTACCTATCATTTTTGTAATTAAGGCATAAACATGTTTTTTTTTTGAATTGCAACCCCTGTTTATCTTTTAATATTTGAATTTGCTCCTTAGCGGGCATATCAAATCCGTTGTTTTTGCAATTCGCTTCAACCGTTCCAAAGGTATTCCACTTTTTCAAATTTGAGACTTGAACACAAACTATCGGCTTTTGAAAAAAAATTGTGTGATGAAAAATACGTACAATGACAAGCTGAACGCGACTAAGTAACAAAGTACAGGGGGTGCAATTTGAAAAAATCGAGTTATGGTGCTTTGAAGCTAACCAACATTGAAGTGTCCTCTGGTGTCACAGCAAAGTGTTACCATAATGCGCATCGACGGCATTGCCACCAAAAGATACCCAAAGCAGTTGCTTGAAAACTAAACGGATTTGAGATTCCCGAAAAGGTGCAAATTCAAATATTTAAAGATAAACAGGGGGTTACCAAATCAAAAAACTATGTTGATGCCTGCTCTGCAAAAATGATACACCATGTATATTGAAAAACATTTTCACAAACTGCAATGGCGCATCCTGTATTCAAATCCATTTTGCCCATTTTGATATCTTTAACGGTTTAGGCGTGACTTAGATTTCCCGTTTCAATGACTCACCCTGTACGACTCACATTCACACTAATCACACTACATTCTTTCCCAAAATGGACTCAGCTTCTAAAGTCCAGCATCATCATACAAAAGACGAACGGATTTTTTCGTATTGAAGTCCAGAATTACTGATGCTTTTTTCTACAAAAAAACCTCGAGCAAATGCCTCTGAAACTAGATTTTCCTTGAAATCTGAAATGTTACATACAGTATGTCCCCGGATGAGTTTTTACTAAATATGAACCGATTACAGCACAAGAAACGCCCCACAATATTTGATTCTAAACTATATCCGAATACAGCACACTGCTCCCAAGTCTAACCGATTACAAACAACTCACCGTGAATGAATGAAAAATATGGCATTGTGGAAATGGATGGAAGCTCATCAATCGATGATGAAAAATGTTGAAAAGCTAAGCAAGTACACATTTTCTTAAACTTAATTTCTCTCATTGAAATAATCCAGTCTCTTTTGAATTTCATCTTAATAGTCATACATTCAGAAGATAATGAATGTTCCATTTAACCGCTAAATAATTTGCAGTATGTTTTGTAAATCGTATAAATATAATATTATGTTCACCATACACAAAAAAAAATGTTGTTCCGCTGTTGAATTTCATAGTAAATTATCTTCAGTTGATTCACAACCAAGTCACCAAAATTAGGTAAACAAACTACACGTGATTAGACATAGCGAAACGATTGAACGGTCACTTGAGATAAACCAACATATGTGATCAGTTCAATCGTTTACTAAGTCTAATCACGTGTAGTTTATTCACTTTTGGTGACTTTCGGCTGTGAATTAACTCTACAGAGTTACCACAAAAGGCGCCAGACATAATCTAAATTACTAAAAGTTTAAATACAAAATTCTCTCACAGTCACATTTCATTTCGTCATCACGAAATGCACTATTGACACTGGATTGTTTTCAATAGTCAATGCTGCAAATACTCATGTGCTGTGGAAAATTCATTCGATTTAGGTATTACATCATGTAATCCGCTGACGGAAGATGTCAAAAAACTTATCGTTCATTCAGCAATCGGAAAAAAAAAATTCTTTTTTGAAAACATGATAGAGAATGACCAACCCAAGAAATCAGAGGAACCCTTTACTACATCGAATAATAATTGACGAATCCCAATCGGATTCCATGACTAACATAAGAAATAATAATATATCCTGTTAGACCATCTAGGAATTACAATTTCGATACAGGGTTATTCACGTTATTCGACTCGAAACATTATGGCTGAAGTATCTGATTTTGAAGAGGTTCTTTTTTCTGGATGGATAGGGGGTCCCTATCCATCCAGAATGCTACATTTTAAAAATATTTTCCTGTTATACAGGGTGTCCCTAAAACAAGAAACTTATCAAAGTTGTATTTTTTTAAATGGAATACCTTGTATATTATTTCATTTTTGGTTTGTATGATCAAAATTATGGTAAGTTTGATTGAGGTTTAATACACCTAAACCTTATGGTTTTTGAAATATCTTCAATTTTGCGAAAATGTAGTATTCATTTTAATGCTTAATTTCTCAGCTGTTGTTTTCTTTTTTTAACCAAATTAATAATCAAGTCTACCAATTGATCAAGTTTGAAGTCACACTTATGAAACTTTTAATAACTTATACAGAGTGTCTAAAAATTATGGTTAAATAATCAATATCTTTAAACGGTAATAGCTTGTTTAATTTAAATGGGATACCCTGTATTTTTTGTCAACAACAGATGTAGAATTTAATTATCTATCAATTATTATTATACGTTCCTATAGCTAACTTCTCACGTTTTCAAGTAAAGCGAAGAAAAAGAAAAAAAAAAGGTTTCTTATTAACACCAATAGATGGAGATACCGTCTCCAAACCCTCGTTAGGAACATTATTTCACCTATGGTATTTTGACAACTTCTATTATTATTTCCTTAAAGTTGTCAGTTATTAATTAATATTTTCAATAAATTACTAATCGATATTTTGCGCAATTTGGTTTTGACTTATATGGGGATTTCCGATTACGGAGGTGATGACCGCAAATTGAGTATCTTCATTTCCAGTCACAGGTTTCCTTTTGATGGGTTTTTCATACTGAACACTTCCAGTTTCTCTAAATTGTGTATAAAAAAAATCATGTCGATTCGTTCTTCTTTTGGATAAATTAGCATTTTTGTTACAAAGATCACAAGCTATTGCTAGCACTAATAAAACGATAAGTAATTGAAAATATTAATTAATAACTGACGACTTTAAGGAAATAATAATAGAAGTTGTCAATAATAAATTGGTGTTAATGAGAAACCTATTTTTTTTCTTTTTCTTCGCTTCACTTGAAAACGTGCGAAGTTAGCTATAGGAACGTATAATAATAATTGATAGATAATTAAATTCTACATAATATGTTGTTGACATAAAATACAGGGTATCCCATTTAAATTAAACAAGCTATTACCGTTTAAAAATATTGATTATTTATAACCATAATTTTTAGACACCCTGTATAAGTTATTAAAAGTTGCATAAGTGTGACATCAAACTTGATCAATTGGTAGAATTGATTATTAATTTGGTTAAAAAAAAGAAAACAACAGCTGAGAAATTAAGCATTAAAATGAATACTACATTTTCGCAAAATTGAAGATATTTCAAAAACCATAAGGTTTAGGTGTATTAAACCTCAATCAAACTTACCATAATTTTGATCATGCAAACCAAAAATGAAATAATATACAAGGTATTTCATTAAAAAAAATACAACTTTGATACGTTTCGTGTTTTTGGGACACCCTGTATAACATGAAAATATTTTAAAAATGTAGCCCTAAAGGGTCCCTATCCATTCAGAAAAAAAATTCTTTGAAATCAGATACTTTACCCATAATGTTCCGTGTCGAATAACGTGAATAATAACCCTGTATAAGAACGAAGTAGAAAAACTAAAAACAGAATTCGATCGTGTTGCGAAGCTAGCACAAAATAATAAAAACTGTAATGCAAATTTAAGAAAGAACTATGTGGGAAATCTGAAGGTTACAAACACAGGGAGTCAATTGGATTCATTTTTAGCTAGCAAACAATGGATCAGGATCAGGCGAAATGGAAAATTCATAAAAGTCCAACCAGCTGATGCACAAAGTAGAAGAAAAATACGCCGAAGCAAGGGAGGAAAAAAATCAAAAATCAAGCATCCATTATCTTCTGAATTTATGGCTCGTTAGATGGAATTGAAAAGAGACAGAATTGTTTTAATGAGACATTTTTTGTTTAAAAAAATGTGTTCATGGATAAAAGCATGCTGTAATCGGTTAGACTTGGGAGCGGGGTGCTGTAATCGAGTATAGTTTAGAATCAAATATTGGGGGCGGGTCTTGTGCTGTAATCGGTTATATTGAATAAAAAAGGACCCGCGTAGGTAGAGAGGGCAAATGGACTCGAAATTTAAAGATACGACAAAAAGTCATTCTTTATGAACGTTTTTGCTTGGTCTAAAAATAAAATCTGTGGAAAAAAGATCTTTAAATATACAGGCAGACAAAAAACTAACAAAATGTGAAAATTATTTAAATGAAACTGCTGATATTTATTAAATTTTTTTAAATTTTGGACGGAAAACGATGAAAAAGAAAGATACGTATAATACAGGGCTGGTCAAAAAATACAATATTGTGATTTTGTGTGAGGATCATTTGACTTTTTGGAACTAATGACTTGATGACACTGTCACCTTTTTTGGTGGCCCAAGTTCTCAAGAGGTTGCGTTACCAATGTCATTTCTGGTTAGGTTTTACTTATTTTGAAAATTCAATTTTCCATAAGAAACGTTATAATGATCAAGAATTACGGATATAGTCAAAAATATGAGAGGGTATCCCTTAAGTGTATTTTTCTCTTACACGTGAGGGTCTGTGTAGAGAAGAGCTCAGTGACGACATCAATAATTGCGCGAGAATGATCCCTCTCGAGCTTGAAATTAATCTCGTGGCCGCCACGTAAGGCTCTGTCGACGTTTGAAAAGTGTTCATAAGTTCATTACATTCTATAAAATTACCGGGTTGAAAAACTCAAAGTCTCTTGAAGTTATTGACGCTTTTCTTGAACTTACATTCTATGATTTAATTTGGACGGTTTTTATCAGGATAGGTGTCATGTTCGCTATTATCGCCAAAAATACTTTCACAAAACCGATATCGTACACGAGCCGGCACTAACACACATGGGTATAGTAATGTTTTCAAACTCTGTACGAAAAAACACAACGAAAATATTTTTGAATTACCCGAAACGGAAGCTAAAAGGGTACGCTCCCGAATCTAAACCAAAGAATGATTATTCAAATGATTGATAAAAAACTTTGAGTTCAAAATCTGATGCATGAGAACAGCTACGGTAAAAAACAATTACTCAATTACTCATTCTCAAGCTTAAGATTTGGAACCATTTTCTGGGGATGGAAGACAATTTTGAGTTCCATTCGATACCGGTGTAGACCTTTGTCAAATTCCTGATTAAACAACAATGCACTTGTGAGAACTTCTCTAAATAAACACTCCAATTGTATAAAACAAAGACAGTAGTACAGTTCAGTTAGGAATCGGATTCATAAACCATTTTTCATGTAACCTGTCATCAAAAGACAAATATCTTGATCTGCACTTCCTCAGAAGTGGAACTTTCAGTTATCAACTAGAGTGTAGCTCACCCATTATTTTGAAGAAAACTCCTAACTGGCTTGTGTCTCTCAGAATGAACCAGATGGTCATATCAAAACAATGATGAGAAATATGGAAGAGGAGTTTGGGAAAGGGTAAACATCGAATGTTTACACATATTGATCAATCATCTCCAAAGGGTGTGCAATTGGTGAATTCATCACCAGAATCTGTGTTCTCGACGAATACTCTCTCCGGGCCTTAGGCACAGCATAAAAAAACAGCAGTTTGACTCCCTCGTTTTTCACCAACTGCGCCTGTTTTGGTGTGGTGTAGAAGTCAATAAATGTCGCCAGTGATGGCTTCACTCAGGATGTTATTAACCAACAATTTTGATCTGTCACTGTAATTCTGAGAAAAATTGCATGGATAAGAGCTACCCAAGTTATCGAAGTAAACAAACTTCACGTGATCAGACGTTGCGGAACGATTGAACATGAAATGTGTTGGTTTATTTCACGTGACCTTTCAATCGTTCCGTTTTGTCTCATCTCTTGTTTTTTGTGTACTTCGATGACCCTTGCCTTTGAACGGGGTGTGGTGTAAGTGATTATATGCAAAGCTGTGTTCGTGAAACATTTCAAGTTGTGTTTTGCCTTGAATAATTTACCACACTCCTATAGAATAATCGCAGTTGTTGGGTTGAAAAACTCATAAGTTGATGTAGGTATATGAAAACATCTTTATAAAATGGTCCAATTTCTGATAAGTTTTAATTTTTAATGATTGTATACAGCAAAAATATTTTGCTTTAAAAAATTGAACAGTTTGCCTCTGATTTGAAACTATCTCCATCTGAGTTTTGATTCATGACAAAATTGAACAAAACGTGATAGTAAAATTCATACTTACTCATATCTGTAGTTTTACCTATTTTATAAAATGGACTACATAAAAATAGATATTGATATTTTATACAAAGATATATTATTGAAAATAGATCTAAGTTGTAGATTTCCTTCAAGTCGCTAGAACCGCTTTCCTCTTCTTTCTTTTCCACCATTTTTTCTTCTCCGCTTCGGATTTATCTTCAATTATTGGGTTTTCTATACTATCTGGCGAATTCTCAATTGACAATTGGGTAAGATCGGGCCTCTGCTCTATAGGTGATTGCAATTTATCAGGCTTTTTTGGAATAAATCTGTAAAAAAGTTCAGGCTTATTATCATTTGATCCTCCGTGATACTTGAATAATGGACAATTTGCACATTTTTTGGAAATATGAAAAATATAAGGATTAGTAAGTACTGATGTTTAAAAAATCATCCCCCGACCTCTATTAATGTGGTAATCACTGATTAAAGAACGCCAATCAACATCCACTAGGTCACAGAATACATTATCTCTCTCCGTCTGGCGTATTGTCTATAATAACTCTCTCTCGAGAAGGTAATATAGCTCCGCCTCGTTTTCCATCATGCAGTGAAATCTGCATTTTCTTTTTCATTTATTAAATATATTTTTGTGTATTTTGGAAAAAAAAAATCGCTGATGACTTTCAAATATTGTGTAGAATACGTATATAAAATCTCAAGTCATTTGAAAATGTATGCAAATTGTCCATTATTGTGCCTCTTTGAAATCTTCAATCAGTTTTCATGAAATTATTTTGAAATATGCATTTTTGCTACTCCATTTAGCAGAAATGCATATTTCAATTCAAAGATTCGTTCCACATAAGAACCGACACAGAAAAGGGGTCAATTTTTGAACCTTCTCAGCATTCGAGACAACATGGCGATCGCATTTTTGCGAATGAGTTTTAAATTTACAAAGGCTCAATAATTGCAACTCACCCAAATACCAGTTGGTACCAACCTGAGAAGTAATAAGTACGCCTGAGAAGTTCTAAATTTTGGAAAAAAATCAAGATCTCAGTTAATTATACCTCAATTTAGAAACACCAAATTTGGTACACGTTGTTAGTGTACCCAAGTTTAAGCTGTGCCCAGACCATCAATCAATCGACAGTAATTGGAGTTCAATTGAGAGGTTCTAAAGGGTTTATACGATATGACGCACCCTTGAAATAATACTTTTTTTAAACAAAAAAAAACTTATTATTTCATTTTATAGGCAAATTAATAAGCTCTTATTATTTTTCAAAAAACTTTGTCGTTTTGAACTAAAACACACATATTGTACTGTAAATCGGCGAAAATTCTAACGTTAAATGCTGGATTGAAAAAAGAGTTAACAATCATGTGAGCAAAGTCATTCAAATGAATGAATGAATTGGGAGATGAAATAATTATTGTGCACAAGTTTGGCCCACATGATCAGAGGACCTCAACTTCACTTTGTCTCAACTTTGTTTAGGGGACGTTAAAAGAAATTGTGTATTACGCGTCAGTTGCGTCTCGAGCCGAATTACAGAAAAAATTCAGACTCATCAGAAACAACTGGCATTTTGGTAATCATGTTGGACAATGTCTATAACTTCTCAGTGCAAAATGTATGTCAGTTTTTGTATAGTTATTCTTATTCCTTTTTACTTGATTGTAGAGTCTGACGTTTGGTTTCATAGCCACCGTTGCATTTTTAAAATTACAGCTACAATATGTATCATCAGTTATGTGGGTTTGAGTTAGACAAGTTTTAGAATTGACTTCCCCATAAAATAAAATAATGATATTTCAAGGCCACCAACGGGTAAAAAGGAAGTCCTATTTTGAGGGTAGATCATACATCAAACCCATATACTTATAAATACAATATACCGCGTGCGTCCCATAAGGCAAATGAGAGGGATTTCCCGCGAAGAAGTGAGAAGGAGAATACAGAAGAATCCCATAAGGCAATCCTTGGTTAGGATTTCGATGTACTACCCATGCGCGAAATACAATTTCCTATTGGCTCGGTTTCAAATTGTCACGACGGAGACGGACAAGGAGCTAGAGCCGGCTGAATTGAACGGGAACGTTGAAAAGACGCCATTATTGATTCATGGTTGTTTGTTCTTTGTTGTGCTACCGTTGTTTTGGATTGTTTTGGCTTGTGTTCTGTGTTTTTGACTATTTTGACTATAATATTTCAATGTATAATCGAGAACAAATCACGAAACTAATTCAAATCGTTTTTGAATCAATAATAAATAATATTTTGTAGGAATTTTGTTGCACAAAAATGTTAAATCTTATGCAATCTCACACCCAAACACAAAATCCTGGATCAGATAAGATGAATTCATGAACATATTTTCCACTCATGCTCATAATATTTATCACCCACCCCACATGTGAATTCACGTCATTTTTTTTCGGAATCCCGCGAAAAATTTAAAAATACGTCGATACAACAGCTGATATTTAGCATGCAGCACTGTTTCCGCCATGTTTCAGCCGGCGAATCACAATTCTCGAAAATCGATTCTGCGCATAATTCAATCTCCTAACCAAGGACAGACTTATGTGTAAAAGTATATGTCTGTTTCAACATCCTCGCGGGAGTCCCGACAAGCTGCCCGCGGTATATTGTATTTATAAGTATATGATCAAACCTATAAAATTTCTCACTTGAACCCCAAGAAATTACTGTCGATTAATATTCTTGGTACTCTTAAAATTTGGTGTTTTCAAGTGAAGGAGTTATTGATATGATTAGATATTTTTGTAGAATAATCTCAAACTAGTTAGCGTTAAGTTTGTTGAATTTAGCTTCTGGATGGAGTATGGAGTTCCATAATAGAAGATGGAAAATAAAAAGGTCCAACACTCCAAAAAAGTTTCAGTTCACTTTATTGCCTGACGCGTTTCGGGCTTATAACCGTTATCAAAGGCAAGGGGAATTTATATGTCAACTTCTACTATTGACTATTTCTGTAGAAGTTGACACATAAATTCCCCTTGCCTTTGATAATGGGTATAAGCCCGAAACGCGTCAGGCAATAAAGTGAACTGAAACTGTTTTGGAGTGTTGGACCTTTTAATTTCCCATCTTCTAGTTAGCGTTTAATCGATTAGTCAATGTCAGTCAGAAATAGTTTACAAACTACAATAAGAAATGCTGATTGTACTCCAGTGCATTGAGGGCCGCTCGTGGAAAATATTAATTTAAAGCTGAACATGCAAAAGGTCCTCGCCCCTCCGAAAGCTCAAAAAACCCCAAAACTACCCCAACAGGTACATTTACTTTTTGCCATTTATCTCGAAACTGGCTGGGTTTTCGCAAAAGATGCCAGATACCTAAATAAAAGGTCATAAAATTACCTATAAATTGGTGTATAGAGTAGTTTTGTGACAGAAAAAAGGATAATATGTCTGTTTTTTTTTATGCTGAGCTTTTTACACCTTTTACACTATTTGATGTACAATTTGGCAGGCGACCATAAGGTCCATATGGTTTTTATGGAATTTTGATAAAACAAAAGCTCGACACTAAAAAATTGATAAAATAATAGAAATCCTGAAAATTTGGATGAAAAATTAAGAAGTAGGAAATATGAATATAAGAAAACCATACTAAAAACGCTAAAACAACCAGAAATCACCTAAGAAAATTAAAACAAGAAAATATTAGTAGTACCTTTACGTTAAATAATAAGACTAAAAACAATACAGACAATGAACAAATTTAAAACTTGCATGCAAAAAGTTGTTGGAAAACCTAAATTGAAAGTTATCAAAAAAAAATAAGTCAAAAATAAAGAAACTGAAAATTTTATAGTAATTATTGTTGATGAAGTTACGCAAAGTGGGGGAGAAGTATATAAATTTGTTAAGAAAAATTATGGAGCATAGAAAGCATAGGTGTCAAAAATCATTGAATTTGGATAAAATCCAACACTCAAAATTGGATAAAATTTGAAAAATTGCTGTAAAATTGGATCAAATATTAAGAAATAGGAAATTTAGATATGAAAAGACCATTCTAAAAACGTTAAAACGACAAGAAACCTATAAAAACAATACAGATAATGGACAAATTTAAAGCTTGCATGCTAAAAGTTGTTGGAAAACCTTAATTGAAGGTTATTAAAAATAAATGAATCAAGAATAAAGAGACTGCGTTATAATAATGATCGATTAACTTCCGCTAAGTGAGGTAAAAATAAATTTGTTAACAATAATTATTATGTAGTACCTATGGAAAAACTCATAAAACGTTAAAAAAAATGAGTGAAGAAAAGTTTCAAAAATCATTCAATTTTGATAAAACAACATCTTGTCACTCAAAAATTGATAAAATAATAGAAATGCTAAACAATTGCATGGAAATCAAGAAACGTTTTAAAACACCTTCTAGTCGAAATAACGCTTGTAAATGTGCAAGTTGTGTAAAAATAAAGGAAAAAAAAAATAACACAGGTGAAATATAGAAAAAAATAGAAAAAACAATAGAAATAATGCAAAAATGTAAAACTTCCACGCAAAAAGTGGTTGGAAAGACCTGATAAAAAAAATTCAAGTTCACTTATTTGTTGTTTTGTTGGCCTTTGGAGCACTGCCTGGTCTTAGCATATGAATATTGTCCATGTTTGCTTTGAAAAATAATAATAATACCATCAAATCGGTAACTTCGATATGTTTTCCTTAATTCAAGCACTTTATCTACAATCAGTGCATCTGCATCACCCTCTGCTTGAAATACTTGAAACCCAACTTCCTCAAGTTTTTGACATAGGTAGTTGTGCAATTAATAATATCTTGTTGTTTTTATCCGATAAAAATGGAGATTGATTGATGGTCGTCATGGTATCCCCAGAAAATATGATGAAGGAGCATTTTTTTTGTATACCTACACACATGTTATATCGACAAGCTGATTCTATCGTGTATTATTTATCATACCAGACTTCTATTTTTCCCATACTCCAATGTTCAATATTTTAGAAATCATTTAGAATTATTTTAAAAAGCATTGTTTGAGGTTTTAAATAATATTTGCCAGGTTTGCTTGCTTGTTGCACGCCATTGGTTCAATCAAACTACAAAAAATTATATACCAATTTGTAGGTAATAGGAAAATGACCTTTCCTTTAGGTATCCTGCATTTTTTGTGTAAACCCTGCCATTTTCGAGATAAATGAAAAAAAAAGAAGTACCTATTGGGGTAGTTAAAGGGTTTTTTGAACCATCGGAGGGGCAGTGACTTTAAGTATGTTAATCTGGGCGACAAGACCTAATGATCCTCCAAAAATCAGCTTTAAATGATTCTGTTCCACGAGCACCATATAATTGAAAATAACTTCCCTGGACTATTGGCTCCGACTAGTTTGTGATTGTTCTACGAACAGACCTATTGATTAAAACCTCACTGGCAAGGCGTATAACTTTTCAGAGGTGCAACTTAGTATAATATAGATAAGTTGCGTAAAATATAATATTTTGGGTTCCTGCTCCATGATAATGAAACACTTAAGATACCTTGGGTCCACATATTGAGGCCAACATTGCCGCCAACACAGTGCATCCAATGTGTGGATCGACAAATATGCTTGGCGCCAATGTTGGTCACAACGTAAGCTTATTTTCCGAAGCGAGTCGTTTTTTGAGGATACATCGAAAGAGTTGGCGCCAATATTTCGCGTTGCGGCCACACATTGGTTGTTGTTTGTTCATTAGTTGGTCTGTTGTCAGGCAATTGTGAGTAGCGAGATTAAGTAGTGTTGTTGAATACAGAGTAATTGACTATCATTGAGAATAAACAGTGACTGAATGTCCACGTCACAGCTTCAGTGGACGAATGAATAGGGTTCTAGAATTGTACATCAATCGGAACCACTTTTGTCGAACCCGATGATCAAAGACCACAAAAATAGAAATGTTGTCTTTTTTTCACTGTTAAAATGTATTTATTTATGTTAAAAATAGCTCACACACCTACTGCCATTTCTTTATTAATCCGACATGTTTGTTTGCGCCTTTCGACCTGAACTGAATAGCCAACGTAGGTGCCAATATTGGTCTCAATGTGTGGCCAGCGTTGGAGCCAATGTTGGCCCCAATGTGTGGACCCGGGGATATGATCATTTACTGGGTGCTCAAAATGTATAGGAAAGATAGCTGTTGAAACATCGAAAACGGAAAACGTAATCTAGTAACCCAGTCACCTAGGCTACCTATGCATTTTGAAGATTGAGGACGGGATGACGTCAGCGGAAGACCCTGTATCATTTATATTTATTTCACTTCATATTGACGCCTTCAACAGAAAATTCACAACAACAAGTGCAAGATCAGACTAGTTTACTAGCTACGTGTGATAATGCGCACTTTTTACTCACAACTATATGACCATGGCTGATACAAAATAAAATCACTTGTACGTAACTGACGACGCAATCAAATAGGCGCAGTGTTGCCACTATAGGAAAACATCAGTGATGGGATGTTCTCATTGCGGTTTTTAATAGCACGGACAATGATGCAGAGTGATGTTTTGAACTTGTGTTTTATCAGTGTTCATCAGTCTTTTGCTTTTTTGAAGTGTGTAATAATAACTCTTGCGATCGACCACTGTTCTTTTCAAGACAGGTGAACTATTTTCGAGTAAACGTATGATAAAATCAAAAACGAAGAGAATTGCGATGAAACTTATAATGCCATAGCGGATGATGTGGAAAATATTTTGGACAGTGAAGTTTCGATCGGTACTAAAGACAAATAGCTCGTAACACTTGGTCAATGAAGAACAGCCAACCGAAGGAGAATACGATACATTTTGGAATTGTGAGGTTGACTGGGGATACGTCGATTTAAAAAAAAAAACGCATCGCACACTCTCCCTCAAGGTAGTGTGGGTGTTTGTTTTTGGCCAAAACGCATGTTGGGACTAAACTTTGCGGCGCTCGTACGTCATTCCACGAAAATTGTGACATTGATTGTGGGAAATGTTCTATAGTTCCATTTTGTATATATGTTACGGCTAATATACAAACTTGGATAGTTTATAAACTAGCTGGATAGTTTATAAACCAACCAAACCAATGGCTATTTTGATAGAAAAGGCAATTTCCACTAAAATAGCAGTTATTTTGCAAACTATCCAAGAATCTTGGCTAATTTACTTGAAATTATTACGTAAATCATTATAGCCGGTTAGTATGTAAACTATCCAAGGCAATCTGGCTAATATGAAAACCATGATTTCTAGTAACATAAAATAGCCAATCTTTTGGCTGGTTTATAAACTAACCAAAAAGATGCAGCAGTTCGTTGGCATCATTTCAATTATTATTGTTAATCATAATTTATGTGATTTGTATATGGGTATTATGAGAATTAAGATTGATTTTATTGTTCATTAATATAATCACTAACCCAAACTAACCCAATCCTAGTTCTCATAACACCCATACAAATCACATAAATTATGATTTACAATAATAATTGAAATGTTAACCTGTTGCTAACCAACGAACTGCTGCATATTTTTTAAAGTGTCATGCCTAACCCAACAATAATAATTGTAAAAAGTCGTCCATTTTCACAAAGAGACCAGATTCTTGACAAAACAAAGAAATCTTAAAAACACAAAGTCGTGGTCTTGAGGGGGAGACCACGACTTTGTGTTTTAAGATTTCTTTGTTTTGTCAATAATAATTGTTATGTTAAACTTTTGCTAACCAACGAACTACTGCATAGTGTAACGATCGGCAGACTATTCTGCCGAACGGTCGGCAGAATAGTCACTCCCATTTTTCTATTTGAATTGAATTAGAATCTGAAAATTTAATTTATCAAATAAGAAATGTCTAACCTAGTTAGGTTATAAGCTAGTCAAAGGTTTGGCTATTTTATTCTACTAGAAATGATGGTTTTCATTTTAGCCAGATTACTTTGGATAGTTTACAAGCTAACTAGCTATTTTAAATGCCTAACCTAGTTATTTTATAAGCTAGCCAAAGGTTTGGCTATTTTATGTAACTAGAAATTATGATTTTCATTCTAGCCAGATTACTTTGGATATTTTACAAACTAACCAGCTATTTTGGTTTTCCTAATAGTTTTAAGTAAATTAGCCAAGACTCTTGGATAGTTTGCAAAATAACTGCTATTTTAGCGGAAATTGCATTTTCTATCAAAATAGCCAATGGTTTGGTTAGCTTACGGACTATCCAGCTAGTTTATGAACTATCCAAGTTTGTATATTAGCCGTAACATATACATGTTTTCATCGTGAAATAAGTCGGAGAAGAAATATTGTCAAAAAACTGCTTCTAGGTACCATCCTTCGAATATCGCGGCGCTAGCAGCAAAGATACGAGGGATCAAATTTGAAATTCGGAAAGAGCACATCGAAATCTATAGAATAATAAATTGATTGATTTGGATCATTTGGATTTGAAACATCTTAATTTAAACGTAAGAATATCTATAAAATATTGATAAGGAACCAATATGAATATCTTACTTTCTGATATGATCCTTTATAGAAAAGGATTTTTTAACACCTTTCTCCTGACTGCCTAGTGAGCCTTTCGCACTGGTCGAAGGCGAAATGCTTTCTAGTGAAGTTTTCATGTCTTCTAAATTGTTGTCGCTGCTGTTGGTGAATCTCACATGGGTGATACTTCGATGCGATGAAGAATCAGTGTGCATTGATGATTTTAAACCATCAGATAAGTGTTGCGTTGAGCTCGAGGCAGACCTGAAATGGAAAAATCATACAGATTTTACTTTTTCAAGCAAAAACATGTTTGATGGCTAGAGATAAAGAATTCTTTGACGAATTCCTGTAGTGAGATACACATTTCAAATAAAAATTCTAGAGTTGACCAATAATGAAAATGAAAAATTTCACTTCAGTTAATTATCAGTTGAAAATCAATCAATCAGGAAATACATGGTCAATAATTATACATACATGTTGAAAAGTTTTTTTTTATCATCTATTCATTGACATATAAATCTAATATGGTGGTCATAAGAAAAAATAACAAAGTTGGCTATGATCACTCATACAAAACTACCAAATTGTATCAAATTTGTCAACAAAATGACGACGATATTTAAATTTTTGGAAAAACAAAATTTTGACATTTTGAAAATTCCAGTAGATATTTTTAATTTTAATACAGCATCTGATTATGTTCGGAATAGTGCAACTTCTTTTTTCATTTAACCGAAACTGTATCTCTTATCGTTTTCGGAATCTCCATGTAGTTACCTTTATCTGGGACAATGTGTACAGGGTCTTTGATTATATTATTTACTTTACTCATAGAACGTTTATTTTTCATGATGGAAAAAAATGTTTTATACAGGGTGGACCAGAAGTTATGGGAAATATGTTAACACAAAACATTTCGGATATTTTGTGCAGTAGATTCCTCACACAAAAATATTGCGATAGACCTCCACTTGTCTTTTCCGAAAGTTGATATTGATAGAGATACAGGGTGCCAAATTTGAATTTCAATTTATATAATCAAGTTATTCTGATAAAATTTCGTAGATGGGGGTTCTTTGACATGCAAAATTCATATCTGGGCTTGGTAAGGGTCTTACATGTATGGGGCGCCACTAACACATTTTTCCACTCATTCAAATAGTACGCTCTCGAACATTTTTCTTGAATTAAAAAAAATATTTTTCCGTCATTTTTAAGTAAAAAAGGTGCCTTGTAGAAGTCGATCTTTTCAAGATATTTGCCCTTGGAATAATCTATGCAATGTTGTTTTGGATAGAAAGTTTTGAAAATTAACATGACGGGCATCGAAAACGCCGTTGTCATGGTAATTTTGACAAGTGTCCCGATGTTCAGGTTTCTCAAAATAAAATACATGAAAAAATTGAAAAAAAATCATACTCCCTACAAGTGAGAGCAATTCCGTGCTCAGATTTGAATTTTGCATGTCAAACTTTCCCCATAATATATCAAAATTCATCGATATAACTTGGTTATTTGAAAAATCTAATATTAAAATTCAACTTTGACACCCTGTATCTCTGTCAATATCAACTTTCGGAATTGACAAGTTGAGGTCCATCGCAATATTTTTGGGTGAGGAATCTACCGTAACCGTATGTCCCATTACTTCTGGTCCATCCTGTATAAAAAATGTGGCATCGATTAATGGAAAAATCTGAACAACTTCAATTTTTTTAAATGGAACACCCACACCAATGATGAAGAAAGAAATATGGATACCGCGCATGCTATGTCTAACATGTAAACAAAGTGTGATGCAAATTTTGCGGCGGCCATTTTATAAGATCCAAGTCGAGTGATTGTAAGTGCATTTATTTTTTTGTTTTCTTCATTGAAAAGATCCACGAAATCAAAGTTTATATAGACATTAATAGTGTTTTCGATTGGGAAAACAAGGGTTGCACTGGGTTTGACCTCGGGCAAAACCAGTTATGATGAAAATTTGCTCTAGGGCAATCCCAAACGAACATACATTTTTCATCGTGTGCCAGAATACTGCACGGTGAAATTCCGATTGAATTGAAATTGGAATCATTAAACTTCTTGAAAATCTAATATTATGTTGTCTCTGCGTAGCGGCTGAAGTGATTCTAAAACTAAACTAATTAGAAGTCCATTTCTCATTGCCAAATGACAAAATCTTGAGACCAATCAATAGTTTTGTATTATATAGATCATAGATACCTACTAGGAAACATTTTTTTGAGAAATTAGGTATATGCACCAGATTTTAAATGAAATTAATTCAGTTTTGAGAAGGTACTAGTTTTCCATAACTCGTCAACGCCAGTATTTCTTTTTTTCCGGCACTACTACATTCCAACAATAATAACTAACTCGAAATCTGTTGTCCACTCACAGAATCACCTCACGCGACGTTTATATCCACCATTTTTCATGTTTTTTTTCAATTTTGCTAATGCACTGGAATTGCACTATACCAGCACGAGCTCAAAGACCTCGTGCCGAAAAATCTGCACTGAGTGCAAAACTCATTGACCCGGTTTCCCAATCAAACATACAAATTCGCTCGATTTCTACCAATCGAACATAAATATTGCCCGAGAGTTGCACCAGTGCTGCCCGATTTTACCAATCGAAAACGCTATAAGAATGGTGCAGTGTGCAGCATATGGGTGCAAAAGTCGCAGCGAGAAGAAAGAAGCTGGACTTTCATTTCATTGGTAATTATACTTTCATGCTTGATTACGTTTCAACTTTAACTTAATTTTTTAACAAATTGGAGTAGAATTAGTAGGCAACAAAATGATATAGTATAAAATAACATCTTAGTTTAACGGTGGTTGTAATTTCATGTAGAAAATTGGTATTTTTTATTCATAATGTCTAATTTGCATATCGCAAAATAATCACAAAGGTCATCTAAGATGTCATATTACCAGAGGCGTAGTAAACGTTTTGTTTCATGTATGGGTAATCGAAAATCGTAGCAAATCATTTTGTTTTTGACTTCTCAAATGTTATTTATAACATAACATTAAAGTTTTATACAGGGTGTTTATTTGAAAACTTGCCACCGTTAATATCTCTGAAAGTAAAAAATTTAGAGGAACGCAATTTGGTCCAAATAATGTTATAGAAGTAGGGGGAACTAGAATTACGATATTTTGGTTGTGGGGTGAGTGGCCCCTTAAGCCCCATGCACCCCCAGCTCCAAAATTTTAAATCGCTCCACCCCTTTTGTGATAGCTCAATTTAAAGGTCTTTTTAAATACTATACACCTACGCAAGATTTTTTTTTATTTTTTGAATGTTTTATCATTTTTTTTAATGGTAATTATTATTAATTGATGAATTATTCAACATATTCTAATTCCAGTTCCCTCTACCTGTGCAACATTTGTACCAAATTGCGTTTTTGTAATTCTCATTATTTTCAGAGATATTCGCATGGGAAGTAAAAAAATTAGGATAACGATATAATGATATAGATGTAAGAGGAACTAGAATTACCATAATATGGTAATCAATCTTTATAATAATGATAACTACCCTTAAAAAAAATATTTAAAATTAATAAAAAATTAAAATACTGATTGAAAATAGATTCTTGTACAGATGAATAGTACTCAAGAAGACCTTTAATTTGAGGTATCAGAAAAGGGGTGGTGCCATTTAAAATTTTGATGTTGGGTGCATGGGTCTCACCCCAAGACTCCTAAGTCTCATTTTGTAGTTATTATCTTGTTCTCTGTTGCAGAATCATTGAATGGCAAGTGTATCTAGTGTATCTTGGGTAAAAAATGATTTTCTTTTATTGTATTCTGGAGTGATTAATTAATTCATTAGGTTATAAGATATTCAAGTAGTGTTTAAGAGATTCTTGTAAATAGGAACCTGCTTATTTTTCTACTAAAGTGAGGTTCAGTAGAGAATTGAATTATGAAATAAAAGACATTTTTTATTATTATTATAACCTAATACTTGAGAAGATAAATTCCTAATTTTATTTTTGTTTTAGTTTTCCAAAAGACTTGGATAGATGCAAATTATGGGTTGCCAACATGAAAATTGATAACTGGACACCTACCGTAGGCAGTAGACTTTGTTCGAAGCATTTTGAAGACCAGTACTTTTACAGAACTGATACTCATTCACGAGTACGCCTAATAAATAAAGCTGCACCAAAAATTTTTGCCGAGTTACCTAAATACTTGCAACCAAGAAAGGTATGTTTTTGTCTCGCTTTTTGTAGGTATAAGTATTTGGATATTGAACATTTTTTAATATCAAATCGTTTTTAGATTAAAAAAAAGGTCTCAAAGGCCTTCTCATGGCCGTGAATCAGTACCTGGTGGATCAATTCCAACAGACACTGACACACCAAGAAAAAGATTGCTGAAAAGGAAACTCTTCCATGAAGTGTCAAGAAACAAAAAAAAAAGTCAGAAGCTGAGAGTAATGAATCAATCACTTAAAAGATATAAACGTAAGGTCATTTCATTAAAAAGTTTAGTTAAAACCTTGGAGAAAAAAAACACTTGTTTACCACATAGCAGTACTTTGGGAAAATGGCTACAAAATATTAATGCGGCTCCAGGTTTTACAACCGAAGCTTTTGATACCCTCAGAAAGCAAGTAACAGATTCTGGGAAGCCATGCATTTGTGCTTTAGTTATTGATGAAATGTCAATACGTAAACAATAAGAGTGGGATGGCAAAACTTTTCATGGCTATGTCAATTTTGGGACAGAATTAAATGATGATGCCAACGAATTGGCTAAAGACGCTTTCGTACTCTTAATTGTTTGCATTAATGGGACATGGAAACTGCCTGTGGTACTTTTTAACGAATGGACTAAGTGGGGAACAGAAGCATTCAATTGTAAAACAATGTTTAACTTTAGTCGAAGATACAGGAGCCCGAATGGTTTCTTTAACTTGCGATGGTACTCCATCAAATTTAACTTTGGCAAACTTATTGGGATGTTTTTTTGATTATCCCAACATTCAAACCACTTTTATAAATGGTAATTTAAAAAAGTATTTTTTCCTTGATCCATGTCATATGGTCAAGTTAGTAAGGAATACGATTGGAGAAAAAAAGACATTTCTAGATGGTGGTGGAAATTTGATCGACTGGAAGTATATCGAGAACTTAGAACATTTGCAAGAGACTGAAGGCTTACACCTTGGTAACAAATTGCGAAAGAGCCACTTACGCTTTTTTAAACAAAAGATGAAAGTGAAACTCGCAGTCCAATTACTAAGTGAAAGTGTTGCAGATTCCTTAGAATTCTGCGAGGAAAAGCTAGGTCTTGCAGAGTTGAAGGGATGCAAAGGAACTGTACGGTTTCTAAGAACTTTGAACCACGTCTTTGACATTTTAAATTCTAGGTCCCTAGCGCCACCTGCATTTAAAAAATCTCTTTACAACAAAAATATAAACACCATTCAGGAATATGCAAATGTTTCCAAAAAATATTTAGCAGAACTGAGGTTTCCAGATGGTCAATTATTAATTAAGTCACCAAGAAAAACTGGTTTCATTGGACTAATTGTTTGTTTAACCAGCGCCATTCAGTTGTATAATGATATAATAGCTAGCGAAAAGCTCCTGATATATCTTCCACTTTATAAGATCAGCCAAGACCATTTAGAATTATTTTTTGCCTCTATTCGTTCCAAAGGGGGGTGGAATAATAATCCGACGGCCCGTCATTTTATGGGTGCATATAAAAGGCTTCTTGTTCGAGGTGAAGTGAGGGATTATGGGGTGGGAAATTGTATTCCCCTTGACCAAATTCCGGTTCTTGTTAGTTCCAGTCGATTAAAAAATACAAATACACCTGAGGACTATATCAATTTCAGTTCTCCCGGGTTTACTCAGCAAGAGAACACTGAGGAAATTTATTCTGTATGGAAAGAACATGATTATATCATAAACGAACTAGTTATAACAAATTTTTCGCAACAGGTCATTGTATATATTTCTGGGTTTGTCACTCATCATTTAAAAAAAATAATAAAATGTGAATTTTGTGTGGATGCATTGATAGGAAATCAAGCCAATTTTCTGAATTCCTTGATTGCCCAAAAAACACACGGAGGCCGAATGTATCCATCTGCTGATGTGATAAAAATTTGTACCGAAGCAGAACGTTGCTCAAGATTTTATATGGATAAGTTGAAAAAAAAAATATATTATCTTTTTTAAGCCACGAAGTTATGTCCAACTGTATAGAAACTAAGATTTTTCAAAATTTGGATAATCATGTTTTGGAAAACCCTGTTAACCACAAATACTTTCTCATGAAATCTGTATGTACAAAATATTTCAATATTAGAATTCATTTCATAGCAAAGACAAAATCACAACAAATCGATCCTGTCAGAAGTCATTTGACCAAAATAATTCCATTTAAGGGACAATAGTGTTGTTAAAGTGCAACCACACTTGATGATTTTAGCCTAATAAACGATCAAGTGTGGACGCACTTTTAGAGTTATATTGTATGTAGGTACATAATAATTTGTAGGTACTTTCAGTATACCAATGCTCACCTGAACTCACCTCTACTTTCATAAATTTATTATATCATTATTAAATAAATATATTTTTACTTATTTTTTTGTTTTTTTTCCTATAAATTATTATAAAGCAGTGAATAGCAGCATTATAATCAATTTTCTATTAGGTAATCCAAAATCACTTTCATGCGGTTGTCCTAACCCGTAAATCTAATTTTTACTGTTAAAATTTGCAATTCATTAAGAGTAGCAGATTTAGCATGTTTTGCAATTTCTTAGTTCATAATATTATAATCATTTTACATATTTGATTCGAACCGCTAGAAATTTCATACGCCACTGGTGACTGGGCGACCGTTGATTTACGAGTCAGATTGTCACACACCGTCGACGTTGCGCGGTTTCCATATTTCTTTCTTCATCATTGACCCACACTTTGTTTTGGATCCAAGTTATAGCCAGTTCCGAACAGTTCTAGAACCATCTACACATGCGCACTTCAGTATTACCATAGTAATAATCAAGTGCGCATGTGCAGTACGTTCTAGAACTGTTCGGGACTGGCTATAATTAACAGGGCTCCGGTATATTATGCGCTAGAATGAAAGATCATTTTTTCCTGATTCAAAATATAAGTAGATGGATGTTTAGATGAGCCCTTCTTAGTGTAGTGTCAATCGAAAGAAAAAATTGTGAAAAATCAATATCTGGAATAAAAAGTGGGGCATTCCATTTGAATACCCCGAGTTTTTTTGGAAAAACTTTATTTTTTCGTTTTTCCTTATTTGTCAAGACCCTGCAGATTGTTGTGAAAAATGATCACGATTATTTGGATGACCAGCATTTTTATGAAAAGCCCCAAAAATCTATGGTTTAACGTCAAAGAGATAGAAAGCTTCAAAGTAAAGGGGGGTACTTTGAAGCTTTCTATCTGTGAATTTTTTCCTTAAAATGCAAATATCTTCAAAACGGTCAAAGATGGCCATGGATATTATTTAATAAACTGTCCTTAATTTTCAAAAATGAAATCTAAATGTGGAATAAAAAATGAGGGTTGCTATTTAAAATGAGGAAGTTGGTTGTTACTTCCTGTATAACCGGAAGTGATAAAAAAATGCCACTATTTTGAAAATGTGGTTCATGACCGAGAACTTTGATGTGTACAGTTTTATCGGCGTACCATTTTTACTCTCTCATATAAGCCTAATTGTCCCTTTAAAAGAAATACCTTGTATATAAGGATTGTTTGATAATGCGAAATTCAAATCTGATCTTGGTTTTCTACTTGTAGAGGGCGCCACTCGCACACATCTCTCTTTAGCCTGCCGCTGGATTTTGCGCTCTGCAATCCGGCGTATGTACAACAGGCGTTCAATTATTGCAAATTCAATCGTATTCGCAAAAGTGCGATCAGCATTTGAAATAACATGGTGGTCGCATTTTTGCGAATACGTTTTAAATTTGCGAAGCTCAAAACTTGACCCCTAGCAAGCAGACTTGTTACGGTAAGTTGTTAAAAATGGCGATTTAAGTGCAAAGAATGGAGATTCTGCGAAAAATTCTCGATAATCCGGAATTTTCGGTAGTTCGCCACTCACTCTGGATTATAGAAGGGCGGACTATCGAGAGAGAACTGTATTTGAATGAGTGAAAAGCTCTACAAGTAAGAACCATACCTTCAGATTTGAAGTTCGCATGTCAAACAAACCTCATGAACCAAATTTCATCAAAATAACGTGATTATTTCAACAGTTATTGAAAAAAAACAATAGTTTGAATTTGACACCCTGTATCTCTTTTGAACTTTTGATATCAACTTTCGGAATAGACAAGTTGAGGTCTATCCCAATAGAGGGTGTAACAAATTCGAGGACACGGGGTGCCACAGATTAGAGTGCATGCATGGAGATCTCAGTTATTATAAAAACACAGGGTCGGTTAAATGGATGCAAAGTTGCGCATTTTTATGCCCAAGAAAATGCCATTTTGAAGTTTCAAAAATTCCGACAACTTCCGAAGATATTCGCAAAAAAACCGAAATTTCGCAAAAACATCTTCATTAATTCCTGCGTTTGTTTGAAAAGAAATTTTGAAATAAATTACACTTTGTCATTGCCACTTTTTCTCCTCTACAAGATGGTGGTCACCTGAATTTGATATTTTTTTGTTATCTTCTGACGTCGTTGAGGCATCGAGGTGATTAGATGAGGGTGTAGAGTAATGAGTTGCCTCAGCAACCCCAATATTTTCAATTATTATTCATCTATTATTGATATTTTCAATATTTTGTTAGAATGGCAATATTTTTGGACACTTTCACAGAAATTGATTCAAATTTTTATATCTGACTTTTTTATTTTCCATGCCATTTGTGGATTTGATTTAATTTCATTGAATGAATCGTTATTTGATGTTATTTCGATGTTGATTAAGTCAATTAGTTCTATTTAGTTGTGCAGGTTTTCTCATAAAGAGTAACGTGTCGAATGAAGATAGATTTATGAACCAAACTATGTCTTAGAGAGACAAGGGTTGCCTAAATAATTTTCTCTGGTATTATTTTTTAAATGAGTATTTTTTTCGACGGTTGCGATATACCTCAATGCCTTAAGGACGTCAAAAGATAACTGAAAATAAAATGAAAAATGCAGGTCTGTATTTGAAAAAATGAACTTGATGATGGCCGCTCAAAGACGAAACGTCAGATTTTTGATTTGATACCGCCATATTGGCGAGAGGAGGAAAACTGGCAACGGGAAACTGCAATTCTTTTTAAAATATCTTCTCAAATGAACACAGGAAATAATAATAACGTTTTATTTCGTTTTGTTCGAATATCTTTGGAAGTAGTGGGAACTTTTCAAATGTCAAAATGACATTTTGTTGAGCGTAAAAATGCACAACTTTGCATCCATTAAACCGACCCTGTACATCTATTAATTACTGAGATACCCATGAATGCACTCGAATCTGTGGCACCCTGTATAGCATTGGTAACTCGTTAACCATAAGAGATACAAGGTCTGTTAAATAGAAGCAAAGTTGCGCAATTTCAATCTTAAAAAAAATGCCGCTTCGAAACTTGGAAAATTCCAAAGACTTCCGGAGATATCCGAACATAACCTATTTTTTCGAAATCCTTCTTTATTTTGTTCTGAAATTATTTGAAAAGATAATTAAAAACGAATAATACATTTTCATGGCTACTTTTTTTGCTCTCCAAGAAAGCATGGACGAAAAACAGATACGAGGTTTCGAGTTCTACCAACAATCATCAACTTTTTTTATTCAAATACGAACCCATTTTTTTTTTTTGGTTTTTAGATAAATCTTCGCTCCTTGAAAATAGTGATGCTAGCCATTCCTCTCTTTTTTTTTGTTCCTTTTTTTTTATTTTCTTCAAACTAGGAGCATGGAGCTTCTCTATTAAAGTCAAAAGTTATTATTTTACCATGACTACGATCCCCACGAAGCGTTCTGAAAGGATCAACAACTTTGGACTTTGATAACTCTCGTCTTAATATTCTGCCTTATTTCAAATTGGCAAGTGTGACACATTATTATTTCGAGGAAGCTAAGAGTTATTCAAAAATGAATTGAAAAAGTTAAGGATGTTTGCGAGAACTCGAAACGTCGGATTTCAATTTCGACCATGCTATCTTCAAGAGTAGAAAAAGATGCCATGACAATGTGTCATTTGTTTTCATTTATCTGTTCAAATAAATTCAGGACAAATTAAAAAAAGATTTCGAAAACATCGGTTTATGTCGGATATCTCCGGAAGTCTTATTTGGAATGTTCCAAGTTTCGAAACGGCATTTTTTCAAGATTGAAATGTGACTGCCTCCATTGAACCGACGTTGTATGGTTAACGAGTTATCAATGCTAAGTACTCGAAATTGTTACACCCTGTATATGTTTAAAAGTATCTGCTGTCACCTTAGTTCCCATTCATTTTGGAACACCCTGTATAACACGTAGTTCCGATTAGTCAGCCTCTGACCGCGTCTTAGCCTCGGTTGAAATGTTGATTTTACAGTTTGACCCATTCGTCTTGAACATTCAAGTATCACAAAAATATCTCCGGCCTGATTCATAGTCTGATACGTACATACATCAAATATGAAGTTGATCAGATAAGGCGTTGCGAAGCTGGATCGCCAGATAGACTAATTTGATAAATATTGTTAAAATAATAATATTATTAATGATAATAAAAGAGATTTGTGTATCATTACAATACATTTCAATCTCTAAGAGAATAGTAAAACCAAAAGTGTTATGTGATGACAATTATAGAATCCGTTTTAGAACATCAAAAAAAAACAAAGCAGGGACGTACCTCGAAATTCGATTTCTCAGGTAAGCGCCCCTCGAATTAGCCTCTCGGAATAAGCTGCAACAAATTCCAAAAAATTAAACTCGATATGATACTCTTGAACTTATTATGTGCGAAGATAATATCAAACTCACCTATTTTCGGGTAAACTCAACTTGGCTCGTGGTTTATCAAGCACTTTGATAGAGTCATAGAGCTTATCCCAAAAATCCCAAAACGTCCCTGTTCTTCTGAAATCTAACTTGAAATAACAGTCGAATTCAGGTGGTAGTTTGGGACATTCCGTATATATGCAAGGGATTATCTTTCTCTTTCGTTGTTCTAGGGATTTAAAGACTATAATTGAAGTTTTTTTGACATTACCGTACCTATTGATATCGACTGAGCTAAACTGTAGAAGAACTTGTGCGCATTACTATTCAAAAATGCTTCGGATAAAATAACTATCACTCTGTTGCACCTGAAATAGATAGTAATCTAGAAAATATAAAAAACAAACTGTTAGATTAAAAGAAACTCTATGTACCTTTCAGATATCACTTTGATAACTGCATCGTGCTCAAAAGCACCACCTTTCAAATCACGTTCTTTGACATAAAAGGTCAACTGCCTCTTTTCCATATTATCAATCACTTCAGTCGCGAAATTGATGTCTTCGTCAGTAAATAAAATGAATGCGTCATAATATTCATCCAGGTCATCTTCCAGAGCTGAGGCATTCTCATTAGGACGTTCATTCTTATTTTTCACATCTTGAGCTAATAATAGGGTTTATTTATACTAACAAAACCAGTTGAGAAGATACAAGAGATGACGCCCGAATTTGTGTACACAGGGTGTTTATTAATTGAATGCCGATACTTGAGGGTGATAATCCTTGGATGATTTTAAGACAAAAAGTTCATATGGACATAGGTCCGCAAGAGCATAGATTTTAAGATACAGGGTGTTGAAATTTAAAAAAAAAAATCTTTTTTGTATCATCACTTTGATACTATTCCAAATAACTTTTTGAAATTTGGTACACGTCTTCTATGCATCAAAATGCATGGGAATGTTAGAGAGGGTGCCACTGATTTAAAAATAGTTGATGACACAGCAGGGTGTCAATGCCATCAAGTAGATTTTATTTTTTTAAGCGAAAACCATGCGCCGGACGGAAAAAAATCAGGAGAACAAATTGGCTCAGGAATAAAGAGATTTTAAAAATAATTTTTATTTTGGAAGGAAGCAGTGGCGTACAAGTTTTTTCTCCAAAAATAGTGAGTGCAAAGCCCGTACGGACGCCACTGGTAAAAATAATGAAATTTTTTGTACATCACAAAATGCATATTGAAGCCTAGAAGACGTGTACCAAATTTCATAAAGATATCTGGAATAGTATCAAAGTAATTATAAAAAAATCATTTATTTTTTAATATTTCAATACCCTGTATCTTGAAAATTAAGCTCTTGCGGACCTATGTTCATATGAACTTTTTGTCTTGAAATCATCCAAGGATTATCACCTTCAAGTATCGGCATTCAATTAATAAACACTAATAGTTTTTCCCACACTTACCGATTAACGGCAAAATATCATCAACTATATCGGTTCTATCAAGAGTCTCTAGATATTCAATCAATTTTTGCACAGTGGCTTCAGCCAGTGACCTCTTTCTCCACCATTTCAAAACACCCGACGTTGGATCCTGGTCATTCGAGATGGTTTGTATGATGTTTCCATCTAATCCACATAGTTCAGCTAACCCACGCCAGTATCTAGAATATTCAAACAATAGGAAAAAGATCTTCAAAATGGCCTGATGTCACAATCAGTGAACTCAATTGTGCAAAAGTGAGGCCAGGCGAGATAAATAGATTGAAGGATCTCTTTTTCACAAAATGATTTGAGCATGGAAGGATTGTTTTAATTTTTTTTCTTTTCTTTTCAATTACTAATTAGAATGATAGCTATTTACATACCAAGGGAGGAAAGTGACTCTTTAAGTACCTAACTCCTGCGGAATGTGTATACATAGTTCTTTCCACTACCGTTAATATACAGGGTGGTCGCGCATAATGTTAGCCCCTTTAAAAATGCAATAGTAGCAGAAAAAAATTCATATGCAACTTCACTTGAGGTGGTTCGTCAGAAAACACCCTGGAAGTAAAAAGTGGGGGTGGCGGTGAAACATGCATTTTTTGCCTAAAAAAGTGAGGACATACAGTTAACAATGTGCAATATAATCCGTGATAGGATAATGAAGTTTGGAAGAAAATAATGGACAATTTGCATACATCTTCAAATGACTTGAAATTTTAAATACGTATTCTAGACATTATTTGAAAGTCACTAGCGAAAAAAAAAAAATCCGAAATACCCAAAAATATACTAAATAAATGAAAAAGAAGACGCGAATTTCACTGTATGATCGCAAACGGGGTGGGGCCATATTACCCTCCCAAGAGAGAGAGAGTCATCTCAGTCAATACGTCAGACGGAGATAGATAGTGTATCCTGTGACGTATTGGATGTTGATTGGCGCTTTTTAATCGGTGATTACTACCTTATTAGAGGTCGTCGGTTGATTTTTTTAACATCAATGGCATCAGTACTTACTAATCCTTATATTTTTCATATTTTCAAAAAATGTGCAAATTGTCCATTGTCAGATCATCAGATCAGTGAAATCATGTCACTAGGTTAACTTCTGACAATTTCTATACTTGTTCTGTGATTTACAATAGATTACTTGCCAATCGTCAGAAGTCTAGGTGGAAAAATAAGGGAGATATAACCGATAGTAAGCGGTTTGGTGCTCAACTCATTCCATCTTCATGGCTTGAATTTTATTATTATTTTTTATCAAGTGCACTTCTGGCAATTTAACAACATTATTTCAGTTCATCAAACCCGTTTTCCTACATCACGATCAACAGCAAATTGCCGTATAAAAAAAAATAAAAGAAATTTTGTCTCCACCAAAAAATTTGATTATAAAAAACGAACGCTCTAATAATATGATGCGCGATAACTGGGATAGCGTAGTTTCTACAGACGAAAAGGTTACATTTTTTATAATATTATGTGTCTTGAAGTGTTTAAAATAAATATTCATTCAGGAATAGCTTACTCGCACTACTTTTTTTAAAATCTAGAACATTACAGGCAGGTTCAGAACATACATAACGTATCACACAACTTTACAAGGTTTCTCCTTATAATTTGCCACTCCCCTAAAGCCGTTATTTTGGGAGTTATAAAAAATGATGAAAAATACAAAAGTTGTATGTTTTTAGTTGAACTTTTAATTTCAGTTGTCACAAGAAACCAATAAGTATTGGTATTTTAAAAATGTATTACTTCTTTTAAATGGATTGCCCCGAGTATTTTTTTATAAAACAAAAGATCCTTTTCTTGTAATTTGAAAAATACCTTATAAAATGATGTTTGGTCCAGTCGTTTTTGCGTTATTCCCTCGGTTATTCCAGTTCAAAGTTTCATTTTCCACGTTACCATTGAATACACTACCATTAGTACATAATTCTTATGATAGTAAATGAACTTTCTCAAATAGCGCAACAACGACTTAGCAAAACATCAACTTATATGATATTTTTGAAATTACAAGAAAAAGATCTTTCGTTTTATATAAAAATATTGGGGGCATTCCATTTTAAAAAGTTGTAAATTTCAAATTTTTTGTCATTTTCAATATTCATTGGTTTCTTTTGACACCTGAATTTAACAATTAATACAACTTTTGTTTTTATCATTTTTTCCTGAAATCACGGCTCTAGGAAGATGGCAAATTATAAGGAAAGACCCTGTAAAGGGTGTTGTGTTATAGTTTTACAAAAAAGTTGAAGACGGAAAAAATCAAAACGCATTGGAAATAAAACATTTTTATAGACGCATGAGTATAACTTTGAAGTGAAATAGCGCAGAAACGGCTGAACCAAACATCAACTTATATGGTATTTTTGAAATCACAAGAAAGAAATTTTTCGTTTCAGACAAAAATATACCCATTAAAAAACTCAAGCGTCTGTGAAAATGTTTTATTTCCGAAGTGTTTTTATTTTTTTTTTCGACTTAAGAATCTGAATTCTAGTCAAATGTACTTTAACTTCGATCCTTCAAAATTTTTTCTAGAACAAATAATAAGAAATATATCCACTGTCTTAAATAGAGGGAGGGCCAACGAAACCTTTACAACCACATTTTCCGGACCCATCGATTTTCGATTTGAGGGGAGAAAATTCATGAGATTGTTTTCATCCCCGTATCTACAACGCTCTCGCGGTGAGTCTCGCGGGGGTCAACATCAACCCTAAAATTTTAAATGGGAAGAGGGGACGAGTGATCTTGAAACAGTAAAAGCCATGATCATCACTTGGCAAGCTGAGACACAAACAAGAATTCTGTAGCCAGAAATTGCTGAGAAAAGGCCACATTTGCGGAACAGAAATGTATTATGTGAAGACACTGCGCAATCTTGAACCTTAGCACTTTCTCAGAACTAATCCAAAACTGCGCATGAGGGTGCTTGAGCACTCAGTTCGACTGATCTAGTTTTTATTGGCAGGGTGGTGGAGGTATGCAGTCGAAGATGGGGTTTATTTTGTATACTGCGCTTGTCATGAAATTTTTGTGTAGAAATTTAAAAGTTAAAAGTTTTTTACATAACATAAACCAGACGGTATAGTCAAGCCTATCTTCGAGATATCAACAGGCTGTAAAGTTCTTACTTCATTTCAATTCTAGGAAAGAGTTGTTTTCATATTATTCTCTAATCAAACAAGAATACATAAACGGACTATTTGCATACATTTTCAAATGACTTGAAATTATATACAGGGTGTTTCATTGATATTGCGAAAAAATTCAGGGTGAGTTTCCCCACTCAAAAATAATAAGAAAACTTCATATAAAGGTGTGTCCGGAAATGCTTCGTTACAGAGCTACAGGGTGTTGAAGTTTTAGTTTTATTTTTGTTTTTTCAATATAATTAATGAACCAATGTCGATATTTTGATAAAAATCGGTATTTGAGGGTTTCTTTTTATGCGGAATTCGAATTTTATCTCAGTTTGGCTCTAACGTGTAGAGGGCGCCACCTACACTCATTTGTCCTGACATGTACAGCCATTACTTTTTTGGACGTAACCGTATGACATATTTGAGTGAAAAAACATATTTCTCCTTTATTTTTATGCAAAAAAGGCATACTTGATAGAAGTCGCTACGTGCCACCATTTTCGAGATATTTAGATTTGAAATAATGAATACATATGATAATGAAATTATGACCGAGCATTGTGTATCATTGATAGTGCCAAAGATACAGGATAAGTTTCCTCACTTAAAAATAAAAAGAAAATTTTATATACAGATGTGTCCGGAAATGCTTCGTTACAGAGCTACAGGGTGTTAAAGTTATTATTCAATTTATTTTTTTTCAGTTTTTTTATTTGTTTTTGTTTAAATAATATTTGCATGAAAGTTGTTGATAACATCACACACAAGTCGACCTTTATCTTTTTTACTGAAAATATGAAGCATTAATGCGTAATATGTTATAACTTCTAGCAGGTTACCTTCGCCATAATTTCAAAATCCCATGTATTGATTATTTCAAATCCAAATATCTCGAAAATGGTTCCACGTAGCGACTTCTAACAAGTATGCCTTTTTTGCATAAAAATAAAGGAGAAATATGTTTTTTCGCTCAAATATGTCATACGGTTACGTCCAAAAAAGTTATGGCTGTACATATCAGGACAAATGAGTGTAGGTGGCGCCCTCTACAAGTTAGAGCCAAACTGAGATAAAATTCGAATTCCGCATAAAAAGAAACCCTCAAATACCGATTTTTATGGAAATATAGACATTGGTTCAAATATTATTTAGAAAAAACAAAAATAAAAATAAAACTTCAACACCCTGTAGCTCTGTAACGAAGCATTTCCGGACACACCTTTACAAGCACCTTTATATAAAGTTTTCTTATTATTTTAAGTGGGGAAACTCACCCTGAATTTTTTCGCAATATTAATGAAACACCCTGTATACGTATTCTAGACATCATTTGAGTCACCAGCGAGAAAAATTTTCCGAAATACCCAAAAATATACTAAATAAATAAAAAAGAAGACGCGAATTCCACTCCATGATCGCAAAAGGGGTGGGCCGTATTACCCTTCCGAGAGAGAGAGAGTCATCTCATTCAATACGCCAGACGGAGATAGATAATGTATTCTGTGACGTATTGGATGTTGACTGGCACTCTTTAATCGGTGATTACTACATTAATAGAGGTCGTAGGTTGTTTTTATAAACATCAATGGCATCAGTATTTTCTAATCTTTATATTTTTCATATTTCCAAAAGATGTGCAAATTGTTCATTATTGTTCAGTTGATTCTGTTATCTCAACTTTTTTGGTGAAGTGCATTTGAAGTTCCATAATATTTCACCAAAAAAGTTGAAAAAAATTTTGTGGGGAGGGCTAACTTGGATTTTTTCAAGGCGAATATCTTCTGAACCCTGGGGGTGCAAATGAAACTAAGTATGGTGCATAACAGTGCATTTGAAGTTCCATAATATTTCACCAAAAAAGTGGAAAAAATTTTAGTGAGTGAATTTTTTCAAGGCAAATATCTTTTGCACCTGCCATGTGCATAAAGGGTTCGTTTGGATTGCGTGATTGAAATTCAATTTTATTTACTGGGGGGGGGGGCAACTTAATCGACCCTGGCTAAAAGTGGACTTAATTGGCTAAAAATGTTTTAAACCGGCTAAACGGTAGTCAAAAGTGGATTAAATGCGATTGGATCATGGGTCGCGAATCAGGTCCGGGTTGGGAGTCGGGTCCGGTAGTTATTGATGTCATTCTGGACAAGTTTAGCCATGTATCTTGAAAACTAAAAGGGCTATGAAAATTTTGTTAACGGCATCTTCAAGTTCATGAAAAAGTAGCACACTGTCGCGAAAACCGCAACTTTCTATCTATAAGAATAACGGAGATACCCCGCAAAGGTACCCAAAATGTGACACCCTGTACAGGGTGATTCATTTTCAGCGACAGGGTGCCAGTTCTCGTAAACCATTCATCATAGAGACCCAAGGAAAAAAATCTATATACCTAGTAATGTGCCCAAGAGAAAATGAAGGAAATATATTTCAAGCTTCTAGGATCGCCGAAATGGGGCGTAACGGTACTAGGAAAGCAGAAATTCGACATATTTTCACTACCAAAAAAGAGAATATGGAAAGAAATCTTGGACAATATTTTCTAAAAAATTGCCTCTCGACACTTATCCAGGGTTGTCAGAGTTTTAGCCACACCTGGTTTAAACCGGTTTAAACCGGCCTGGCTAAAAGTATAAAAAGTGGTCAAAAGTGCTTAAAAGTGGCTGAAATTGAAACCAAATCAAATCAAGACCACATGTTTAATCAACTCACATAAACTTGGTAAACTAAAACTTCGTGATAAATGAATGGACCTTGACAATATAAAATAAAAAATCACAAAAACGCAAACAGATTAACGTAAAACCTTCTTTTACTCCGGCCGATGATGAAACATTTTCACTGATCACCTGGGTCAAATAACACACCATTGTGTTATAATCCATGACTCACTAGTAACTAGTGAGTTATAAACTACAGAAAAATGCAGCAGGGACGCGCCCGTGATTGGTCAGATTGGTTGACATAGATGTTGCCATGGTGATCGCCGAAGTAACAATATATTAAATGTGTGTGTGATGTTGAGTTAGACAAAGCGTTTGGGTCAGATTTGCTTTGGTAAACAAATGTGAGTGACAACCTTATTGTTTGATAATAGACAGACATATGACACGTACCCTGCTGCATTTTACTGTCGTCTGTGAGTTATGGATTATAACTCACGTTTCCGTGGCAAACAAACAAACAACCTATCACGTTCCCGTAGCAACCAAACAAACAATAACCCATTTTGACCAACATGTAAACATGTCATGGTCTAGTCATTCTGACACTGAACTTATATTCAATAATCTTCTCTTAAAAAAACGATTTTCTCAATTGACGGATAAAACATTGTATGGCACTCGTGCGTTATGTTCCACAAGTCACTTGAGAATGTATACAAAACTTTCTCGCGTGATTTTCAACACAACGCCCTGGTACCATAAATAACTATTTCTTGGTACTTTATGAGCAGGGTTGAATAAAAAGTAAAACGGCTTGCCATATTTGAAAGGTTAGTGTTTGACACTTGGATCACACTCACACCGGGTGTGACGTTTCTGAACTCGCCCCAGGTGATCAGTGAAAATGTTTCATCATCGGCTGGAGTAAAAGAAGGTTTTTAC
>OY293312.1:14254942-14412554 GCA_958502075.1 Orchestes rusci | reverse complement strand
TTTCAAATTTCTTGATAAAATCCCAAATAGAACCTACATGACTAATTTGAACAAAATCCTTTGGAAAATAACGAAACAATAATTCAAACATAACCTCACCAGGTCATTTTTTTAAAAATGTCTTGATCAAATCCCAAATAGAACTATATTATCTAAATTCAACAAAAATCCTTTGGGATATAACAAAACTATGCAAATATAACCTCACTCATGCATTTTTTTTAAATTTCTTGATCAAAACCCAAATAGAACCTACATATCCAATTTGAACAAATTCCTTTGGGAAATAACAAAAATATGAAAACATAACCTCAAAAACCCATTTTTCAAAATGTCAGGATCAAATCCCAAATCGAACCTTCATACCGAATTTGAACAAAATCTTTCGGAAAATAACAAAACTATGCAAACATAACCTCACCAAGTAATTTTTTTAAAAGCAGTTTTATCAAATCCCAAATTGAACCAAAATGTAGGTTCAATTATCAATCTAATTTGAACCAAATTCTATGCAAACCAAGATGCAAACATAACCTCATTAAATATATATATTTTTTTAATTTCTTGTTCAAATCATAAATAGAAGCTACATATCCAATTTGAACAAAGTACTTTGGGAAATAACAAAACTTTGCAAAGTTAACCTCACTTATGCATTTTTCTTGATCAATTCCCAAATAGAACCTATAGATCTAATTTGACCAAAATCCTTTGGAAAATAACAAAAAAATGCAAACATAGCCTCAAAAATGCTTTTTTCAAATTTCTTGATCAAATCCCAAAATGAACCCACATACCTAACTTGAACAGAATCCTTCGCGAAAAATAACAAAACTATACAAATATTACATCACCAAGTAATTTTGCAATAACATTTTCATCACATCCCAAATCGATCCTACATATTATTATCTAAATAAACTATGAACTATGCAAACATATCCTCATCAAGTGATTTTTTTGATTTTCTTTATCAAATCGCAAAAACTTAACCCATATAATATTATTATTTAATTTGAACAAAATCATTTGGTAAATAGCAAAAGCTATGCAAACATAACCTCACTAATGCATTTTCTTCAAATTTCTTGATCAAATCTCAAATTGAACCTACATTATATCTTATTTGAAACAAAATCTTTTGGAAACCAACAAATGCAAACACAACCTCACTGATCAAATTCCAAATTGAATCTACAATATCAAATTTGAACCAAATCCTTTGGAAAATAGCAAAACTATGCCAACATAATCATCACTTTGTCATTTTTGGGGATAAAAGGAGTCAGGGAAACAGGAGCTCACAAAGTCAAATACACATAGTATAAAAATTCTTCTGATCCATCTGATTGCTGCCGAACAGCGTAGAAGGGCCACCAACAAAATTTTTATGGAATTCCGACTTCGAAGTCGGAATTCTGACTTTAAACTCGGAATTCCGACTTCGAAGTCGGAATTCTGACTTTAAACTCGGAATTCCGACTTCGAAGTCGGAATTCTGACTTTGAACTCGGAATTCTGACTTCGAAGTCGGAATTCTGACTTTAAACTCGGAATTCCGACTTCGAAGTCGGAATTCTGACTTTAAACTCGGAATTCTGACTTCGAAGTCGGAATTCCGAGTTTAAAGTCAGAATTTTCAAAATTCCGACTTCAAAGTCAGAATTCCGACTTCGAAGTCGGAATTCCGAGTTTAAAGTCAGAATTCCGACTTCGAAGTCAGAATTCCGAGTTTAAAGTCAGAATTCCGACTTCGAAGTCGGAATTCCGAGTTCAAAGTCAGAATTCCGACTTCGAAGTCGGAATTTCATAAAAATTTTCTTGGTGGCCCTTCTACGCTTTCGTAAACCTCCATATGCATCGTCATAGATTTCTATGTGCACCGTAGAAATCTAATCCGGATGAAGAATTCATCGCGATTATTTTCCATTAGGTGGTATGTAAGATAATCGCGATAAAGACTTCATCCGGATTAGATTTCTACGGTGCATATGGGGGTAAGTGTCGCAAAAGTGAGGTCATGCATTTTAAAGATTCTTATTTTTTTTTACGCGCGCAGACACAATTACTTAAAATGCATGAAAGATCGTTTCAAATGCTCATTACCGTTAGATATATTATTGTACTGCAGACTCAATAAAGGCAAAATATAATCGGAGTAAACACCTTAGTGAGACAAAACTTCTCTGATAAATACATTGTGTTAAGACTGTTAAGAAAAGACAAAATCAGTTTACCAGTAGTAAGTTTAGAATGAGCGTGTAAAAGATAATTATTATTATAACACATGTTCTTCACATGAAATCGTAGGGGTTTCTTGAAATCATACAAATCAAGTAGGTATCATAGTTTTTTACTTCATCTGGGAGTTTATTAAATTCAGCGAAACATTTATAAAATAAAATATTTTGTCTTGATTGAACGACATGTCTGTGAGTAGTTTTATTCTTGATTTGAACTATTTGTGAAATTTTGTAGAGCAACAGATACTGTTTAAGATGCGGTGCGCATATTGATTTATATAAATCTAACTTACGCAGTGTCAAGTTTATACCATTCCGTTACAAAAAATATATACATATTCTTTTTGTCATTTTCCAGCCAAAATAAATTGAATGTCATAGTTGAGATTGAGTATAATATGGAGTTAGGGAGAGGGGTACTTGAAGAAAATCAGACAATCAATTTTGAAACAATTTTCTGCTCAAATCTTCGTAAATTTATTAAATTTATGATCAGACAATAAAATTATACTGACAAAAGTGACAAATAGGTCGCCGTTGACAACAATAAACTGAAGGGGACCTCACTGTACAGTGACTATAATAGTCACTGTACTCACTGTCGATAACAGCGCCCACAAATGAACTAATTAAGAAGAGGGACGTTTTCTTTCAGGGATTTTCGTGAGTTGATTCGTCTCCTAGTTACAGTCCTCCATATAACTTAAACCTCTCGGTCTCTAGAAACAACAACTACAAGGTTAGGTAAGTTCAGGTTGCAAAGGGTATGCCCTGCCCCACAGTTCCCTGCTTCGTATTGCTTTCACTCGGAGGCCAAATGGCCCATTATTGTGTTCCCTTGTTTGAAGAGGTGTCCCCTCGGTCGATCTAAACCATATACGTATTATCGTACCTATATAATCTTAATCTGTAGCCTTTTCCTTCATCGTTCTAAACCATCCAATGATTTTTACGAAGTTCAGAATAATCACGATGTCTACATTTGCCGCTCCCTCCAAGTCTTCAACGTAGTATTGTCCCATATTCCTGAGACGTCCTTCCTTCAGAGTTGGGCATCAGTGGCACAGTAGATGTTTTATCGTCTCATCCTCCTAGATGCAGTCCTTGCGGAGATCATCAGTCCCCAGGCCCCATTTTCGGAGCATGGTTCAGATTTCACAGTGTCCTCTGTGATTGCTTCCACATGGGTGCTCACAGAGGATTTGCTCTCCTATAGAAATGTCCCTGTTTTTTCCATATCCAAGTTTGGCCACAGAGCTCTCGATGTGTTGCAGTCGATTCGATTGCTCCACCTGTCGCTGTGTAGATTTACCATGTTTTTATCCACTGTATCTTTCAATAGTTTGATCGTTGGCAGCGATGTGTTTTCCATTTCGGCTTTTTCCTTTCTTAGTCCCAATTTTGCCACTTCATCTGCCATCGTGTTCCCTTCAATATTGCTCTGTCCAGGAACCCAGGATTAGAACGAGCTTCTTGTTCCTAATCCAGGACAATGCCTCTCGGCAACTCATCACTACCTTTGACCTTACTGTATCTGATTCTAGTAGCCTCAACGCTGCTTTGCTGTCTGCATTGTGACGTCTACAAACTTTCATGGAAATTTAGGTAATACAAGGGCACACACTCCTTTTTTTTATGAGATCGATGAGGCCCTTCTTTTTCGTATCCGAGACCTGAGATACCAGCTTTTGCTTTGTAAGTTGGCTTGAGGTTAATATCTCGTTTTGCTTCTTGGCTTCTACGATTTTTAATAGTGATTTGAACTTGTCTAAATTCTTCATCGTATGAAGTCTTCTAGAATAAAGTTTCCAAGTTATTCTCATCTAATTCAAAAACTTTAATATCAGAGAATCAGAATTTTTTAGGAAAACTAATGTGTAAATCAGATGCCAAAGCTTTTAGATCTTTCACATTTTCATGGCATAATTCATGTATTACGTATGGGGAGCCAGTTTTTTTTAGCTGAGCGTATAGCAAGGCATACTGGTCGGGAGCATGAATTGCATTTAATTTTTTATTTCTTTTAATTTCTCTATCTATGGTCGCATGAACACTATCCCCTTCATTATGAGAATGTACGGTTATCAAAAACTTTATGTGTAAAAGACTTTATATTAAATGATCTTATTGCAAACAGATAACTGGCGGGGACAAACTGGTTTTTATTTTGGCCCGCACAATTATCTGAATAGAGGATTATTTTTAAACCATCCCCAGTATCAGTAGTCACACATCTTTTGAAAAAAATCTAAAATGCAGCTTCCGACTTCGTTGGTTCCCCGATGAGCTTCTGCTTCATGCCATAGGTAGCAGGTTCCTTTACTTCTCTCCATGTCATAAACAGTAAAGTTGAAAACATTCAATTTGGAAGCATAATAAAAGGAGGATGCTTCTCCAGGACATGGTAATATGTCCTGCATGTCACACATTATAACTTTTGTGAATTAAAATCTTCATCATGTTTATCTGCGCCTTTCCCCATTCCGCTAAAATCCTTCTCTCTGATTTGAGTTTCATATTTTTCCTCTATATGTCCTTTCTCTTCTACACTATCATTCTGTATTGGAAACACAATTCCAACTGATCTTTTTTCAGTAAATGGAATGCTATAGTCTGTTCATGGCTTTCCTGCGGTTACGTCATACTTTTCCGTCTCTCTCTTACACATTGGAAAGAAAATCACGTACGTCCGGACGAGGGTCTTTCGGATCATTTTGACAAATGTCACATGTGGAGCGATCAATAAACGTCAAATACTGTGACGTGACCGCAGAAAAGCATCGAACAAGCTGTATATTAAACTCCTCATTAAAGATCATGAAAATATATTGTAAAAACAACAAATCAAGATGTTTTTGTGTTTGAATATTGAAATTGGATTGAACAAGGAAATTTCTTTAATTTTTACCGCCTGCCACTGTCTCATGAGTTCCAAATATCTATTTGAAGGTACAGCCATTGATTAATGACACCTGTCATTAATCAATGGGTACAGCTTCAATGATTTTCTGCGGCCACGTCACAGTATTTGACGTTTCGCAGTATGTCGTAGATTGATCGCTCCATATGTGACATTTGTCAAATTGATCCGAAAGCCCCTCGTCCAGGGGCACGATCCTCGAGTTAGGGAGCAATCACTCCCTGGGAGTAGATTGAGCGTGGTTCTCTCGAAAATAATGATGCCTATTCTTGAAAGTGGGGGCAAATATGTTCTCCTGACTTTTGATAGAAGTCTGTTCCATTGACTGGAGTCAGTAGAATTGAGTGGAACTGTCAAATTTCCGCTTGGCAAACGGTTATCATATGCTACCATCCACATTGAAGTTGGCGTGAGCATGACTTTGCACACAAACACATGCAATGTAGATGGTAGCACATGATTCCCGTTTGTCAAGCGGAAATTTGACAGTTCCACTTAACTATAGCCTCCCACGTTTCAAAAATAGCGAAAGTCTGGGAAAGGGAGGGATGGAGAAATAATGCGATGGGAACTAGTCTGCTCTCTCAAAAATATTCTCCCTGCTATCAAGTTCGAGTGAGCCGTTGTTCCCTAACTCGAGGATTGGGTCCCAGACATACGTGATTTTTTTTTCAATGTGTAAGAGAGAGACGGAAAAGTATGACGTAACCGCAGGAAAGTCATGAACAGACTATATCATTGTCCGGCTCAGACACTCAGGACTCAGACGTGACATAAGTAATGCTATTCAGCTATTCGGAAGGACATAAGCAACGTCTTGAATCCCATTAGATTGATTGTCTAAGAAAAAATAAGCTATTTATTTCAAACCTTTTTTTCAACAAAAAAAAACATCTAAGACCTGCAACCACTATCTCCTGAAGATCAATAGAACTTTCAAATACCTATCTTGACATTTGGAAGTAACTCAGTGTCCGTCTAATGTGTGACATAAGTAAGGCTAACCGGGAGGACAATAGCATCGTTTTGAAATATTTTGAATTCCATGACATTCATTGTCTAAGAAAAATAAAAGGTTATTTGAAAACTTATTTCAACGAAAAGATATTTTTTAATACCTGCAAATATTGTCTCCTGAGATTCGGCATAATTTGAAGCATTTGAAAAATTATCATGAGTATCAACCCTCACCTTTTTCATAATTTCCAGCGTCCTGCCTTTATAAGCCATTGTAGGTATACTTTTTATCTATCTACAATGAAAAAAAATCCTTTTATTGACACTCACAGTCTGTATAAGTTGAGTTCTTGGATTTTTTTGGCTGTGAGCAGCTTGTGCAAAATACAATTATATTTATGAGTGATACACATAATTATTTGAAAATTATCGAAAAAAAAAGTTACAAAACCAAAAAAAAAACGAACGTGACTACTTTATCTATGAACCACTTGTGATAAAGAGAGTGGTATTTGTAAATGTTACACATAGCTTTCTCAAGATTATCAAAAAGAAAGTTACAAAACATTAAAATACTCAACATAGTACGTAACAATTTTTAGAAAAAGATTATAATTAGATATGTCACTTATTTATTGAAGAGAACAGTTCTAAACATGAAAGTAACATTTTGGCTTGTCAGTCATCAAAATATTACAAGAATTGCGGACCGAGTCTTTCCGCACATCGTTATGTGTGACCTTCAACACCGAAACACTAGTTCCAGGCAGCTGCCTTCAAAAACATCCAGTACCTGGGAAGATTCCAACAATAGCTACAAAATCTAAAAAATGGCATCATGCATTTGAACATGCATTCATGAGTTTCATTCCATTTTCACAAAGAAATCTTGCAGTCCCTCATTTAACTCCTCGGTAGGTCAGTTTGCGACTTCAAATGAGCCACACCCACACACTATATGCAATAAGTTGATCGACAAGTTGTCCAACAGGTTGGATAACCAGAGTTTGATTAGTCGAACGACAAGCTGAAAAACCAAGTTGTTTCGACCGTGTCATCAATCTCATCCAACATCCATGAAATATAATATAGACTTGAAGTCGTCTCCGTGGTTGAAATCGGTTGAACGACAACAAATTCTATATGATTCGGCCAAGAACCAGAGACTCAACCGCGTCGCACAACTCGTTGTGAGATTATCTGTTCAACTGTCGAATGAACTTGAGTTATTTAACTTACTACATACTTATTGGAGGATGAAACTTTACAACTTTTATTTCACGACATACGTACCTAGTCTTTCTGCTTGTCGAAAAAATTAATTTACAATTATACAAAATTTCGATCAGAAGAGCAGGATGTTCCGTTATATTTAAGCCGATGGGTATCTTTCTAATTATTGGTCAGATCAGAGAAAAACCAAACTAGTATGGTTTTTCTCTGGTCAGATGTTTAAATCACAAAAGATGCAGTAAATATCATCAGGATCAGTGGCATAGCCAAACATTTTGTTGGGGGGGGGGGCTAACTAAAAAGAGCATGTTATTTTATTTAGCAAAAATGTTCTTAAAATAAATAACTCACATAGAGTGTTTCCAAGACATTGGTGGGGTGATTGATCAGGTATTTCTACAAAAAAAGGTTTTTTCAAGTATTGGAAAACATCGACATTAAAAAAGAGGGGTTCTTTTCACCCCTTATATTTCAGTGGGGGCGGTTTCGAAACTATTTAGAATGATGAACAAATAAATTTCATGAGTTTTGTATGAATCTTCGAAAATATTGAGGAAAACCCGTCTTCGGGGCTCTATTTGAAGGAAGCTACGCCTTCCTTACGAAGTATTTTTCGACAAAAATATTCAAAGAAACTTTCTATGATAAAAATGGAACAACCCCACACATTTTTTACCAATGTTTGGGAAACACCTTGTTATTATCATACTTATACAGGGTTATTCAAGTTATTCGACACGAAGCATTATGACCGAAGTATATGATTTTGGAAAAGTTTTTTTTTCTGGATGGATAGGGACCCTTTAAGGCTACATTTTAAAAATATTTTCACGTTATACAGTGTGTCCCCACAACACGAAACGCATCAAAGTTGTATTTTTTTAAATGGAACCCCCTGCATGTATATTAATTGATATTCCAATTCTTTCTTCAATTTTGAACAAAAATTGTGATACAACTAATGTTCCTAAATTCAACCGTTATCGAGATATCGCGTTTTAAAAATGGCATTTTTGCAACTTTGACATGCTATAAAATTCAAACTATTCAAGTAAGAGGAAAATGGTTTGCACTTTTCTATCTTAACTTTTCAAGAGCTCTTCTGTCATTTGGATAGAAGGTACCGTCAACTGTCAACTTTTTTCGGCACATTTTTTCACAAGAATGAATTTAATCTCCTTGAATAGCTCTTGGAAAGTCAAGACAGGAATGTGCAATCCATTTTTCTCTAACTTGAATAGTTTGAGTTTTATAGCATGTCAAAGTTGCAAAAATGCCATTTTTAAAACGCGATATCTCGATAACGGTTGAATTTAGGAACATTAGTTATATCACAATTCTTGTTCCAAATTAAAGAAAGAATTGAAATATCAATTAATATACAGGGGGTTCCATTTAAAAAAATACAACTTTGGTGCGTTTCTTGTTTTGGGGACCCTGTATAACATGAAAATATTTTTAAAATGTAGCCTTAAAGGGTCCCGGAAAAAAAAAACTTTTTCAAAATCATATACTTCGGCCATAATGTTTCGTGTCGAATAACGTGCATAACCCTGTATAAATATGTACTTGGAAACAAAAACCTGATACTATGAGTTGTTAGTTATCACTAATAAATTATAATATTAAAGTGAAATTCTCCATTTTGTTTTGGCCATTTCGTCCAGAATATCAATATCATTAATTGTCCTCTTCCGTGGTGGTGCTACGCAGATATAGTTTTTTTATTTTTATAACACAGCTCAAGTTCAGCTTCTATGAATCTCGGGTGAGGTCGGGCTTCTTGAGATACTCCACTAGTGCACAAGAACTTACACTTTTCTACACCGCGGCGTTTATTTCGCGGTTAGTGCAAACAGTGTAGCGTGTGTGTTATATCAGTGTAGGATGCACTAGTTACGTACACCAGGTCAAGAGGAGGTGTAACAGATGTTTGTGTATTTTGTAAACAAAGCTTCTCTCAAACCTAGCATAAAATAAAGATAAAAGAAAATTTGGAGTGTAAAATCAGTGTGGATCTGATTGTAAAATAATCGTTAAGTGTAGATAAAGCCTCTCTTTCTCACAAATTATTTTATTTGGGTTAGTTGGGGTCCAAATAAAATAATTTGTGAGAAAGAGAGGTTTTGTCTACACCTTACGATTATCGGAAGACTCACATAATGGGTTCCCTCAATATACTTTGATTGTAAAATGTTTGTCTGCACTAAATGTACTAACGTTTGGTGAATTTCCTCTATACCAGTAGCCATCAATCTGTACACCTTATTGTCTTTGCTTATACGATCAAAAACGGTGCGGAGCTAAAAACAACGACCTGATTATTCGACGTCGTTGGCTACAACAATTATCTCACTCTCCCTTTCTTATTATAGTCATATACGCCAGACGGGGATAAATAATGTATCCTGTGACGTCAAAGAGGTCATCGTGGATGTTGATTGGCACTCCTTAATCGGTGATTACTACATTAAAAAGGTCGTGGGTGGATTTTTTGAACATTGATGACATATTAATGAGAAAAATTTAACTTTAGAATTCTGATTCTACGTCTAAAAATATGAAAACAAGTCTATATAGACACGCAATTGATCCGTTTTCATTATACGAGTCCGACGATGATTGAGAACAGACTGATCGTGTATGGTGTTCCGCACTTTCGCATCAGTTAAAACCATATATTTAATACACATATATTGCGTGTTGTGGTCTAAAATGTCAGAAATCAAAACGAGATAGCCTCTGTCATGCTATCTCTTTTCTGTATTTTCTTACATAGTGCGCTTGCGCTCAACGTGTGTGAGCAGTGCTGCTTGAAGTGTCATCTTTTGTGACAAGGTCGATGCGTATGTCAAACGCGGCGTTTTCGCGTTTTGAAATTTGAATGCATAAATAAACCAACTACTGTTACAGCAAATCTTGGAAAAATCAAATAACAAATAACAATACCTAATAATAATTGCTTGTCTTAATTTTGACGGTACAAAAATCACGATACTACGATCAATTAGGTCGCTAATCGCAAAAACGGTGCGTTTGACATACGCACATGTTCTGCGAAAATCGTCTTATGCCTGGTGTACAGGGTTATTCATTATATTTTGACACCCATCTACAGCTCTTATTGCGAGTGATAGAAAAAAACTTTAAATACAAAAGTTTTGGTTATGGGGGTTATGTAGAAAACATGTAGCTTCGTTTTTAATGGAATGTTGATAGTTTATATGATTAAGTTAGTGTTGTGAATATTTGTTGTAGTTTAAAAAAATACATTTTTTGAATTCAAATAGTTTCAAAGTGACTGAACCAAATGCCTACAAACCATATATATTTGAAATCAGATTAAAGAGATCTTTCATTTTAGTCAATAATATACAGGGTGTTCCATTTAAAAAAATATGACTTAATGAATTTTTTCTATGTTATGATTTCGATTTGTTGATTCCGCTATCACCAGAAGATACTACGTGAAAAAAACCAAAACTTTTGTATTTAAAGTTTTTTTCTATCACTCGCAATAAGAGCTGTAGATGGGTGTCAAAATATAATGAATAACCCTGTACATTCAGTTTTACTTCGAAGTGGAAGTGATTTACACTTGCCAAACGAGAATCATATGCTACCATCCACATTGTATTTGGTGTGAGCGTTTGATTGAATGTAAACCCTACATCACCCATCTTTGTTTTGTTTCGAGCAAATTAGCATGTTTTAAAATGATTTAAAAAATATACTTTTGAAAAATCAGTTCTGTTTTTTTTTTAATTAGTAGTGTGACATGTCAACTTGAAAAGTACATGAGGATGAGGACAACAAATATTTAAGGTTTTTGTAAAAAAAGATATCAAAGCGTGATAGACTGTTCTCAAAAATATATTATACAGGGTGGACCAGAAGTAATGGGACATACGGTTACAGTAGATTCCTCACACAAAAATATTGTGATAGACCTCAACTTGTCAAATCCGAAAGTTGATATACTTTCGGATACAGGGTGTCAAAGTTGAATTTTAATATTTGATTTTTTCAAATTACTTTTGGAATAATCAAGTTATTTTGACGAAATTTCGTATATAGGGGTTGTTTGACATGCAAAATTCATATCTGGCCTTGGTAGTCTTCAGTTAATATTCGATGACACAGCCAATGTTATATTGCAATTGGCAAAAATGGTCCGTCCAACCCACATGCGCTGACATAGAAAAATATCTTTATATCGCGCTCTTCCAGATTCCAGACAATGATCACACTGTAGTCTAAATTCAACGTCTAACCCACATACAATAATTGAAAATGTGGTTTAGATCATTTAAACGATTTGGCTGATTCAGCGATTGCGGTTTGGAATTTTGTTCACAGATGCCGCTATATGCTGAATGAGGCTCTAATCATTTTTGCTTATTATAGTATGATCAGTAGGTTTAGTATAAAAAACTCATTTGTAAAAAAAGTGTGGGTTAGTTGCAAAACACCGTCCAATTTGGCTTCACTTCGCTGTTATTTGTTAAAAAAAATTCAACATATTTTTTCTTAGACTTTTTTGTGTTGTGTTTAGAGTGTGCGTTGTGCTTTTTGTGAGGAGAAAAATGCCGAGAAATTGTTTTCTCTGCCTTTTCAGCAAAAAACAAGCTTCTGAGAAAGTGAGGGAGACGCCTACTCTCCACAAGTAACATTCGACAGTAATAATAGAAGTTTTTTGTAAAAAAAATATTTTATAGGTTTCCGACTAATTTGAAAACGCGCAGAGCATGGTGCAGTTTTTGTAAATTATCAGAACAGGATGATACATCGAAAATAAAACTTTGCGAGTTCCATTTCCGACCCGATGATTATTTCGAACCTGCTGCTAAATCTAAAGGAGGAAGAATGGTCTTAAGACCAACTGCAGTACCATCAATAAAAGTCCCGTCTAGATCAGGAGTTGTTCACCTTCAGCCACGTTCATCTGCTTTAGACCTTATTTCATCAACAACCACAACTGTTCAGCAAGTGCTGCATACTATAATAGAGCAACCTCGAGAGCTACCAATGGAGCGATACGACCTTCCTATTCAGCAAAGTAATACCTATTACCTATATTCTGTCGAATGTACCTTTGTCACTTGAAATGTTTCAATGTTTAGGTAGTGCATCTAGACCAGGAGTACTCCACTTTGAGCCACGGTCATCATCATTAGAAGATATTTCATCTTCAACCCCAATTATAGAGCAACCAATGAAGCAATCCGACCCAATGGAGCAATGCGACATTACTATTCAGCCGAGTAATATTACCTATTCTGTCGACTTTATTTTGATATTCAAAATGTCTAATTTTTCAGTTTGTGAGACTCCGAAGACACGCAAATTTTCTGAACCTCGATTCATCTCTGAGATAAAAACTCCAGATGTAGCAACTCCCAGAAGGGCAAGAAGAGTTTTATCATTAGTCAGAAGAATTGATAGTGAAAAATCAAGAAAAATTAAAACGTTACAGGATAAAAAGAGATACCTTACAAAACGAGTTGGCTCTCTCAAAGAACTAGTTTCTCAATTGCGGGATAAGGGGTTGCTGTCGGAAGAAGCTGGAAACACCTTAACGGTATCTATCAACGATATATATTATTTCAAATTAATAATAATTGTTATTTCAAAGCATACAAATCCAAAATAGCAAATAATATGTTCGCTATGTACAATAATTATTTTATTATAGCAGTAATCATCTCTCTTTTATTTCCAGGAAACGTTACCTGAAAACATGAAGCAATTAGTGTCCAGGAAACTGAAGAACAGAAAAAAATATTCACCAGCAATACGAAGTTTTGCCTTGACTTTACATTTTTATTCGCCGAAAGCCTACAATTATGTCCGGAAACACTGGGAAAAACTCCTACCACATCCGTCGACTCTCCGGCAATGGTATAGCGTGGTTGATGGTGCCCCTGGATTCACGAAAGAAGCTTTCGATGCCATGGCCCTCCGTGCCACAAAAAAAACAATAGTGGTGAATTTAGTGATGGATGAAATGTCCATCAGGGAGTCAGTTATATATCATCAAAATGAATTCCACGGAGGAGTGGATTGTGGCACCTTACAATCAAACCAAGAAAATGATAATGTTCCACTTGCGACAAATGCCTTAGTACTAATGGCAGTTTCACTCAATGAGAGTTGGAAAATTCCTGTCGGTTATTTTTTGAATCGAGGGTTGAGTGGCAGCGAACGGGCAACTTTGCTTACGCGAGCATTCAGATTATTGGAGGAGTATAGAGTTAAAGTGTATTCAATAACTTTTGATGGGGCATCAACAAATTTGAGCATGTGTTCTCATTTAGGTGCAAATTTTGATTATTTTGATACAGGTTTTAAACCGTTCTTTATAAATCCCGTGACTGAGGATAAGTGTTATATATTTCTCGATCTATGTCACATGATGAAACTCGTTAGAAATACCATAGGAGATAGAAAAATATTAAAAGATGGTGACGGCAACATCATCTCATGGGACCATATTATACAACTATACAATCTCCAAAAAAATGAGGGGCTACAATTAGCCAATAAAATAACGACAAAACATATATTTTTTGAAAACAATCGAATGAATGTCAGATTAGCTATGCAAGTTTTGAGTGAAAGTGTGTACAAATCGTTTGTTTTTCTTAATCAAATTCCGGATGATGAATTGAAAAAACAATTCTCCGGCTCTATGGCTACTGCACATTTCTGTTTGAATTTTAATAATATGGCAGACATATTAAACTGCAAAAATAGGTTCTCAAAAAGAACATTCGATGCACCATTGTTGGAGAATAATTTCGAGAAAATGGAAGAACACGCCAAACACTTCATAGCCTATATAACCTCACTAAAAGATTCAAATGGAACAAATATTTTGAAATCTAGCAGAAAAACTGGTTTCTTGGGATTAATAATCTGTTTAACAAATATCTTTCCACTTTTTAAAAAGTTGAAAGAACATGATTTTTCATATTTATTAACATTTAAATTATCTCAGGATTATTTAGAGACTTTTTTTAGTGCGGTTAGAAGCAGGGGAGGATTCAACAATAATCCGAGTGCGTTACAATTTAAAAGCGCATATAAACGTCTGCTAATTAGACATGAAATTAAGGAGGTAGAAAATGGCAATTGTCTGTTTGATGGAATTGAAATGCTACATGTGTCATCAAGTAGAAAAAAAAACTGTCCAATAGGTGATGAACAAGAATTGAATAAAGGAATATCTGATTTTGAACATGATCATGATTATATCAGTATCTTTTGGCAACTAAATCCTTATGTCGAAAATGTATGCGAATATATTGCTGGATATGTAACCAAACAAGTTAAAAAAAAAATTGACTGTCCTATTTGTCTTCGACAAATCATGGGTGAAAATATGCCCCTTTTGTCTAGAATTAAAGACAGGGCAAATTATTATGTAGCCCCGTCAATAGACACAAACAATATTTGCAAAACGTGTGAGACGATAATTAGGCAATATTTACAACAAATTCACAAGAAAAATATGAAGGCAATAGTTATTAACAAAATAATGAACAAAATTGGTCTGCCCTTTGATAATGAAGAGATGAACAATCATGTAATGAGCCAGCACATAATTGATAACCACAGGACACAATTGTGTAAGTTAATTATAAATATTTATATTAACGTTAGATTTTATCATGAAGCAAAAAGAATGTCCACCAAGACTGAATATGTGAGACAAAAATATACGAAACTAATTATGTTCAAAGGACAATAAAAAATTGAGTCTTGTATTTATAGTTTTATTCCTTGGTTCCCTATATTGTTTGATTGTCTGATAAACTTTGTTGATGAAATTACTATTCATTGCTCGATGAAAGTTATCACTGACCTTAAGAAAAAGAAAACATATTTATGTGCGTATGGCTATATGCATAGGTTTTTTGAATATGAAAGAAGAGATGACATTACATTGCAAAATCAAGTTTTCCCATATTGATTATTATTTGGTTATACCAGTGTTTTCTCAACAAGACAAGTCAAAATGACGTTCATTCCTTGACGTTCTTTGGGTGACTGACTGTGTTTGTTGGATACACAAACTGACTGACCAGGGTTTTTTTGTTTTTTAAATAACATCTTCGAATTGTATGCAAGATTGTAGGTTTGATAAAAAACTTTTATTAACAAGATTTTTTGACAACTCTAGGCCCCTGGTTGACTGATATTGTTGCGAGTTTCAGCTCGCACATAGATTCTTATTGCATTTGCTAACTACAAACCAAATTTGAGCTTTAATAAAACAGTTACAACTTATAGGTTTTTTTTACAATTTTGAAACCCTGCCCAGGCCAGTTGGGAATCTGGCTGACTGACTCGGGGGTATTGATATATGATCTAAACATGACCTTTTGTCAAAATTTCAGCTTTAATAAAACTGTTGCATATTTGGTCTCTCATCTCTCCGACTATTACCTACTGTATAAGACATTTATATTTTGCTTTATTTTAGGGGGTGTAGAATCTCAAGTATAGACCAATTAATGGCCTAGCGAGACTATACACCCCGTAGTAGACTAGTAGAACTATCATTGTTATTTTAGAACTATAATTGTTATTTTAAATGTTTAAATATGGTAATATATTGATTGATTGATAAGAAAACTCGGAAATTATCGAAAAGGTAGAAAACCCACGAGAGACCCATATAATATGTACTTGAGCAATTAGTAACGACAAAAATTGATATCCAATGATTGTATTTTGGATTTTGGAACATGCAAAACTTTTAATTAGGGATAACTTTTTTCCTAAAATTGATAGGTAACAAAAAAGTTTTTAATATAGTCCCAAACCTACAGCGTCATAATTAAGTAAGTACTGTACCCAACTATAATACTAAATTATTAAAAATATCAAAAGGCAGTCTGCATGAAACTCAAAAACAACCGACTTCTTTTTATAGGTTTTTAACACTGTATCGGTACCTATATCAAAAATAAAGGGATTTTGGATCTGCAATCTACAATCTACATTAATATGAACTCCTCACTCAACGTTTCACTGATTCACACACTACACGCTTATTAAGAAACACCCTGTACCTATGGTAGGTAGACGCAAATGTACCTATCAAATATTTCAGTTGAAACAGATATAGGTAATCGAATCGTTTTGATTAAATTATTAAATATTCTGATTCTAATAATTATTTAAATAACCTTCACTGCCTCGTTCACTGCCTTCACAAGTTTACATAACTTCATCGTTTCTGATTATCAATACCAGCTGAAGCTGAAGACAATAAGAAAATCAAAAAACAACTTCTCTGAAGAATATACCTAAATAAAGCAGAATAAAAGAGAATTTTTTTAGTTCGTTAATCAAATAAACCGTGAAATAAACAAACACTTGTATATCCTAACCTAGTTTTTCGATTAGTTTGAAAAATTTATAAGAAGCACCTGTCAATGCATACAGCTCATGCGCACAAGTGCTACAAGTGCACTACGGTAGAGCGATATTTAAATTCATTCATGGATCGTTATGTTCTGTCTCTTTTCATCGGCGGAAAAATTTAACATGGTGATGAACGTCAACACGCAATATATCTGTATTAAATATATGGTTAAAACGATATAATTCCATAGTTACCAGCGGATAACCAATGGTTATCATGAGATTTTAACCTAACCTTTTTTAAAAATGATGTCGGTTTTAATGATGGTGTAAATCGCCATTCAGTCCATCAGTTTTCGATCACTCATTGACTGACGTAACCCCTGTCCTATTCGGATTCTGGTCATAGCGCTGGCTCTGAACATTCTCTTAAAGATATGCTTCACTTCTTGTTTGTATTTTAGCACTTGGTCATCACTGTGATTTTTTGTATCAATTTTCTATGTTTCTCTTCAATATAATATCTTCTATGCTGAGATACAACAATGAAAACAAGACTCGTACACTCTAGGAAGTTTATTCAATAACAGGTACGCCTATTTTGTCCGACGTCCTCAAGAAAAATGAATTCAAGATTTTGACAATAATTAGGTCCTAAAGCTAAAAATATCGATAAAATAATTTCAATTCTGATGATGATATTATATAAAGAAACAGCGTCAAGCAAGGTTTTGTTTGTAGTAAATGTCAGGAAGCTTGATTAAAAATAAAACTACATACTAGATATGCCACCACTTCGAAGACTTAGTGTAGTTGCACTAGGTATGTAGGTAATTATTACTTTCTTATATATTAAACAAACAAGATATAAATTTCTTAAGACTACAACATATTTGGTAACAAAAAATAATTCAAAAATACGCAAATTATGGAGTACCACGATCTTTCGAATATCACACTTCAGCAGCTCACATGACGAAAACTTTTTCCACTTTTTTATATGGAAATAATTCTTTAGTTTTGGGACATGTGACAAGCCCATTGTTTTCTTCAGCCATTTGAAGCAGGGCCTGAAAAATTTAATCAGTTTTGAATTATTAAAAATTTGCTTTCTCACAATCTGGAGAAGTAAATGGACGTTCATTTTGATCATGCGATATTATGCATTCGCTTATTGACTGCAGCGTTTGAGAAAAACTTAGAGGAAGAAAATGTGAAGAAGCTACTTTGATTGATAAAATGGATTAGTGATAGAGCTATAACAGTTGAACAAGCTTGAATCCTCCATCTTCATTGAATTTTATGGTCATTTTATCAAAAAAACAAAAAAAAACATGTGCAGGGTCGTACACGTGGCAGAAGTGAAACTTCTTTCAAATAATTTCAATAGTTTAAATATACTTTCATAATAACGGCTATAACTTATAAACGACTAATCCGATTTTGACAAATTCAGGCTTGTTTGCGAGTGGAATGTAAGTTCTTTCAAATATCGTATCCAGTAATATGCGATAGTTTCCAGTAAAATTGCTAGGAGGCGCAATTTGAATTGAGAACAGTTATTTTGATTTTGTCACGAAAATTTAAATGGAACGGTATAATTCTGATGGAAAAATCGGAAAGTAGATTCAATTTGCAAGAAAAAACCTGAAAACCCCAGTTGGATCTCTTTTCTCGTTTTCGAGTTACTGCCGGAACAAACATTTTAAACACTTACAGTTGACTTGGCGATAAATAAAGATTGGGTGTCATAGTTTTATTTCGTGCCTCGGCATTTGTGCAATACATTTTAACAGGATAGGTACTTATAGACGGAATTTGAAAATTAATAATGGAGAAATCATCATCATTCCAGTGACTGTCAAAATTAAATCTGAAATCTTGCAAACTATTTCATCAATTATGGAAACCTGCTGATGTTTTTTCACACACTACCTAGATTCACCACGTATGGATTATCGTACTTTGTACTTGATGCTCAAATTAATTACAATAACGTTAGAAAAAGTTTGGTTCCATTGAAAAGCAAATGAAAACGTTTCACATGATTTGGACTAGTTTTAGTTACATATTGACCCATACTCACCCACAAAATATGTTCCAAAATATCCACAAAAACAATCAACTCTTCAATTAGAGCGTCTCGGCAATAACTCGAAAACGAGAAGATATCCAACTGCGGTTTTCGGGTTTTTTCTTGCAATTTTCGGATTTATTCTTGCAAATTTGATCTACTTTCCGATCCTGCTGTCAGAATTATACCGTACCATTCAAATTGTCGTATCAAAATAACTGTTTTTAATTCAAATTGCACCTCCTAGCAATTTCACTGGGAACTGTCGCGTATAACTAGATACGATATTTCAAAAGTACATACTTACATTTCACTTCCAAACAAGCCTAAATTCAAAAAAATCGGATGAGTCGTTTATAAGTTATAGCCACTTAAATTATAAACAGACTTTTTCACCAAAAATTACTTTTTTTGTATTTTTCAATTTTTGGTCCATATTTTCTCTTGTTAATCGTATCCGCGGACATACAGTATATCTTTTTTCTCTCTCTTTAATAGCTCTCTTTGTCATTCTCACTACGTTATATATATTTTTTATCTCTCTGTTACGAAATGAAAACGTCCCCTTTTTTCCAAATTCACTACCCATTGTCGACAAATGGGGCACTTGCATGAAAAATTAAATCGGTTTTTTATTGCAAACTGAAAAAAATCTATACGTATTTTTTTATTTCGTAAAATATGATTTTTCCAATAGTTATTCAAGTTTCAAGTTTTGTATATATAGATATTATACTGAGCATGGTGTTACAATGTTATGACGTCATAAATTTTATAGGTTGACATAGCTTTATGGGGCAGAAAAGTCATAATATAGAAAAAAATCAATGTCGGTCCACCTCCACCTCCATTAATTGATATCAATCTTTATTTTGATATGGTTTCATGCCTCATGAAGCTTTGTCCACATACAAAATCAAAATACATACTACGTATTCCCTGACCAAATTTTATTATAAAGGGGTGATCTGAATATTCTGGTGCGGCATCGAGCACTAAAAACCAAAATGTCTTGTAAACGGTTCACTCTAACGGATTACAACAAGAGTGCATTTTTTGGTTCAAAATGTCCAGAAAGTCATATCATCTACAAGAAAAGTGAAAGACTACACTGAGAAAAAATGTATGGCCAATTCCTTAACAGGTAGTCTTAGGCCAATTCAAATCATTAGAAGTGTAGAGTGTCTATATACAAGACAGTGACGACAATAGTCAATAAGCCGCCATGTTTTTGCAAAATACAAGTCGAGACAACATGTAAACGTCAAATGAGTTTACTAACATGACCAAACACAATTTATATTGACGAATTAAAAATAATGCACTCTATTGTCGCCATTTTTAATTCATCCGCCATTTTTGCTAAATTATCACGTGAGTATTATGATTCTAGATGGAATTTTTGGGGTATTTACATCATAAATTGAAAAATGTAAACGTCAAAATGACATTGTCGGCCATGTTTTTGCAAAACACGATTGACCAATCAAAAATGATGCACACTATTGTCGTCACTGTCTTGTATAGAGTCACTGTACAGAAGTGGAGTGTGCACCGCCCTCTAACGGCTACAATGAAAAGGTTTACATATTCAGGTTACGCATCCCGCACTTTCAAAAATGTTCATACATTTTGAAAAATTCGATTTTTATCTTTTAACTTTACCACTTGGTATCTCGGATCAATTTTGGAATCGGTTTATTTTGACCTCAGGAATATGAGGTAAGGTTTTGTACAGACCTTTCAGGGACACCCTGTATATGTTATTTGATGCCAATTAAGTTTATGTGCTAGGATTTGATCAAAAATAGATTGCGAATGAGTTGCCTAGCAAAATCCGGGGCTATACATTTATACAGGGTGTTACGAATTAAAATGTTCACTATTAGTATCTCCGAAACGGAAGGCTTTACAAAGTTCAAATCATGACAGAGTTGAGTATTTTAGTACTCAATAAAATTCCGTTGGAAAATCCAAAAAAATTCCGAATACTTCCGGAGATATCCGAGAAAAACCTATTAATGTCGCCATTTTGTAGGGGAAAAAAAGTAGCTATGAGGATGTAACATTTTTTTAAAAATATTTCTTCTAATAAACCTAGGAAAACATTTGAACCATTTTGAAAAATTTCGTTTTTTCGCGGATATCTTCGGAAGTATTCGGATTTTTTTGGATTTCACAACGGTATTGTATTGAGTATTTAGGTACTCAATAAAATGTCCAGCGCAACTTTCTCGTCCTTTGAACTTTTCTTTATATCCTACAGTAGGTACACAAGATAGTGATGGTGAACATTGAAATGTGTAACATCCTGTATAAGAGTAAAGCCCCGGAGTTTGCAAGGCAACCTATTCGCAATATATTTTTGAACAAATAATTATCTAACATACAGGGTTAGGAGAAATTACCAGAACGAGCGATTATTCCAAGAGAAAAACGAGTTAAAAAAAATGTCCCATAAAAAAGTTTAGAGGCTATCAAAAATCTACATATCTGCGATGAATTGGAACATACAGGGTCGGCCAATAGGCAGAACGGTTTCAATGGTTTAAGCGTCAAAAAATTCCCTGTGACGTGATTTTAGATTTTATTATCGCATAAGCGCCTCTCATGTGCAGTGCATTGTGTTGTGAAAAATGTCAAGATTTGTAGCACATAATTTACTGAGTGTATGGTCTTGTGCTGTTATCCTTTGAAGATGTAGTTTCTTCGTTGAACGATTCACTTCCCATCAATTAAATCGCCAGTTTCAGGGTTAGAGAACAGGATATATTGATAAAAAAATGGTTTTTACAGATTATCAGCAAAACACTTCTCTTTATGTTCTAGCAGATTTATGAATACTAATTTTTAATTCAGAATAGACGGCTCTGAATACCGTTGCTATGGTGATGACATACAATTGATATGATTTTGAGGCATGTTCGGAAACAAACAAATAATTATTTGAAACGCGACATAGCCGCCGGCCTTGAAATGTCCTAATTTCAAGAAAATCCAAAAAAAATCTTCAAATTCAGGAATCAAATGGTAACACACTGATCCTCACTACCGAACGTTTATATTCACCGTCCTTTGTTTTAACGGTTACCACTCGAATTTTATTGTCTTGACCAGGATGAACGGCAATTATTCTTCCTAGCTTCCAAAACATAGGGGGCAAATTGTCCTCGTGAAGCACAACATATTGACCGACCTTGAACACATCGGAATCAGCTTGCCATTTGCACCGTTCTTGCAATGTGTGCAAATAGTCTCTATGCCACCTTGTCCAAAACTGCTCCAACAAGTACCGCAAATGTTTGTACTTGCAACGTAGAGTCTGTCTTATATCAGTGACAGAATTCTCAGGAACCGCCAACAAGGATCCGCCAATCAAAAAATGTCCTGGCGTCAAAACGATCAAATCTTCGGGGTCCTCACTCAAGGGAACCAAAGGTCGCGAATTGACTATGGACTCGATTTGAACTAATAGGGAATAAAAACCTTCAAAACTCAACAACACACCCTGGCAAGTACGCTTTAAATGAAATTTCATAAGTCGTACTGCAGATTCCCAGTCCTCCCACATGTGGAGACTTTGGCGGTATAAAACACCAAACAACGCGGTTTTCAGTAAGAAAATTTTGAAAATTGTTGGCTTCAATTTCCTTGAAAATATTTTCCGCACCGATAAAGTTTTTGGCATTATCTGAATACATTTTTGTTGGCAATCCTCTCCTAGCTACGAATCTCTTGAAAGCATCTAAAAAACAACCTGTTGATAAATCCGTTACCAGTTCCACATGTATCGCTTTAGTAGAGAAACAAATGAAAATGCAAACCCAAGCTTTCACTGACTTGGTATTACGGAGGTAACTATTTTTTATCAAGTAGGGTCCAGCATAATCAACCCCGCACACTGAAAATGGACGTGACGCTTGTATTCTCTGAGCTGGTAAATCACCCATCTTTTGAGTAGCCATAGTAGGAGAGACACGAAAACAGGTAATACATTTGTTTAAAATATATCTCACAGTATTTCTACCCTTTAAAGGCCAATACTGTTGTCTAATAATTGATAACAACGTCTGAGGACCTGCGTGCAAATGCTTGAAATGAAAATGTCTTATTATCAAAGATGTGAAGTGGCCTTCAGATGGTAATATTACAGGATGTTTGGACTCAAATGAAATGTCTGCGTTTCTGAGCCTGCCACCAACTCTGATAACACTGTCTTCATCTAAAAAAGGATCTAATCGTATTAACTTACTGTTCCTAGACACTTGTTTGCCTTTAAGCAAATCCCTTATTTCAGCATAAAAATATTGGCTTTGAATTATTTTAATAATAACGGTTGTAGCGTTATCGATTTCCAATAAATTTAGCTTATCTAAAACGAGAGGTTCCGATTTTAGTTTTAAAACTACATTTTGTTTGTAACGAAGAATATAGGAGACTATACGGATTAATTTTCCAAAACTTGAATATCTCTCAATTATTTAGTTTTTTACTATAGTATTTACCATTAAAACCTTTTGTTCAGTTTTCATTTCCGGAACTTCAATATTTGTTAATTGTTCGCAATGTGGCCAAAAATTCGATGGTTTATACAAAAATTCAGGACCGTTAAACCATTGATTTAAATGCTCCATCTTCTCAGGATCCACACCGCGCGAGACGTAGTCAGCAGGATTACAAGCACTAGGTACATGTCGCCATTGATCTGCATTAGAAATTGCCTGGATCTTAGAAACTCGATTAGCAACAAAGGTTTTTAGTCTTGTTGGCTCGTTTGATATCCACGCCAACACGATAGTGGAATCACACCAATAATAAATTTTGGTAATTTTGATTTTTATAGAATTCAGAACGGATTTTGAAAGTTCAGCTCCCAATAGAGCAGCAGATAATTCGAGACGTGGAAGAGATATTACTTTCAGAGGGGCAACTCGCGATTTGGAACAAGCTAGGCTTACTTGTATGTCACCCTCCGAACTTAAAGATCGAAAATAGGTACAACAACCAAAGGCCGCTTCCGAAGCATCAGTGAAAACATGAATTTCTGTATCTACATATTTAGAAACAAGAATATTTCTGGGTATTTCCAATTTTTCAATCAAATGTAAATTTTTATAAAATGTCAACCAATTGGCTAAAAATTCTTCGGGAAGTGGCTCATCCCATCCAATTTTCAATAGCCAGAGTTTTTGCATATATATTTTTGCTTTGACTATGACAGGACCCAATAATCCTAGTGGATCGAAGATTTGGCTGATGACCGATAATATACCACGTTTCGTTAAAATGTTTTTCGAATTTGAATTCACACTATATTGTAATGTGTCTTTTGAGGAGTTCCAAAGTGTTCCCAAAGTTTTATTACTTTGCTCATCCTTAATTATAAATTGAGACTTGGAATCCGATTTTTCACAATTGAATGACTCTTCAATCAATTTTAAAATTCTTTTGTCATTAGATGACCATTGGCGCAAGTGAAACCCAGCAGTGCCTAAAATGTAATTGACATTTTTCAATAAATTGACTGCAGAATCAATGTCATTGGCTCCACTTAGCCAATCATCCATATAGAAATCATGTAAAATGGAATTTGACGCATCTGGAAATTTGTCTTCATAATCCATAGCTAATTGCTTAAGACACCTTGTGGCAAGAAAAGAGGCAGGCGCTGTACCGTATGTGACTGTATTTAATTTGTATACAGACAGCTGATCGCTAGAATCAAACCGCCAAACTATTTGTTGAAATTTACGATCGTTTTCATGCACATATACACAGCGGTACATCTTCGCAATATCGGCACTCAATACAATAGCATACATACGAAACCGCAATAGAAAAGAAAATAAAGAATCCTGTATACAGGGTCCGACCTTTAAACAGTCATTAAGCGACATTCCAGATGTGGTTTTACATGATGCGTCGAAAACCACGCGTAACTTTGTAGTAACAGACGATTCTTTTACCACGCAATGATGCGGTAGAAAATAATTAGGTTCTGATTTAGCCTGTTCCAAGTCTTGTTCTAAGGACATGTGTCCTAACTCTATATATTCGCGTATAAATTGGGAATATGTTTCTTTTAAGTGAGGAAATTTAACAAATTTCCGCTCTAATGCATGAAATCTGTTTACTGCGATGTCAAAAGATGACCCTAAGTTGGAAAGATTGTCACGAAATGGTAAGTGGACTGTAAAACTACCAGAATCATTCAATAAAAAGGTTTTTTGAAAGTGATCTTCAATCTCCAATTCTTCTGCAGTATACAAGATTTCTTTTTGGCACTCTTCCTGTAACCAAAATTTCTCCATCTGTTTATTCAAAATACTTGTTTCGGCTAAATTACAACGCAAGTATTTTTGAGGAGGTGTAGCGAGAAGCTCTCCTGCAACAATCCACCCCAACCTTGTATTTTGGAGTAATGGTTGATATTTACCTAAAAGGATTTGACCTGGCAATAGCAGATTATAAAAAATGCCGGCGCCCAGAAGGGCATCAATTTTACCTGGTTGGTTAAAATTAGAGTCAGCCAGTCTAATATTAGAAGGAATGTTAAAATCTGCAACATCAATATTGATTTGAGGCGTTGTGGTTGTGATTTGATTTGCAGATACCAGGAATTCTAAATTACATTGGTGACCAGAATTCAAAGATCTTATTTTAGCCTTGATACATTTTGATATCTTACTGGAATGGCCGTTAATACCAATTACATCAATATTGATATTTTTAGGCTGAATCTTTAATAGATCAAAAAATTCGCGACTAATAAAGTTTGATTGGGAACCTGCGTCTAATAAGACTCTACAAACCACAGGTTTGTTTTCATTATCAAAGATATGTATAATCGCTGTAGATAAAACTACAAAAGAGTTCCGACTATATACATTATTCAATCCAGTCGAAACACTCTGTATATCAAAATCGCAAATTTGCGAAGAAGACGCAATCGAAGAATCATTGTCATCGATAGCTGATTTTGTTTTAGTAATGACGCAACCATCAGCTTCCGTGGGTTTACTTACTGAAATCACTGAACTGGAACTGACATTACCAATGTCGTGCGCTCTATTTACATTATTTGAGTTTTGTTGCTGATTATTTCGCGAACTACCTAAGTGTAAAAGACTGTTATGTTTATGTCCGCAAATTCTACAAGGTTTAGCGTGACAATCAGTGCCCGTATGGCCTATGCGTAAGCAATTTGTGCAGGCCTTTAACCTTCTAATATTATTCAATCTATTAGAGACTGATAACCTTTGAAAATTGTTGCAATAGTATATCGAATGATCACCCTTACAAAAGATGCAAGTGATGGAGTTAGACGAGTTGGCAACAACGTTTGCCTGATACCTATTAGATGGTTTTTTATTCTCAAACCCAGAATTATTTTGATAATTATTCGACTTGGTGTCAACGGACCCAAGGACTTGACAATGTTCACGCAAAAATGTGAAAAAAGCTTCTATTGTTGGAGAAACCTCGTCCATGGTTTTCATCTCCCACTCTTTTTTAGTATTGCTATCAACTTTACTTAGCAAAAGATAAATCAAAATAGTAGACCATGAATCGACGGGTTCTTTTAGAGATTTGAGAGCTCTGAAATGCTTTTGGACTTTGTCCAAAAACGATCGTAGCGAACTAAATGAATCTTTGCTCACGTTTGGCAACTCAAAAAGCTGTTTCATATGAGTTTTAATAATTAACTTTTTGTTTTCGAATCGTTCTTGCAAAAGTCCCCAGGCAACAGCATAATTTGCCTCGGAAATTTCCAAAGACTCGATAATATGAGCCGCTTCACCTTTCAATGAAGCTTGTAAATAGTAGTATTTTTGGACGTCTGAAAGAGACGTGTTTTTATCTATTAATGCTGAGAAAGAATCATAAAATGATTGCCATTTATCAAAAGCGCCATTAAATTCTGGCAAAACTATAGGAGGTAACTTTACGTTATTCAGCATAAATAACTGTTGATCCCGCTGTTGATACAATTGTGGATTTGACAATGTGCTCGAGGCTTGAATCGTTTGAGCTTCCTTCATTCTATACCCATCAACAAGCTCTTTCGCCTTTGACACAGCCTCATAGAAGTCATCCTCAAACCTATTTCTTTCAAGAGATTCCAGCTCTGTACTATCAATGAGTTCTAACTCAGATTGCACCTCATTGAATTCGTCAATAAGGCTTTCAATCCTTTTAAAGCGGGTATCAATTTCCACAATTTTTGTTACATTATTGGTGTCATTTATAAACCTTTTAAATCTTGTTAGTTTGCCTTTAATCTGCCCACGGCGGCTAACTAAATGCGCACCAGTAGATTGCGCTATGTCCATTTCATCTGGATCAGACATAATGAATATTCAACTTAAAATGCCAAAATCGTTATCGAGTGTATATTTTTATTTTATAACGTAAACTCGGATTACGTAATAATTGGTTATGCTCGATTTTATACCGCCAAACTCTGATGAACAAGTGAGAAAAGACGACAGTGCACCGATACACTGTTTAAAATAGATAAAAAGATGCGGAGTACAGGAGCCAACGGGCACCAGACAAATACCGCGATAGCCTCACAAAGGTGAGTGGTTGAGTGCAAGCCAAGGTGCAAACTAATAAAGCAGTAAAATGTCACAAAAGATGTGAAAATTACTGCCCCTTTATCAAGCAAAAAGCAATTAGTTTAAACTCCCTAAAGGTGCAAATAAATTCCATAAATCAATGATATGGCTTCCTCATAGGTTCACGTTTATAATGAAATTGGAAAGGACTCACAGGCTGTTTTGACGTTCCATGACGTTGGACAATTCATTCATGCTGAATATTGTTGAAATCCATCAAACCATTCACCATTCCATAAACCATGCTGGCTCGAAGCACCAAAATGTATGGTCTTGTGCTGTTCTCCTTTGAAGATGTAGTTTCTTCGTTGAACGATTCACTTCCCATCAATTAAATCGCCAGTTTCAGGGTTAGAGAACAGGATATATTGATAAAAAAATGGTTTTTACAGATTATCAGCAAAACACTTCTCTTTATGTTCTAGCAGATTTATGAATACTAATTTTTAATTCAGAATAGACGGCTCTGAATACCGTTGCTATGGTGATGACATACAATTGATATGATTTTGAGGCATGTTCGGAAACAAACAAATAATTATTTGAAACGCGACACTGAGATTGAAAAGTGAATGTAGGTTGCAATATTGATAAAATAAACGTATTTATGTAATTCACGTTTTAAGGAGCTTATGTTTTTTTGCAGATGGAGGGATCCACACATTTTGAGAACATTTGTTAAATTTTGAACATCGTTTATGTTGTTCCGATTAATATTTGCAGAATATAATATTTTTGTTCAGTAACACAAGATTTTTCGTTGATATTAACTTTTAACACAATGGCATAACCGCCATAAATTAAACATTAGAGGAGCGTCACCGATTAGACATGAAGTCAAATAAGCGCCAAACACAGCAAAAATTCGGCAACTGAAATGACATAAGTACAGTATGGAAATTTGACATAAACGACGATGTCAAAGCCTGAACTGACATAACCGTCAATTGGGCGTTTTTTTACAATAAAAAATCAATTTATATTAATTGGAGCTAACATTAAGGTGAAATATGTACGATAAACTATGTAAAATAAATTTCACAATTGCCATACCAAAAAGTTGACGTTATTCCAAAATATATGGTTTTTTCTACCTCCTTTAGAATTTACTTTTTGGCATTTATGTCGTTTTACCTTGAACGCGTCTAAATGACATTTTTGCAACTTTGACATGCTATAAAATCCGAACGATTTTAGATTGAGAAAAACGGTCTGCACTTTATTTTCTCAACTTCCCAAGAGCTATCCAAGGACACTGAATTAATTCTTGTGATAAAATGCGAAAATGTGTCGAAAAAATTTGACAATGACAGTACCTTTTATTCAAATGACAGAATAGCTCTCTTACAGTGAAAAAGTGTATACCATTTTTCTCTATCTTGCATCGTTTGAATTTTATAGCATCTCAAAAATGCAAAAATGCCATTACCAAACCGCGATATCTCAATAACAGTTGAATTCACGAACAATATGGTATGTATATCACTATTTTTGCTCAAAATAAAAGTAAGAATTGAACTATCCATTAATATACAGAGGGTTCCATTTTAAAAAAATGCAACTTTGATCTGCCTTATCTTTATGCTCAACCCTGTATATTCCAATTAATGACAGACATGTAGATTTTCAAAAATCCTAAAACTTTTATATGGGACAGTTTTTTCTAACTCGTGTATCTTTTTTAATGATCGACCGTTCTGATAATTTCTTCGAAACCTGTATAGTCTTAATCAGCATTAAATAACAGCTGAGGGTATGTATTTCTGATACCGCATCTTGGACTTTTAGTAATAGCATGACGAAATCTTAAACAGTTAGCACATTTTTCAACGTGGATTCAATAGTGATTCACGTTACGAAGCCGGTGAATGATTTTTTGAATTACGAGGCAAAATGTTAATGGACGAGGCGACCACATAACACCTACAATATAAAGGAAAGTCAAATGGCAACTTGTGACATGTTTTTAGCCAGCAACCAGTAATACATGAAAATGCGTATTTCGCCAAACATCCACTGCGGCGCTAGAATTTGTTTGCTGTCTTGTCCCTGATTGGTTGATCGGTTGTCAAGGAAAGTTTGTTTGTTGTCATTGTCAAAAGTTCTTGTTATAAGCTTATTTAATTTCATCTTTGTTGAAGTAAACTTTTTGAAAATGGAGTGTAATCAGAAGCGTCGTTATAACAGCTTTTGTGTTATTCCTAATTGTCATGATTTAGCAAGTAAGGGACCTAAGGATAATGCGGAACTTTTCGCAAAGTGGATTCGTGAAGTTCGGAATCCATTACTGCAGAATATACTCCAGTCATCTTAGCCAAATAAGAGGGTCAACTGCGGAATGAGAGATGATAAGCTGAAAACTTGTGTAAACCATTATTTTGGCATTCTAAAGGTTGTCTCAAAAGTCTCATGAAATCTCGTGTCGGCGTCTATAGATATTCAAGGTCAAAGTTCACAAAAATCAATTTTTCGTCGATATCTCGCTCGGTATGATTTGAATCTTTTTTGCGTCTCTTATAGAAATTGTTGAGCATATAATTCTCTAGAAGTTTTGTTTGAAAAACAAAATTTCTAGAGAATTTTGTGCTTTACAATTTTTATAATAGATATAAATAGATATAAACAGAAATGAATATCTCGAGACGCAGACACGAGATTTCATGAGACTTTTGAGGCAACCTTGAGAATGTCAAAATAATAGTTTATACAAGTTTACAGCTTATTATCTCTCATTCCGCAGTGAACTCCTTATATGACTGGGCTAAATAAGACTTATGAACAAATCTATAGATCTTATTTGGTGTGTGATATCCAGAATCCTCCTGGTTTTAAATTATGGTAATTTTTAACCCAATTATTACGAAAAAAATACTTTAATCGATATTTTTCCAACTCTATCATAATTCTAGAATTAATGGTAGTTGTGGAAAAGTTATTTTGTGATGATTACTAAGATGATTCTTATTTAACCGATGTTGGAATTTCATCTTTGCCGCTCCGCCCGCTAATTCGTTTGAAGGTAAATAAAAAAAAAACAAAAATATAATTTATTTTTGAGAAACCCAGTTGTCTTGGAAAATAATAACTCAAAAAGATAAAAATCATGTATATTTTAAATGGAACACTTCGAACGCATCGTACAGAGGAAATAGGTAGCGAAAATCAATATAGTTTGACATTCTAATCGACCTCAAAATGTTTGTTTTATCATTTGAAAACGAAAGAAACAGTCGGCAGCAATAGGTTACTATTCTAACATTGGGTGGATAAGAATAACCATAGTGGATACATTTTAAAATGAATATTCCAGATATTTCCACTCTTGTGGGTATTATCACCATGTAATAGTCAAAAAAAGTAAAAACGCCATAAAAACAACTTTCTCCAAACCATTCATCATTAAAATAGTGTTTAGAAAGTTTTGATTGAAAACGTATCTATTTCAAAAGTTGGGTTAAATATACATATTTTAAAAACAGGAACAAAAGCTCAAAAAATTATAAGTGTTGAAATTGCCGCAGAAATATAGCTGCGACAGAAACCTGCAGATGGCGCTGTATGCTGATGTAGATTTCTGTTTTACCATATCCTGTCCTGTGGTTTATGTGATTATCCAAACAACTATTGTAGGGCGCCACTTGATAACGTCAAAACTCTCCAACAACCTTTATCATTGCAGTTTCCATTATATTGTAGGTGTTATGTGGAGGCGACGAAGGAGCCGAGTCTGGAATTTCTAGACGAGTAGTTTAATGTCATTTAACGTCTGTGTATCGTACATTGTTTTGTTTAATACTGTGATATATTCTTTAAATCAGTTTAAAGCTTTTTTTGTCAAATCATACACTTAGAGTGGCAGTCCGCCTCACATTCTTACCATGAGATGGCGCCAGCCAAACTATGTCACCACTTGAATAATATAAATAGGTTACTTATGTTACCAACATTATTTGTCAAGTTGTTAATTAAAATCATGAGATGGCGACAGCCAAACCATGCTACCAATGCAATTTCACAGTCTTTGATGATGCAAAATGTCATTTTTGGAGTAGAAAAGTAATTTTTCTTTACAGTCACTGATGATGTTAAGTGTCATTTACCGGACTGGTTTTGGGTCCGGTAAATGATACTTTACGGTACCGTATGAAACAAAAAAATGTGCAGATGTTTTCAAATTTTTGACCAGGAGTTTGTGATAAAGGAGGGTATATTATTTATTTATATACACATTTTTTTTTGCTTGGTCGAAATTTGACTCAAAAATGAGAAAAAAATATGCAGTATTTCACACACAAAAATGATTCACTAAATGATACTCTTTATCTTTTCTGGAATAAATAAGGAAGATAACACGAAGAAAACATACATTTTACATCAACCTTAATCAAAAAGTCTTACCTGTTCCCCATAAATATATCCATTTGGCAACATCATGGGTAAATTGTTCTCATTCAAAGGCATCCCTGTAATGTGACAATAAAGTCGTGAATGTGAGCAATGAGCAAAAGGCAGCGGTTCCGCTAACTTGTTGAGATCTTCATTACAGACTGGACAAGCTGGATTTTTGTTTTCGGTACTTTCGGAGTAACACTGAGTAAGTTATGTTAAGGAAGGTAAATTCGGACAATTAATTCTAAATATAAAATATTTGTATAGAAAGGATATGGTGTTTTGAGCGCAGATAATCCTGCCTGTAATGTTACAGTGAATACAGACTGGGAAGCAAGCTGGAACAACCTATAGTTTTCCTGACGGAATTGTTCAATCAGATCGTCCCACCTTGTAGGATCAAAAAGGTTTGCATAGGGAGCAATCGTCACATCTACTGAGAAAGCCAACAGAGCCATTACCCTCTGTAAAAGATTAAATTAGTAATGATCTCATATCATTGAAAAAATAAAGAAAACGTGTATATCAACAGCAACCAGTATTATAGATAAGTGAGGTGTATCTGATGATCCTAATTATTATTACTCAAGAGAAAAAAAGCAGCTCACTTGGATTGTAGGAAGATGGTCCTCTTCAAAACTTGGAAAATGTTTTCTAGCATGTTTGATTGCATCCATTCTACGATCTTTTCTTATAAGTTCAACAAATTCCTGTACACGCAAGTTGAATTCCATCGTTGATTTGAGCTTCCGCAATTTCGATTTATTGTCGTGACACCATAAAAGGCACTTTTGAGTCTCATGATCGGCCAGCGACTTTTCAACCTCTCGGGAATTCAAAAATATATCTGAGAATATTGAATTGTAAATTAAATTTGGTTTCCGAGTCATTTCAAATTTCAATAGCTTACTCACCAATATTTGTATAGTCTTTGATATCACTTCTGTCTGCTAGCAAAATTGCTGAGTTATAATAACCATTACGCAAAAAATATTCGACCACCATACGGTCTAGACGTTTTTTTCTCCAATTGTTCAATGTTCCTGGAAAATTGTAACCACATCAGTAATCCAATATATTTGGGTACCTATTGAAATCACTGAATCAAAAGTCTCAAAATAACGAATTACAAAGAAATGGATAAACCGACTTGAAAATAAGACTAAACATTTTTCGCGAGACTATAATATACCATGTCAAGCGATGTTAGGTACAGTCAAACATAGGTTTACCGGGAAAGACTGCGCAATACTTATTAAGGCAAAGTTGGAAAAGTTTCGATAGGTTTGAGTTTGTTTGGAACAAAAACTAAACTAACCCAAATAAGCCTGAACATCACTCAACCACTGTACGTGAAGAGTATAACGTCATATTATTAACCTAGTATTAAGAATTGTGTTGAGAATTCACCTGCAGGCACAGAATTGTTTGATGTAACAGCAGCATGCTCTTTAAGATGCTCCAAACGCCTCTTGCAAACATTGGACACAGCAAGCTCCTCAGAAATACTTTCTTCAGCCTTACGTTTGAGCACTTGGAGTTTCTCCACAACACCACCTGGACAAATCAAACAACAGTAATCGGATTTATGGCCTGGTTTTAGTCTTGTGTAATTACCAAGTAAATTCGTGATTTGTGTTGCTTTAACTGGATTGTCTTGGATGACACACTTTTCCACTTCACTCACTGCTTGTTGAACATGTGATACCTCCCTGTCTAAAGTTTTTTGTGCTGTGCGGAATTTTTTGTTTAAGATTTCATAAGGAACCTGCAATGATAGTGGATATGAACTTACAAAAGTCGAGACAAAGCCAAACATTTGCACATATTCTTATTTGAAAGATTTATACACATAGTATGATTTTACCTTCGCAACCCGATACAATCCTGGAAGAAGAAAATTAAAACTAAAAACAAGGCATAAGAGTTCAGTTATCCTTACAGACAGGGCGGGCGAAAGTCGGCTAGCTGGCCCGGAGATTTCTAATTTCACAGAATTCCTAAAATAACGCTAAAGAAAAGATCTTATGGCATATTTTGCAGAACCTGCTGTATTTTATAGAAGAAAAAGATGTCAGGCACTGCGAGCCTTTAATCTGCTTAATTTTTTTAATTGTCAGTAAGTCATTTTGTGTGGTTGGAAATTGTAATTGATATTTTTTGACGTGAATTTGATTTTGAAAAGTTGGGTTTTTGACAATAGATTAAGGTAGAGTCTCTTATACTTTTGCCGATAATATCTCGATAACATCAATTTTGCTGAAAATATATCTGTTTTACTCTTTCATTATTGCACAAATAGACACTTTCCCATTTTAGTAAAAATTTATTGTAAATGGCAGTATTAGGAAAAGTTTATCTCTAAATTTTTGAAAAATCGAGTAGAAACTATAAAACTCGTATTTTTTTAATCAAAAGTATCATAATGTGTTCCAAGAAAAATGTTCTCGATGTTGGTTTAATATACTCAAAGAGACATAGAGCAGAGAAAACCGTACTTGAAACGATTATCGTCCTGCGCACTCAAGAAATTCCGTTATAACCAAGTATGAATGATTCATTGGACCGTCCGGTAACGGAAGAACCCATATCGTTGGACTCTTCCGTGGTCCGATCAAAGAAATCCAACTTTACCTACAACTGTTCGGGAATCGGTTCATGAGCTCGGGCACGTGTCTTTCAATACCTTACAAGGTTGAAATCTCTTGGAATGATGAAAATCTAGAGCATGAATAATTCAATTCTGATAGTTCGAATAATCACTCCAGGTTGCGTAATATCTATTCCTAACGTGAATTTGGAGAGCAACCAATGGGCGTCGAAACCAGAGTAATGAGAGGGAGTCAAAACTGGCGTGTTAACTACCGCCAAATTCAGAACTGAATAATGCCCCAGAGTTTTCAATACTATTTATAGTTTTCAAATGATGGGCCATTTTATAGGTCATTCAATAGAAACTAATTGATATTGGTTCATTTTTTAACCATTGTTTGATTCCATGTCAATGACTAACTGTAATATGGTGCTATTTATTTATCATTTTAAACTCTCAGCCTATGACTGCATAGATCGCGGTTTACTTATACTTAAACTAGAGCGATATGGCATTAGAGGAAACAGTCTTGGACTTTTCCGTTCTTATCTTCACAAAAGGCAGCAAATTGTCAGAAACTCAAGCAATGGACAGACCTATAGTTCGAAATAGAGCTCTACTAGCACAAGAGTGACACATGGTAGCATTTTGGGACCAGTACTGTTTGTCATCTTTGTCAACGACTCAACAAATATAGTATTGGATAGAAATGATATAACTTGCTACGCAGATGACACCAATTTAGTTACTGGGCACAAGAAAGTCAACGGAGAGTGAAGATATTTTCAGTAGAACAGCAACATGTTTCAAAAATAATAAACTTCTTCTCAACAGAACAAAAACAAATGCTGTAGTATTCAAAACAAAACAATCGAAGTGGGACAAAGTTGAGGAAATCAAGAGATCAACATAGCTGTATCTTCCACCGTTCAATTCTTAGGAGTACATTTGGATGATCATCTCGACTGGTCGAGTCACATTAAAGCACTGTTTAAAAAAATGAATTCGGTTTGCTATGGAATTAGAGCTGTCAAGAGCTATCTCAACGGCAAAAGTCTCAAAATACTCTAGCATGCCAATTTCGAATCACTGATGAGATATGGAATCATCTTTTCGGGAAGAAACAGCCTTGCCGACAAAGTTTTCGGAAGTCAAAAACGCTTGGTCCGAATCATCCTAGGAAAGGAATTTAGAGAGAGCTGCAGAGGAGCCTTCAGGTGCAACGAACTACCCACCCTACATGGACTCCACATTATATGAATGTCCAGTGTTCTTCTATAAGAACAGACACTTATTTGATCTGGAAATGTTCCATGAATAGAACACCAGCAACACTATTGTGAATTACCCAATTCATAGACTGACCTTAATAGAAAGAAATTCGGGATACATGTGCTTGAAGTTTTTCAATAAGCTACCTAACCTACTGAAGAACTGTTCTTCCTCCAAGACTTTCAAAAATGAAGTGAAAAAACTCTTAATAGATTTGGAACCATATTTTTTCCAGGATGATCTATCTTGATTGATTTTGTTTTTTGACGCTGTTGCCCTTTCTGTACAGACTCTCCATATGTTTGGAATGTGTTTTTCATGATTGGAAATAAAGATTATTATTATTGTCATCACTATTATATTCTAATATCGTGTTCATGGTTTTAGAGTATCTTTCTTCTTGTACTGTCTCAAGACTCAGGGCTATACTCTGTACAAAACGTTGTCTTACGTCTAGAATTTTAAATTGTTCAAAAAATAGCTCAGTTAGATGTAGTCGGTTTTTGTTATAGAATACTTTTAGAATCCACTTCTGAGTGTTTTCCAATGCCTTGAGATGGACCACAACGAGGACATCAAGCACACCTCCAAAAACTATTATTCCGTAAGTCAGGTGTGCACAAGAGATAGAGTGTTTTCAGATATTGGATTGCAAAATAGTTCTTTAATTCTTTGAACTTGCGTATTAGATCTCTCAACTTATTGGTAATATAAGTAGTTGGTATGTTCATTCCATTTGCGGTGGGGGTCAAGCATGACACCAAGATATTTTATTTTGAGCTTTGATTTTATGGGTATCCTACACCGTTTTGGAGATGATAGACACTTTAAGCAAACCCAACATTTTTTTACGTATCTGCATCCGGATCCCTAAACGAATCGACATACATTAATCATATAAAAACCCGCTTAAGCAGCGATCGGTTCTACGTATACGAAACGGATTTGTGAAACGTCAAAGTTGTCAAACTTCGCGTTTTGTAACCTAGATATTGATTTTTGTTTATATTTTTGGTTTGGTTTGGATGCTTGTATATTTTTCGTTTATCGGTTTTGAAGAGCTTTTGTTATAATTCTTCGATTAGTTGAGATGCGTTCTCAGATACGGATACAGATCCATGCGGGTACGGATACGTTTGAAATTTAGGACGTGCTTAAAGTGTCTAATAGCATTTTATTACCAAGATGTGATTGTGCTCCCGCATAGTGAATCTTGTTACTAGTACCTATGTGTTCGTTGTTTTTTTGTGCAGAATAAAACTTATAAACTAAGATGGCTATCTACTCGTCAAGAAACAAGAACTCGCGATGAAAAAATCCTTTTCAACATCAGTTAGGTACCAGTTTACTATTATAACAAGAACAACGATCTAGTAGAGTTTGAACGAAATTGGTGACAGATTGTTCCCACCTCCTACACTTTGTTTGCTATAGGAAAAATATATTTTTAGTAATTAATAATACTGCAGTCTACTCAGTAACGTTAGCCAATGGGAGTACCACTAAATGTCGAACGGAAATAATCTCTGCCCACCTCGGGACTCGAACCCGATCACCGCGAACTACCTCTCCGGTGACTTTTGTCGAATGGCGCCTTAGACCACTCAGCCACCTAGGCTGCTTAAAAACTTTGAACTGTAGTTTATTGTTGATCTGCAGTTCAACGTCAGAAAGTCCATGTAAATTTTGACGTTGAACTGCAGATCAACAGTGAACTACAGTTCATAGTTTTATTCAACCGGCCCCTAGTCGCTTAAGATAAGTTAAATAAAGAAGTTTCATGATTTTTGTAATGCAATTTGTGTAAAAGGCAAATAATTTTAAATAAGTAAGAGCCCGAGCAAGAATTAGTAGTGTGATGTGATAGGAAAAAAAATCATTTACCTCTTGCACCCAGAGCAAGCATATTTTGTGATGTCCAGAAGTAAGAAATAATAACCGTATAATTATTTCGGTGAATATTCTTGAAATATTTGGCTCGACCACAAAACAATAAACCAGCTAATGTTTTATGGACCCTTAACCAGTTTGATTGTCTGAGATCGAAATCAACGTTACGACTTATATACAACGATTCAACTAAGAACTATACACCGATGATGTCTTCGTCTCTCTCCCGCTATATGAAGCCCCCACGCAGCCCGAGAGAGAGGGAGACTTCGTCGGTATAGATTTCTTAGTGGAATCGTACTCTACGTCTTTCTGGTGAATCTTGATTTCTCTTTCCACATCATAAAGAAATCTGTGGTAGTTATCGTTAACAGAGCAGGGTGACGTTTTAATAAATATTTATCTAACGCATGATAGTTTAGGTGTCATCATTGATGTCATTTTGAACAAGTAAAGTGTCAAATAGCACACTAGTGTGTTATAATCCATAACTCACTAGTCACTAGTGAGTTATGGATTATAACTCAAGTTCTCGTGGCAACCAAACAAACAATAACCTATTTTGACTAAAATTTAAACATGTCACGGTCTAGTCATTCTCACTCTGAAACTTATATTTAATAATTATCTCATAAAAAAAACAATTTCCTCCATTTGTTGGATAAAACAGCACTCGTGCGTTATGTTCCACAAGTCACTTGAGAATTTATCTTTCTCGCGTGACTTATTTTCAACACAACGCAATAATAGTACAATAAACAGCCATTATTCTAAATATAACTGCAGCCTTGTGCCATCTATTTTTCAGTGACCAAAGTGAGGAGAATGCCTTCCATAAGAAAAATATCCTAACTATAGTCTCATTATAAAATGCTATTATACCTACTCAGTCCTCCCGATCACTAATTAACAGAAGTAGGTAGAAGTTTATGATATGATTTTTTTTTAGACCACATTAAAATGCATTTTCCGTTAGAAAAATAACTTCGAAGTGTTCTCGACATTTCCTGATAACAAATTGTTGATAGCGCTAACTTGACAAAAATGTAGCCTCCACTGTTAGCATCATTGTTAATTTATTTGCCTTTTAATGACTTTTCAAAAATAGACTCGTTTGTCTCTGGACCTGGACCAGTAACCTGATTAACTTCTTGTTACAGGACAAGCAGGAAATAGACAGTCAATGAACGAATTTTCCAGATATTCCAAGTAGCTACCTAGTTACTGATTAGATAAATTTGATGATAACGACATTTTACGCCTCATTTTATCATTCAAAAATACTTAGTAAGTGATTAGTAGTCTCATGGCTTTGTTATCATTTATCTCACTCTTTTTTTCTGTAAATAAAATCAAATCTCAATGAAATAAACAACAAATTATACTTTACACAAGTTTAATGAAGGTTGACCTTAACAATACATCGCAAAAAAACTTGAATGAAAAATATGGGATCAGCTTAGGTTTAGATGCTCTCAAGTCAAACATTCAGGGACTTAATTATTATATGGAAATATTTTACCTTTAACGTTGGATGTTCCAAAGATTTAATGTCTGCCATTTTTGCAACCTGAAACCCTCAACGAAAAATCGGAAGGTTTTTGTTTTGTTTCTTTATCACTATTCACAATAATCACAATCCACCAATGCAAAAAGATAAATAAACTCAGCTTGTGCTTGTGTCATCTGTTTCTGTTAAGACAGATGATTCGTTAACAACGTTGCCACTGCTGCCAGCTCGGACATTTTCTCCCAAATTTAAAAGTTGAATTAGGGTCTCTCAGGGGGAAAAAGAAAAAATAACTGACCACCATTCGCGAGGAGCAATTTTGATCATGATATTATTATGAAAGATATAACACCATGGAGCCCGTGTGACACGATCACATTTTCGATAGCATTTCTGCGAGCAGAAATTTAAAATAAAAATGTGATCGTTGCAAACACGTATTTTTTTGTAAATTTCTGCTATCAGAAATGTAGAACATGTCCTAATTTCTCTCTCAAAAGTGCGCGTAGATCGACGCCGATTGTTTAATTTGAAACTCCCATTAAAACACATCATCCAAGGTTCTAGACTAACCTAACTTTATTGTGTTTATGTTTTGTTTGGATCGTATTTTGTTGAATGTTTGTTTAGCAGGCTCAGAGTTTAAGAAAAAGTTTTTATGACTTTGGTAACCTGAATTAGAAGTTGTTTGTTCAACATATTCCCTTATCAACTATAAAGTTGGCTTCAAAGTTTTTTCCTCTCTTTACTCAATTTGCATCAAAATAAATGTGAGGTGTGGTGTGAGGCGCCTAGATGCAAAACCAGATAAAAATCCGTCATGCCGTCATGAGTGAAACCGAGAAAATCGCAAAAAAATGTCATTTCCACAATTTTTTATTTTCCTATGTATTTGCTATACATATAGGAGGTTGAAATATGATTTTGGCTGATGTTTCTTTGAATAGGTACTGTAGATTTTTAGCAACATCTAGATAAATAAACTCAAATAATAAAATGAAAATATCTGGGTTTGAAACTTAGAACGCAAAATATTTGATTTTAAATTTTGCTAGTCTAGCGTAATTTCTAAGATTTGGGTATAACGCTACACTTGGTGTGGGTCCATACAAGGGATGAAGAAATACTTAATTTCAACTCAAAAAAAATAATAGAAGCTTAACCAAACTATCCCCCTATTCGTGCTAATAGTGTATTAATAATATTTTATTTTTTACATTCCTGAATATATCGGCATTTGTATGTTTCATATATTTGGATATAACTTGTTTTGAACTTCAGGCACATACCTATATTTAATCAAGGTTTAGTAAGTCAAATATCCTCTTTTGGATGTTGGTTATGCTTTTAATCGATGCATTTCTATCAAACTAAAAATATACTACATTTACCGCAGAAATGTGAAAAGTGGAAATATCTGGTTTGGCATTAAGGTGCCTCAAGATCATTCAATAACCATTTTATGCGGAAAAACGCGGCAATCCAATCAATACTTTCAACAAAAATAAAAACAATAATACTTCTGGTGAGAAATGTGAATACCCCAAAAATAAATAGATTGCGCATGCTCCCATAACAGAAATATTCGTAAATATCTTGTATCGCAGACACTTTTCAACGGCATTGAATATCTACGCGTAGATTTGGGAATGTTTTGTGGATTTGAGATCAAATTTGCAAACAGAAATTTGCTGACAGAAATGTGATCGTGTCATACGGGCTTAACACATTTCGATATGCACTGAGGAGAAAAATTATTATCCATGATGGAAATTCTGTTGACTGTTAACAAGATCTGCATCGATATAGGAACTCACAAAATCATTTTTAGTCGCTAATAAACTCGTTTTATGAAAGTTACTTTTTAGCGGTAAAAAGGTCAACCTATTAATAAAAAACTTATTGAGTGTCAAAAAGACTTTTTATCATCACGAAAATTATTATTTTTCAAGCTGAATATTCTTATTTATTATAAAAGAAAAGGTTTTGTAGTCATCAATAGAGTTATTTTTGGTGTTTAAAATAATTGTATTGGGCTTTCACACCAAAGAATCATGTGACGTGTGACTCGTTGCAAGCAAGCTACTTATATTAAAACCTATACATCCATCGCAACCCTGGTTGCCAATGTTGCCATATGGTTGGGGAGGTTTTGATATAAGTAGCACTTTTGCAACGAGTCGCACTTTGATGTGAAAAGCCCGCTGCCACTGATGAAGGTTGAAAGATTTGCATTTCCTTGAAATCCGGCTGCATTTTTCACTTCTGACACTACGGAAGAAAAAGAAGAACTATAGAACGAACTGTTATGACGAATACTGCGAAAACTCAAAATATTGTTCCGGCAACAATACCAAGACGATGAAGACATACCGACAATAAGTAACGTATTAATCATTCGTTCCAGTTCCAGAGCAGAGACGTGTCATGGCGACCACGCTTTCTCCCAATACTTCTCTCATTGGTCAGGATATCACGAACACTCACGAAAATGACCGATCCAACACGCTTTGCCAAGACTAGCTAATAAACGAGTTTTGAGGGCTAATAAATATTATTTAACGACCAAAAAATTTACTGTGATGAGCAGTGAAGGAATTTATTTTTGTTTTATTTTTCACTATATGAGTTAAAATTTTTGACTGCTAATAAAAAACTTATGGCAGCAAGAAAGAATTTTGTGGGTCAGCAAAATTTTCATTTTCATCAAAAGATATATGATTGGTGGTCATAGAGTCAGTCTGAAAAGATGCAGTTATTGACATCCAAATATTGATTTCCTCAATATGAATAAAAATATTATAGTGGTAAGAAAAAATTGTCTCTTAAAAAAAATTATTAACTGAATTTTCTCAGTGTGTTACGAGGAGGTTTTGAAGAGATTCAAAACTTTTGTATTCAAGAACATTTATATGAGCCGTTGAAAACCATAATGATGTAAGTCCAAAATTACGAAAAATCACACTAGAGTTTGCATCCAATCGCTGAAAAAGTTTTCTGTCTTGGCGTCTTTGTGCGGTTTGCGGTTTATCTAACTAGAATAGCCGCGAAGAGATGGCGCCTGAAAAAGTTCGAGATGCATTAAACATAGTGGTGTAAGTCCGGACATACACCAGTTTGGCTTTTAACTGTGCGGAATTTGTGTTGGAAATCTTTTATGGAAAAATGGTGTAAGTCCTTCAAAATACCAAAACGTTGTAAAGTTCATCAATATTCTTTGCAGATCATTTCTACTTTCAACAGTTATTTAAATCGTACAATATCTGTCTATTATCATCTAGGTAGATTTTTTAATTTGTTCTTATCTTTGCAGTCAAATATCTCGGTTTTTATAAAATGCGACTTACACCAATCTGGTTCTCAACGGCTCATATCAATTTCGACTGGCAGCAAAGGGCAAAGGTTAATTGATTAGAGTTCTTCGTCGAGTCGTCTAGTTCTAGTATAGTGATGAGGTAATAATTTATACTGCCCTTCTTGAAGTTGTTGACAAAGAGGTAACTGCTAAAATGAATAATTTCTTGAAAGTTATCAATTATTATTAATCTGATGATGTATAGAGGAGGTATACAGGGTGTTTATTATTTGAATGCCGATACTTAAGGGTGATAATCTTTGAAAGATTTTGAGACAAAAAGTTCATATGAACATAGGTCCACAATTTAAGAGCCTAATTTTCAAGATACAGGGTGTTGAGATTTTAAAAAATAAATGATTTTTTATAACTACTTTGATACTATTCTAGATATCTTTATGAAATTTGGTACACATCTCAACAATTTTTATAATTTTAACCAGTGGCGTCCGTACGGGTTTTGTACTCAATATTTTTGGAGAAAAAACTTGTACGCCACTGCTTCCTTTCAAAGTAAAAATTATTTTTGAGATCTCTATTTATTTCTGAGCCAATTAGTACTCGTGATTTTTTTTCGTCCACCGCATGGTTTTCGCCTAAATAAATATAGAATCTAATTGATTGCATTGACACCCTGCTATATCTTCCAATATTTTTAAATCAGTTGCGCCCTCCCCAACATTCCAATGCATCTTGAAGCATAAAAAACGTGTACAAAATTTCAAAAAGATATCTGGAGTAGTATCAAAAAAATGATGAAAAAAAAAAATTGTTTTTTGAATTTAAACACCCTGTATCTTAAAATGTAGGCTCTTGATGACCTATGCCCATATGAACTTTTTGTCTTGAAATCATCCAAGAATTATCACCCTCAAGTATTCAATTAATAAGCACTCTGTATATAAGTTAAGTTCGAGTTTACGCTTGGCGAAGCGGGCAGTATGAAAGCAGATATACAGGGTGTTTCAGAATAACATGCTAATAATAAAGGGGGTGATTCTTGGGCTCATTTTAAGAAAAAAAAATCATATGAACGTATGTCCTAAACGTACTATTTTTTTCCCAAAAAATATGCAAACCAAAACCCGCATGGACGGCACTGGTCGGAATAATTAAATTGTTGGTGCATCAAAGAATGAGTATTAATGCCTAAAATACATGACTCAAATTTCATAAAGATATCTACAGTAATGACAAAGTAATTTTAAAAAACTATCTATTTTTTAAAACTTTGACACCCTGTATCTCAAAAGTTAAGGCGTTTAGGACATACGTTCATATGAATTTTTTTTCTTAAAATGAGCCCAAGAATTACCCCCTTTATTATTAGCATGTTATTCTGAAACACCCTGTATATGCACAAAGTAAATAGAGTATGAGCTAGAAAACGCGGGGTCGAGCACTCAGCTCGGCCCTACACTTACACTAAATAACCTCTCATCGGCATTTGACATATTCTATTGTACGTTGTGTATTGTGTATGTCAAATAAAAAATCTCCGTCTACCCCCTTTTCCACATGAGGCAGATCAGGCGCACCTATTGTTTCCTATTTTGTTCATGGTCCACCATTCTTTTCGTAAATCGCCGAATGATTAGGACTGTCTCCGAAGTTTCCCGAGACCATGATCTTGGTCTCGGTCTTTTCTCGATCTCGAGATCGACACCAAGACCGATATCGAGACAAATCTTAAACGACACCGAGACCAAGACTTACGCTTCGAAATCGAGATCGATACACATCCAAGATGTGTGACAACCGCCGATATAAAGTGCTTCTAATTTCATGATATTTTCTTTGTTTTGCTTCGAATAAGATGATATAATAATGGTGATCGATATTCGCAGTGCTTCCATTTATTAAAAATTGAATCATTCTTGTATAAAATTGGCCGCTATTCAGTATAAGAAATCACATAAAAATATACAGTATGTCCAAGATAAGGATGTCTATCATGGGGATCTTGGCAACCGTGAGAGATACAAGGTCGGTTAAATGGAGGCAAAGTTGCGTATTTTGATGTTTAACAAAATGCCGTTTTAAAAGCCAAGAAATTCCGACTACGTCCGAAATTATCGGAAAAAAACAAAATTTTTCAAAATTGTTCTCATTTTTTTCTGACCACATTTGAAGAGATATTTTGAAATGAATGGAACTTCTTCATTGCCACTTTTTGCCCTTTACAAGATAGCGTTATTAAATTGAAGAACCAACGTTTCGTCTATGAGCAGCTTTGTTTTTTTAAATACGGTCATCCTGGATTTTTCCATAAGAACTCATGTGTTAGAGAGAGACAAAAATTACATCTTTAATAGGATCACAAACACCTCTTTTTCAATAAGTGCGCTACATCGTTGGTTTGGGAACATAAGAGGCTCTTCTTATGTTCTTTTCTCTGATTTAACCATCTTCGTATCTCTTACGGTTTCCAAGATCCCCATTATAGACATCCTTATCTTAGACACACTGTATATTTTTTTGCTTTTCATGATGACTGTTTCAATTGCTATTGTTTAAATGACTGTAATTATTTAGTCTGAGGAAGATGTAATAGAATATTGATACTGTTGCTTCTCATCAAAAAGAAAACTTGGAAAGACAATGTCCGTTATTCTTGCAATCATAAGCCAACTTGTTCACATGTTCACAACCAATTTTTACAAACAAAATTCACATAAAACATATCCGAACCTAACAAGAGTTTTATGATTTGTTGGGGAAAAATATTAATTCTAAACAATAAAACATTAAAACCGACAGATAGGTAGATGGTTACAGATTTTGGGATATGATTAAAGCAGTTTCTGGAGAACTGGAGTTGATAATAATGTTTAAAACTGATAAAAAAAAAGCACTATCTACGTCGCCATTTTGTTTTTCCAAAGTGAACGAGACAAAAATCGTTTATTCTGGATTTTCCGCATGACATAGAAGCTGGTGCTTATATGGGTGAGAAATCCAGGATGAGGCATTAATTAATCAAGTTTTCCTATTCAAATATGTATATTTCTCATCCAGTATTCCCCGAAAAGCATATACACACACTTAGATACCATAATATGAAACTATCTACCAGTCTATTAGAAAAATATTTGCGATATCTTTGGTACCCACTTACCTCAATCTTAACGCAAAAATCGCATCATATTTCTCAGTTTTTCAAAATACAATTTGAAGTTGAATGAAGGCAGGTTAAAACTAGTTCAATAGTTGCAGAGCCGTCTAGAGTGTTATAGTTGGAACTAGAAGTGAACCTAACCTCAATCGGGACCACACGGGGTGTTGTCAAAACCATAGCTTTATGGCTTGTATTACAATATAGACGGCTCTGCCAGAACCGTTAAACCGATTGGCATCTTTTTGGCCTTGTTTGTTGTTTGAAAGGATTTCATATACAGGGTGTCAATTTGAAAATTTCCCACCCCGAATAACGGACCCCAAGAAAATAAAATAAAAAACGCTCGGTTCGTCGATTTTTGTTACGCGGGAGAAACAATCTCTATATTATTAGTGGAAAATAGTCTGTTGAAAATGATTGTTTCTTCTGATACTTATATAAGACAAAGAAAGTTGTCTTAATCATGCCAACAACAAAATAAGGAAGATAGGAAACAGAATAACAAGAATTGAGATACAAAATGAATAACTTTATTACATATTCTTGACAATGTGAACGTTTCCATTCAGAAAAATAGCTTCTGACGTTCTCACCAACATTCTTCAAAGAAGCATATTATTGCATATTCACATCAGACCGTTCTATCACGAAAATATGTTTCTGTAACATTTAACACATCAAAATATAAACACAAGAACAAAACATTGATAAATTAATCAAGTAGATACAAATTTCTGTCAAAAAACGCTTTATAAAAAAATTTGAACCATTCCAGTTCAATATATGAAATCTCATAAAGCAATAAATTATAATCAAAAACCAAGAAAAAAGAAGCAAATGTCATTGTATAAAAAAATGGATGAACTAGCACTGCATCTACATCCTCTGGTATCTGAATTTGACTTTCAGCAAATACTTAATGTTGACCTGAGCCACGTCATACACAATATATCTGTTAAAATGAATTAAGGAAATACACGTCCATGAAATGTTGAATGTCATCATGAACTATAGAAAAGGATACTCATTGTACAATAACGCAGTTCTCTGACCATCTGCTTGAGCTCTAGGTACTCCCTTACCCAGAGGAACTAAAGTTTCTCCTATGGTTGCCACTTCAGCAGGATTCGGATGAGTCATTCCTACACCCATTACACTGTGAAATCCATCGGGGGGTTTGACGATATCTTTGGCTTGATGTACTTGATTCATCTATAAAATACATATTTTGGAATTCACAAAATTCGGACTTCTTCAAGTACGAGAAGATTCAAAGTTCACATTCTCTTCTAACTAGTTCTTCAAGCCATTCCACATTCGTTCAAACGTTCGGTGTTGGTGCGAAGCATGAGCAAAGCAGTGACTTGAATATAAACAAAATGAAAACTGTTGATAGTTCAATAACTTGAAAATCAATATTTCGCCTACAAGAGTTTTTTTTATGGAATAAGAGTAAATCGAAGAAGTCGAAGAACAACAACTAACACACTAATAAGGACTGACAAGCGCAGTAACCTCAACGAGCTAGCACAAGAAGTAGAAAATTCCTACCATAGTATCAGTTACGAAAAGAAATGATAAATGCATTGAAGTTGATGGTGGTTTGGTAGAAGTTACAAATTTTTAGTTTTATGTCATTTTTATTTGTTTTGATAGAATCAAAGATTGTTAAAGTGCGAATTTTTATTTTTTTTCAACTTGATATTTTCGGTTGAAAATTTGTATAGACCCGTTTTAAAGGATGCTGAATCCAGTGGCGCACACAGATTTTTTCTAAAAAAATCGCTAATATGGTTTCCTGAAATTTTGCTCTTAAAAACTAACATAGTAGGCCTTGAAGTCAGAATGGCGAAGGTCACTTTTTGCCAAGAATATACAATTTTTCGAGCTCCACAATCCAAAAAAAAAACGAACCAAATCGGTTAGGAAATAAACTTTTTATCAGGGTGTTCCCAAAACAAATGGGTCACACTGTATATAAAGTTAAACAATCAACACCAAACACTTCAATGTCAGTAAAAGTTGACCTTTGTGCCAAAAACACAAAAAAGCCAATTTTACTGCGAAATTACAAAAAGACAAAGAATATTTTTTGAATTTGAATTAATTGTTTCTTTTTTAGGTTCCACTGACGACGGAAGCAGATTCGCTTCCGAAACGTTTAATATTGATAGGTTTCATTGTTTACTGATAGACTTTTTTTCAGGTAATATAGAAGATCCGGTATATCACACTAGTTTGACTGTTTTTTGATAGAGCGTGGCGAAATACCCAAAAAAATCTTGCAATATAATGTACGGTAATAATTATGTTGCCAAAAACTCCGTTTATTATGTTATTATTAAGATAAACGTAAATCAACTATTTAGGTCAATATCAAATAAAAACACAGCAAACTTACCCCATGAGGACGGCCGCATCGCCAGTGGATCATAATTTTTTGAGTATACACTTTTTAGGTAACGCTTTGGTGGATCAAGTGAAACTACTGACACTAATTTTTTTTATATACTAGTGAATTCTGATAAACCTGCACATCTTCCAACACCAATCAACTAGAATTCCCTCTGGTTTTTCTCAAATACACAATTCTCATCAACTTTCCAACCAGTTTCAAAATCCAACCCCAATGAAAAAACATAACTTTCCCGAAAATCCTGAATAAATTGAGCACGAAAATAATTTCGAGAATTATTGGTGGAAATCAACATGAAATTTTGGTGGAAAAAAAACACGCCTTATCAATGTAAATCGACCAAAGTAATCACATAAAATCTTTGTTGGGACTTGGTGACATCAGATTCTCACCAGATGAAATCCACCAGTAATTTAAAAACGTGGTGTGATGGGTCATCACACTTCCAACACGAATAAAAAAACGCTCTGGTGGCATCATGTTTTCACCTGGTGAATTTCTGATGGGAAAAAAAACGCCCTAGCGTGCGATGTGCATGTGATTTGACTAGTCCCGAGAGAAGCGTTCATTAATTTCTCATGAACTAGAGTAGAAGCACCCTGGTGTCTCCATCGCAGGTCAATTACGAGGGAGGTTCACAGACTGAAGATAAAGCAGACAGATCCGTGGACGAATGTGAACATAAAACACAAGTTGAAAAAAAGGGCTAAACAACATCGCTCAGAACGTTCTGGATTGGAAGCTTCAAGGATTTACAGAAAGACTCCTAATTGGATGAACGTCTCTAGCGGGGAAGAAAAAAGGCATCCAGATCACCATGATTGCCAACAAATCTTCTTCCAGGCACTGGCGCAGAAAAAAGTCATCAAGTTTGTATCCGAATTTTGAGTCCCTGAAGCAATCTGCTCTGATGACAATTCAATATCAGTGTCTGACATTTGCATAACATTTTGGACACTGCCATCATTTTTCTAGTCAAGGGTCGACCATTATGTTGATACCGTTCTTGAAAGCTTAGTATTACCCGCAATTTGTGCTTTCTCTCAGCCGCTGCTAACATAATTTCTTCGTCATCCATTTTAGTACATTATTATAAGAACATACATGACCACCCTAACAAACAACAATTTTGGTTGGTATATAGGAAACAATGAGTTCATAACTATTTCTGAAAGTTTCATGTTCCTACAATAGAAACGCTGCTTTATACATGTTAACGGAACTACCATAAAATCTACAAAATTTATTTTAAAGTTGTTGATTTGCGATCTAGTTTTTGAATCCTCGAATATGGAAATAAGATGAGATGATTTTTGAAGAGTCTGCAGAATCTGAACTTAATTTTCTGACTCTGCAAGTGACACAGACTTGGAAGATTCAATTGAGGAACAATGTGAAAGTTTGTCTGAATTTATTGGAATAAAATTTATGAACCATTTTGAAGTCAGACCGGTTCGTACAGACAGTTAGAAATCTTGCTGTTACTTTCGGTTCACAATATCAACAAGAAAATAATAATCTGAAGGGAAGAAAAAAAAATGCGGATAATTAAAGGAACTTGAAAGCGCCTTTGGAGGTTTAACATCTTGTGTCAGAAATCATAAACTAAAATGCTAAGCAGAATCAAAAGCTAAAACTGTTACTCACATTTCCCAAAGCTACATCACACAGCAAAAGTAGACCTGTTGGGTTATAATTTGTGCACCAACAATAGTTGGCCGATTTTGACACCATGTCTGCAAAATAGATGCCTTTACCAAACATGTAACCTGATGAGGGTGCCTCTTTAGGGGCTATTCTTAATCCCTAAAAAAAGTCGGAATAACATTGATTGTTAAATTCAAATACTCATTACAAACCTTGGATAAAATCCCCGCAAAGTTCGTGGTCCTTGACCCGTGCCATAACAGTTTCCTATTATGTAACTGTTTGAATGGCTCAAACCTCGTTTCCTCCCCTTCTCGTTTAATAACAAATACCTGCGAATTGGTATGGTGTAGATCTTAATCAGAATTACAATGATGAACTCACATCTTCAATTAGTAAATCGTAGGTTTTGTGTGTGCTTCCGTGTGTATTCTCCACATAAGCTTGTATGATTTTGAATTCTTGTGAATTTTTGTCAAGTACACTGATTTCCGTCTTTAACTGCTTATAATATCCATCTATGGTGTTATCGACCCCTGATGATGACATCAAATTGTAAGCTATCTCCATTTCCATTAAACTATCCAATATATCCAGTTTTTGCTGAAAAATATAATGACGACTAATCCACAAACTGGCGTATATCTACATTTATCGAGTCTTCATCCCGTACTACAGGAACTGCCCCCATACCGAAATTATGGGGAATCAAAGTGAAAAATCTGTTTGTGGCTTCAATTAGCTGAGTTTCAGATGCACGTCCATTGAGCAACCTTTGCAAATCAGCTAATACCAAGTAAGCCTGACTAATCTGATTTTGGCTCAATTTTCCCAAAGGCATTTTTTCGGTATCCAGCTCAAAGTCCAGCATAAGCTTTTCCATTTGGTTTACATCAAAGATGAGCCTTACAAGATTTTGCACTTCATTTGGCAACGTTGAGTTGGATTCGACTATCTTCAAATTTGCTGAGTTAGTCTGTGCGTAATCTATGTCTATAGGGTAAAGTCTTCCAGGAACTTTGACAAAATTTTGTCGGTCTTTCCAGTGATTTCCAGATTTTTCGAGGTACAATTCCTCAAACTCGAACTTGGCATCTTCTAGCGTTTCTTTTTCTTCGATTTTTTTGCCTCCTATAGTAGTTCCAATTCGACCCCATGATCTAAAGAGCCAATATTGGCTTGAACGATCCGCTTGTAGCAGTTGGAGCTTATAATAGCTATTACGGTTGTTGATCACGTCAGTGAGTCCCAGAACAGCTGTCCATTTATCAAGATTTTCATCTTGATAGACATGAGCTTCGTTATCCAGTCCACTGTCTGGATCTACCGCGGAACCACCTATCAATATTTTATCGATCAGTTTATCAAGAAAATAATATCTTCATTTGTTTTGATTCGAGACGACTCTCAAAATCCGTAATAAAAAATCCAGGACGGTATTTAAAAAAACAAAGTTGATGATGGCTGCTCATAGAGGAAACGTCGGATCATAAATTTGATGACGCCATTTATTTTGAAATGTCTCTTCAAATACACATAGGAAAATATAAAAACGAGTTCAGAAAATTTCGTTTTTTCCGGATATCTCCGAAAGTGTTCGGATTTTTTGAATTTCAAAACGGCATTTTGATGAGCACCAAAATGCGCAACTTTGCCCCCATTTAAACTCCGCTGTATCTTCTACCGTTTCCAAGATACCAATGGTGAGCATTGAATTTGTAACACCCTGTATAGCAGCACGCTTCGGCGAAAGTGAGTTGAGGATTAGGTTAGCTCAAACCTACCCATTAAGAAAAATGATGATATGAAGAAGAAAAAAGAGTTTATTTAGCTTCGAGGCAATACAGTGCTGCTCTAAAAGGCCCCCCCCTTTTTTTTTTTAATGTGTGCACCAAAAATTTTGAAACTTGGCATACTTTAATTGCTGTCGAAATACTACTTTTTGATGTTCCTGACGTACTTTTAGTATTCAAGATGGCGGCTGGGCGCCATTTTGAAACATTTTTTTTTAATGGAAAAGGGGGTCGTGTGTCACCAAAAGATGCTTTTTTGACATTTTTGTCATTTATTCCTAACCCAAACTTCATGTCAAGAATATTTTGAAATTGTCCTTCACATTCGGTGAGTTTTTCACTTGTTTTCTTGAGTTTCATTGCCTTGCTAATTATTGTATCCTTCACCATTTTATGTTAGACTTCCTGAAGAAGGAGAAAATTTCTCCGAAAGCTTGAAAATCGAATAAAGAAGACTCAAAGTAGCCTTCCTCGTATTATTGACTGCCTCCCACGAGCTCCTGTCACATAACTCTGTACCGCTCCAGTCACGAAACTAGCAACAACAAGAATATTTCCAGCATCTTTTGAATTGAATTTGACGTTTTTTTTTTTAAAGTGTATGTATCAATGTAGTAATTAAATGTACCGCCATTTTGTAGTACTTGATATCGACTCAATATTCAAGGGTTATGAAGTACTCATCAGGATCTTCAAAATGAGATGTCACACGACCCCCCCTTTCCATTTAAAAAAATGTTTCAAAATGGCGCCCAGCCGCCATCTTGAATACTAAAAGTACGTCAGTAACATCAAAAAGTAGTATTTTGACAGCAATCAAAGTATGCCAAGTTTCAAAATTTTTGGTGCACACATTTAAAAAAAAGGGGGGGGGGGACCTTTTGGAGCGGCACTGTATAATGCTGCTATTGGGCGCGCAATGGGAGCATTTTATCATTTAGCACGTTAGCGAAATATTTTGTTATTAATTGGAGAACATAAGAACCAATTGATGTTTTAAGCAAGTCACCAAATAAATCAAGCCTTTGTTAAAATGGAGTCTTACTATTCGATCGTGAAAATGGTATCAGTAGCATAGAGGTACAAGAAATATTTTATACTCATGGAAGGTTTTGGTGGTAGAAATGTTGGTGCGCTGCAAATTTTACTGATAGATTGTAGGTATGTGTTTGGGAAAAAAATTAAACGCTTCAATTTTGATCAAGTTTTTCTTGAAAATTGAGAAAAAAATATACTTTTTCTTTAAATCTAAAAATCCTCTTTTTCAATTGATTTTGATAGTTTACCAGTACACAGACGATCCCTCTCCATGATAATGTTCTAAATAATAATTTAAGTCACATTTTGAATTTAACACTATGTTTTGAACTCAGTGAAAAAATGGCGACGATAGGTGGCACAAGAACTCTTTATTTAAATATGGCGATTCTTAATACAACATGTTTATTCCAAACGAATGCGTAAAATGAAACGGTATACGATAGATCTATTTCATAAGGAAGTATGGCTGAGCACTTACAGCTATATTTGACAAGAAAGAAGATGTCGAGCCTTTACGACAGGTAAAGCGGAACAGGAACAGTTGTGGAACTGTAACCGCTCTTTCTTATGAATAAAGCGGTACTTTGGTAGCAGCAGCAGTATCATAAGACTTAACATTCAACTGTCAGTCAGTTGCCATTCGGCATTACACAATATTTATAATGATCTTCCGTCGGAAACGTTCTTCACTATAGTGTCTAGTTTCACTGATTGATTCAGACTCAGTGGGGTGCTTGTACGTCGGATTGATTTTGTCATAAGTGTCCACAGACTCATTGTAGAAAAGGAAGAGGGTGACAACCATGGAAGAATTGCAACAAACTGTCTGTGAGTGGAACTTTTGAGTGCGCGACTGTACGGGTCAAACTGGGACAGAACAGTGCAATAGTTATATAGTTTGTTCAATGCTATTCTGCGGTTACGTCATCATCTCCTGTCTCTCTCGTACACATTTACAAAAATTTCACGTATGTCTGGACTAGGGTAGTTCTGATCTATTTGACAAATGTCAAACGATCAATCTACGACAATCCTGCAAACGTCAAATACTGTGACGTAACCGCCCGCACCTGATGCGTGGACAAAACTGGCAAGAAGTGTATGATGCTGCAAAACATGATGTAAATAAACAATGGGATAACTTCATGAACATAGTAAAAATGCTATTCAATCAATGTTTTCCATTACGATGAGATAATAAGAAATCCGAAAAAGTGGTAGTTAGGAGTGAACGACTATTAAAATGCAAGCGTAGATTAGACATTCTATTAACACTGTCTCGAAAAGACGGAAAGTTCAAGGACCCATATAACCTAGAAAAAAAGTTTTATGACAATTTGCTTATAACAGAAAAAGCATTGTAGTATGAAGAAAGAATAAAAAAATCTGATAATAAGAACAAATGTATGTGGGCTATTTATAAAGAACTGAAAGGATCCGAGGTGAGGACATTAGAAATCAAGATTGCAGGTGATTCTCAACACATAGCAAACACATTCAATGAACATTTTCTATCTGTTGCTCCAGAACTTGTAAATAACCTAGTTAGCACACCTTTCACCAGTGATATTCCATGGAATACAAAGTCTCTATTTGCTAAACCCGTGACGGAGTCTGAGATATGAGACATAGCAGTAAAATCAAAAATAAGTTCAGCAGTGGGATTGATGATATTCCTACTAATTTAGTAAAACTAGCAGTTTTTGAAGCACAAGAAGTTTTGTGCTACATCATCACCAATTCCTTCGCTTTCGGAATCTTTCCAGAAAACCTCAAGATTGCTTTGGTTAGGCCAGTGTTCAAGAAAGGAGATCCAAGCGATTTGAACAACTATAGACCAATCAGCTTGCTGGATGGATTTTCTAAAATTTTTGAAATGGCAATGTGCTCAAGACTGTTGAACTTTGTAGAGGAGTGTGATATTTTCAGCTACTGTCAAATTGGATTTACAAGGGGAAGATCAACACAAACTGCTATATTTCAATTCATGCATTCAATCATCCGACATTTGGAGAAAGGAGAACTGGCCTTGGGATTGTTATTGGACTTATCAAAGGCATATGATTGCTTGGACAGAGATCTTCTTATGTACAAACTAGAGCGATATGGTATAAGAGGTATAGCAATATTTGAGCAACAGAAGGCAAATCGTTGAAGTTACCAAGGATGGAGTATGTGGCAAGTCAGACCTCCACGTAAACGATTCTGGTGTGGCACAGGGCAGTGTTTTGGGACCAATCTTGTTTAATTTGTTCATAAATGATTTGGCACTTTTGGTGGATACAGCAGATAAGAGCATGAATATGGTCAAATATGCAGATGTCCCAAACCTCCTAGTTGGCAACAAGGACATTGAAGACTTGATCACGAAAGCCCAAGAGTTCTTTTCAATGGTTGAAGACTGGTTTGCTCAGAACCGCCTAGTGTTGAACAAGGAGAAAACCAATGTACTTCTTTTCAGGACCAAAATCTCAAATGTGCGGAAGCCGGATGGAATAACTTTGAACAACAAGAGCTTGGAATTTTCGGTAGATGTAAAATTTTTGGGAGTTTATCTTAATGAAAACTTGGACTGGTCGTGGCATATACAAAATCTGGCAAAAAAATTAAACTCTGTCTGTTACAGCATAAGAACAATATGTAAATTTAGGGTGTCCCAACGATAGAGTAAAGTAGGTTTTGTCATATAGGATATGAAAAATATTGTTACGGAACATGGTGAATGCGCCGCTCAAGCCACCACATTGTGTAGAATTGTTTGGAATCGATTGGCTTCTGGTACATTCTAGCAAGGCTAGATGGCGTCGAACATTCTTCGCTTTTCTAAAAATATCTGGATTGTTCTCTTAATCCTGGCCAGGGTATATAATGAGATCCGTCATTTCAAGGAGTTAGTTCAGTTCCAAATACGTCGTGAAATATAAATCGTAAAACATAAATAAGCTGTGATTTTGTTTGTGAATAGTGAGTTCTGCACATAGTGACTTGTAAAATAAATTAATTAAAGCTGAACAGAGTTTTCTATAGCGAAACTTGTTACATTGGTGTCAAAAGTGGGATTTATTGTGTGCTATAGAAACGGACATAAATATTCCCTATAATGGCTGCGAAACTAGTGTTTTTAACCGGATTGAAGGTCGCTGAGTTGAAGAGGGAGCTGGAGGAGCGTGACCTGGATGCAAGCGGAAAAAAAGCTGATCTACAACAACGGCTTCGTGAGGCTTTAATGGAAGAAGGCATGGATCCCGATACGTTCCAATTCGAGATTCCTGATCCCAACGCAGTTGAGAAATTGTCCAGAGCAGTGCAAGAGAATTCCAGATTATTGGAAGAAAAGTTTAATGAATCTTCCAGAGCTATGGAAGAAATGAAGGAGCAATTGGCGGATAACTACAACTGCTTGAAGGCTCATGTAGCAGAGGAAATCGGAAATCTGGAGAAACAACTAGGAGAGACTGCAAAGGCTCTGGAAGACGAAATCGACGAAGTGAGAAGGCAAGTGGCAGTAATCATGCAACAACCGGAAGTTACTTTCGGGAATCACGGTGCGAGTGCCAAGATGGAAGCTGATACCATCAGAATCCACATGAAAGCCCCACAGTTTGATGGCAAACTGTCCTGGAACAATTACCATCGCCAGTTCGAGGCAGCAGCAAGGGCAAATGGATGGACTGGACCGGAAAAAGCCCTGGCATTGACTCTGGCACTTCGTGGGGAAGCTACAGAAATCCTGCAGACGCTCAACACCCAGGAGCAGGAGGACTACGATGTACTAGTCAAGCATCTGGAACTGCGATATGGGCAAACTCACTTGGAACACGTCTACCACTCTCAGTTGAAAAATCGCATTCAGAAGACCAACGAGACCTTGCAGGAGTTTGAAGCGGATGTTGCTCGCCTTGCACGACTGGCTTATCCAACCACGCCAGAGAACGTTATGGAGAGGCTTGCAGTTCAGGCCTTCTTGGATGGACTTCGAGACCAGGAGATTCGGCAGTCACTGATACTCCATCGTCCCGATAGGCTGGTTGAAGCACTGGCCAAAGCCTTGGAATTCGAAGCGGCGAAGCAGTCTGTGAAGCTTCCTGCACGCGTGCGAAGGATGGAGGACCAAGATCTCGCGGAGGAAGACTCCTTCGACGCAAATGTGAGGAGGGTCGTCAAGGAAATGGAGGCGTCCAAGCGAAGGGAGCTACGATGCTGGAATTGTGGAGAGCTTGGCCACATTCGTAGTCGATGCAAGAAGGAGATACGGGCACCTTCTTCGACGTCGGAAAACTAGAGAGGGTCGATGCGAAGGGGCAATTGTCGACCTGTAGCCAGTATGCCCCAAGGAAAACCGCCATAGTTGCTTCTTTAGGACACAAACCGAACAGCGTGTTTGTGGATGGCTGGGTTAATGGAGAGAAACGCACCATGCTGCTGGATACAGGTGCGACGAAGTCTATCATCAGGCCCGACATTGTCACAACACCGACAATGATTAAACCAACAAAGTGGCGACTGCGGACGGCAACAGGAGACTTGGCTAGGATACATGGTGAAGTGGAGGCAGCAGTGACTCTGGGAAGCACCAGCTTCGAACATCCAATGCTGGTTGCCGATATTGAGGAAGAAATCATTATTGGAATGGACATCATGAACACCCAAGGCTTCCAATTAGATTTCAAATATGGAACACTGAAAACCAACAACGAAGAGGTGATAATGCATGGTAGAGAGGAAGAGACAGTTCGTGTTTTGCTGGCTGGGGATTCTTCAATTCCTGAGAGGAGCGAGATGATTTTGTGGGCTCGCCTGGAAGGGAAGATGAAAGAAGGAAGCATCGTGATGTTTGAGCCTAAAATACACGATTCTGAAGTAGGACGAGGCATTGCATGTGGAAAGAGCCTGGTACATGTGGGAAAGACTGTGTCCGTGAGAGTGATGAACGTCAACTATCACTCTGTAAGTTTGGCAAGGGACACAGTTTTGGGGCTCTGCTCGTCAATTTCCTCTGTGGTGCGACAAGTATGTGAGACTGAGCAAACCATCTCTGAGTTCACCGGAGAGATGGAGAAGTTAGTTGTCACCTCTTCAAAAGATCTGGATAAGAGACAAAAACAACGATTGAGAAACCTGATAAGGAATTACGGCGACATCTTCGACAACGGGACTGGGGAAAAGGGCCGAACAAACGTGGTGCGGCACACCATCAACACAGAGGGAGCACGACCGATCCGCCAAACAGCTAGAAGACTACGCAAGTGATCTTCGTAGAAAAATGGACGATATCCATCAACGAGTCCGACTAAACATCCAAAGTGCCAGCGACAGGATGAAGGAGGCGTACGACGTGAAGGCCGAAGAAGGAGGGTTCCAGGTTGGGGATTTGGTTTGGCTTCACAACCCACAGAGGCGACGTGGATTCTCCCCAAAACTGCAAAGTTCTTGGGAGGGCCCGTATGAGATTCTGGAGCGAATCAATGACGTCGTCTACAGGATTCGAAAGCCACCACGAGGAAAACCGAGGGTTGTTCACTTCAATCGTTTAGCTCGGTATGCTGGGAACCACGACGATCAGGACGCTGAAGTGAGGCAGATCAGGTCAGCCAAGGAAGACATGTCATTGGAAACTTTCATGTCTCTACACTCCAATGGCCAGAAAGTCCAGAATGACGTTGTCCAAGAGAGGCGGCTGGATTTGTTTGAAGCACCGGCCGAATACTCGTTGGCTCACTGGGTCACTGAAGACCTCAGTATGAGGAGTGGACTTGCTGCAGCTTTTAAACGAAAATTTGGACGATTGGACCATCTGCGACGACAAAAGCCAGAGGTAGGGAAGCCGCTCCAAATCACGAATGGGACACGATACCTGTTCTACCTTGTGACGAAGAAGCTTCCACATCATCTGACCACCTACAGTGATGTCTGGGAAGCCCTCAGTCATCTTCGTGACTTGATGCTGTCACAGGACCTGACCCATCTGGCAATTCCGAAAATGACGAACGACCAACTGGACTGGAGAGTAGTACGGAGCATGCTGGAGGTAATCTTCAAAGAAAGCGGCATTGACATCCTGGTGTGCTGCTATCCTTTCCGGAGGACGAACCAGAGGACAGTGGACTGCTACTTCCATAGGACATCGGGCTGCCGGTTTGGGGACAGTTGCCGATACCGACATGAAGGCAACTCGGGACGAATTGCCTTAAGAAGGGGGCAATGTTACGGAACATGGTGAATGCGCCGCTCAAGCCACCACATTGTGTAGAATTGTTTGGAATCGATTGGCTTCTGGTACATTCTAGCAAGGCTAGATGGCGTCGAACATTTTTCGCTTTTCTAAAAATATCTGGATTGTTCTCTTAATCCTGGCCAGGGTATATAATGAGATCCGTCATTTCAAGGAGTTAGTTCAGTTCCGAATACGTCGTGAAATATAAATCGTAAAACATAAATAAGCTGTGATTTTGTTTGTGAATAGTGAGTTCTGTACATAGTGACTTGTAAAATAAATTAATTAAAGCTGAACAGAGTTTTCTATAGCGAAACTTGTTACAATATCAATATCAATATGCGTCACAGGTTAGGGGTGTAAATAGCGCACATTCTGAAAATATTTGGAAACATACAGGGTGCGTCACAAAAGTATGGCACGAAAAAGTATGATTTTTTTAAATGGAACCCCCTGTATATTAATTGATATTTCAATTCTTTCTTCAATTTGGAACAAAAATTGTGATACAACTAATGTTCCTAAATTCAACCGTTATCGAGATATGGCGTTTTAAAAATGGCATTTTTGCAACTTTGACATGCTATAAAACTCAAACTATTCAAGTTAGAGGAAAATGGTTTGCACTTTCCTATCTTAACTTTTCAAGAGCTCTTCTGTCATTTGGATAGAAGGTAACGTCAACTTTTTTCGGCACATTTTGACATTTTTTCACAATAATGGATTTAATCTCCTTGAAAAGTTAAGATAGGAATGTGCAATCCATTTTTCTCTAACTTGAATAGTTTGAGTTTTATAGCATGTCAAAGTTGCAAAAATGCCATTTTTAAAACGCGATATCTCGATAACGGTTGAATTTAGGAACATTAGTTGTATCACAATTTTTGTTCCAAATTGAAAAAAGAATTGAAATATCAAATAATATACAGGGGTTTCCATTTAAAAAAATCATACTTTTTCGTGCCATACTTTTGTGACGCACCCTGTATGTTTCCAAATATTTTCAGAATGTGCGCTATTTACACCCCTAACCTGTGACGCATATTGATATTGATATTTTTCATATCCTATATGATAAAACCTACTTTGCTCTATCGTTGAGATACCCTGTACATGAATGGTAAAACTCTAAGGATTCTGTACTTTGCAAATTTTGAGTCTTCTGGGGTAGAGATAGCAGGATTCAGAATATTTTTGTTATTCAAAAGAGACTCGTTAGGATAATGGAGAAAATGAATAATCGGGAAAGCTGCAGGTGTAGATTTAAGAACTTGAATATAATGACAGTGTATGCTTTGTACATATATGAATGTTTAATGTTTGCATTCAATAATAGAGAAATGTTTGATCTTGTCCCAAATCATAAATATACCACTAGGACAATTCATATGAAATATCCTGTACATAGACTAACATTAACAGAGAAGTGCCCTCATTTCATGTGCGTGAAACTGTATAATTCACTGCCAATGTACATGAAATCAATCGCATCAGTTAGACATTTTAAAAGAGAAGTTAAAAAATTGTTGATAGACTTAGAACCTTACTGTTTGAATGATTTTACTAATGTTTAGTAGGTTACACTAGAATGTTTGATGTAGGCATGTTCATTCTATTGACGTCATTTCATTTTATATTACATCATGTGATTGTGATCTGAAATAAATATTGTTTATTATTATTATTATTATTATTATTTTCAATATCCATATTATTGGTATCTGCATTATGTTGTATGATTGAGGGAATTAGTTTGTCCCCAAGCTCTGGGGTATCAGGTTTACTTCCAAAATTGTAACATGCAATCTCGGGATTATTTGCAAAAATGTGTTGATATATTTTTTACAAGCTCTTTTAATATTTCCAGTACGTCTATTAACTTTTTTCCACTGAAGATTCATATTTGATTCATTCGAACAAACAAACAAACTGAAATATTTTAATACAAAAGTGAGGTTAACTTTACAGTCTTATAACGCAGATCTTAGAACCAATTTATTTTGCCATACACAAGTTTATCCTGTAAGGCCTTTATAAGAGAAACAGTCTCTTAGTGGCTTAAGTCCACGTATAAAATTGTTTTATAAAGCAGCTCAATTCAACGCAATAAAATATTTTATATACAACATTATACAGTGCTAATAAGACAAACTCAAGTAACTATTTTATAATGTTGCCAGATGAGGCAATAAACACAAACATTGTATATTATAAAACCATCATACAATAGGTATACAGGTCTTAAAAAATATTACTTTTGTTATTGTATAAACGCGCTTATACAGAATTATATCATTTTAAAAGAAATTATCGTATTATGCGTTATACGATGTTTTGAAAAAACCACTACAAAATCATTTTATACAACAATTTTCTCTAAAACACAAAATTATCGTATCAAAACGCTTAATAACATGAAACAGTCCTTGAGAAAGCGCCATTCGACTGTTATACAATGATTCAATCCTTTTAGAATTCCATTTTGCTAGTTGGGAGTCTACGACAACAACGACAACAACAAGTTTACCAATATACAATAAGTTAGGTCACTTGACGTCGGCTGATTTGAAAAACCCGTAGAACAAGCGGCCGTGCGTGAAAGAAGCCCGCCCAACAAAAATTGTTCAAAGCGACCGACTCACGTTCCGAACTAATGGGCCCTGGGCTATCCGAGAAAAACGAAGTGGAAGGGTTGAGCGGGTTCACGTGTTTTCGAAAGTGGCCCAACTTAATATTATCAGTAATCTTTGACATGGGAGAGCCTTCAGCGGCTTCTGGGTGGATCCAAAACATCAACAATTATCTCATATAATATCTATTTTTGTTTTCATTTCTTTAGCATAATAATAGGAATCTTACTTCTTTGCTGTAAATTGATTATTGTCCCTGGGCAGGACTTCAGCCAATAATAGCCCATTGACCAGGCATGCATGTATCATGTATGGTCAATAAATGTCTTTCTAAATAAAATAAAATAATGATTTTGAACTGGATGTACAAAAAGCACTGTTTGCACCACGGACGCAAGATGATTTTGACGAGGGTATAAGTATCAGCCTGAGCGAAGCGAGGGCAGATATTAGCCGATCTAGTTTCCGCCCTAGATACAAAATGTACTATTATATGGAGGAAAAGTGATACTTTTCATGACGCGAGAAAATAGTATATTGTAGTCCTAGGCGGTAAAGTGACATTTTTCCAGGCTGAGAAAAGAGCTGTACGGGCGAGCTTTAGCGAGGCCGGACACTTCTTGAAGCCTGGAAAAATTACTTTATCGCCGTGGTCTACACATTATTTTTTTATTTTTCTGCTGACACAGAAAAACAGTAAAAAAAGTACAGGACTTTATGAAAAAAAGCATGCCCGAGCTGGGATTTGAACCCAGGTCTTTCCGCACGCCAGGCTAAGATCGAACCCATGAGCCACCGGGGCCGGAAATACTCAAATTTCAGGTTTCAGCCACGATGTTGCATTAGTCTTGTATCTTGTATAATAGTCACTGTGAAACAAACAGCGACGTAAAAGTGTGAACCTTACTTTGTATCCTGAATGTATAGGATTTAATTAACTCATAATCCATAAGAAATATCCGAATAAGATGGTATTACATTCCATTGAATATTAATATACCTATTATGCTTCAATCACATGCATTCAGAAAATAATCTTTTAACGCCAACTATTATAAATAGTTGAAAACATTTTTACCGCCTAGACATTTTTCACTACTTTGTCGGCCTAGCCTTAGAAAGTCACACTTCCTCGTCTCTTTGGCGTCAGTTTTAATGTCGTGTCGGCAGAAGAACAATTTTTCACTAGGCTTTGTCATAGGCTTCGATGAAATGTTGCCAAACTTCTTAACGTATTGAACACTATGATAGTGATGATTTTGTCCCCATTACTATAATCCATAATAAAGACTAAAAACTCTATAACTTGAAACTGTACAACTGAAAATACTATAACTAAAAACCACGAGGAAAATTTCCGCAAAAGCGTATTAAAATCGTAGCTGTCAATAATAGTTTTTGCCAAAAAAGATCTTACCCAAACTAGCCGAGCAGGGGTGTTTTTCAATAAATTTTCATTTCATTTCAAAAAATAATTAAAAAAAATTGTCTACGTAAGTTTATATTCCTTGTAAGCAAAAAAAAATCCTATCAATACATATAAAGCTGAAATAGCAGAAACCGTTTGATATACAGGATTAGGAAAAATTACCAGAACAGTTGATTTTTTCAGAAGATACAAGTGCTGGAGAAAAATGTCTCAAATAAATGTTGTGAGGCTTTCAAAAATCTACATATATGTGGTAAATTGACATAAAGTTACGGCAGATCAAAGTTGAATTTTTTTAAACGGGACCCCTGTATATTATTAGATATTTCAATTCTTCTTTTAATTTTGAGCAAAAATTATTGTGCACATAATGTTCCTAAATTTAGCCGTTTTCGAGTTATCGCGTTTTATAAATGATATTTTTGCATGTTTTACGTGCTATAAAACTCAAACGGTTCAAGATAGAGGAAAACGGACTGCACTATCTAGTCTCAACTTTACAAGAGCTATCTAGGTACATAAAATTGATTGTTGTCGAAAAATGTCAAAATGGGCCAAAAACAAATTGACAGTTGGCAATACTTTCTAGTCATATGACAGAATAGCTCTTGAAAAATTAGGATTAGAAAGTACCGACCATTTTTTCCTATCTTGAACCGTTTGAGTTTTATAGCTTGTCAAAGGTACGAAAATGTCATTTTTAAAACGCCATATCTCAATAACGGTTGAATTTAGGAACATTATTTGAATCACAATTTATGCTCAAAATTAAACGAAGAATTGAATTATCAAATAATATAAGGGGGGAGCTATTTAAAAAAATGCAATTTTGATCAGTCATGACTTTATGACCGACCCTGTATATTCCAATTCAATACAGATATGTATATTTTTGAAAGCCTCACAACTTCTATTTGTGACATTTTTTGCTAACTCGTGTATCTTCTGGAAAAATCGGCCGTTCTGGTAATTTCTCCAAAGCCTGTATAATTATAATTAAGGACGGGTTGGCAAAGTAAAAAATGTTTTATTCATTTTTGAAAAAATAATAATTCGATAGTGTAGTTTTTCTCGGGCCGCGCATGCGCATATGTCAGGGCAACTGGGGGCTGGGAAATGTCAAAATCTTGACAGTTTTGATTTTGAGTTATGACATGTCACAATATTTATAACCTCCAAAATACTGCTAGTGTCAGTGCGAGTTTCATGAAGAGTAACATATTTGTTGATACAATAATACACAAAAGAAACGTGAGTACATGAACTTCAACTATGGGTCAAGAACCGCCATTTCTGTATAAGCGAAAGTCATATTTTTGACATTATGATCTATCCTTGTTCTACTTTCAGCTAGACCATAGTATAATAAACAACAAGTAGCGACAGCTCCATATATCTGTGGTCAAATTTCGTTCTGTCTCAATGACAAAAATTCGCCTCATTTATAACCTGCTAACATTTTGGAATGTAAAAACTGTTTTCTAAATCAAGACTTTGAAACTTCGCATAAATCTTTAGACATACTGCATAGTGGGTAATCGTATTGTATAACTTGATTGATAATTCACCTATGTATCAGTATCATTGAAGTCATGAAATCGGCTACAGTATGGTTTTATTTTACATTTCATAATGTTAGCAGTGTATAAATGAGGCAAATTTCTGTAATTGAGACAGACCAATCAGTATTGATTTTCCTATTTGAAAAGAGACTCTTCAATTCAAATTGCTTCTACTAAGTGAAAACGTGCTTTTAAGCTGTCAAAATGCCAATACTTCTCCTCTCAGGATTCCTAAGGTACCATCAAAATCCATTTTGAAAACATGCCCACTTTCAAAACCTTTTTCACCTTTTCTGAAGACAGATAAATTCGTCTTTGAAGCTAGTGAATCACGATAAACCAAATGGCCAAAAAGTTTGTTTTTACCCAAAGTAGATATCAGTGATGTCACACTTCCACGGTCTATACTATACTAGACAAGGATAGATGCACGTCCGTGAACGCGGTACTGCTTGTCAGTTGTCCTGATTAGAACGCATGAGCTATCGGTGAGAAAAAAAACCCTATTGGTCCCGACCAATTATGTTTTTTCAAAATAAACCTTTGAATATAACAAAATAAGTGGAATCCTACCTTTCTTTGTTAGAAAAGCCAAGAAGTCAATCAGCAACTTTCTGAATCTGATCGTGATGTTTTCACAAATACAGGTAGTCACTTGACATTGATGTAGTATCTCATACAAACATATTATTTATTTGTTGATCTTCTAGATAAAATAAGCACACTACCTATCAAAATGAACGCGAATAATATGCTTTCGGCCAAAAAGGTCAAGCTTCACGGTATGACCTCAAGCAGATGGACTACAAAAGACAAAATCATCCAATATAAAGGCCTTATAAAATTATATACAAGAGATAGGAAAATAATAGACATGGATACGGGAATGGAAGAGAAAAAACAAACAAGGGAGCTGAAGAAATTACAGAAAGAAATTGACAAAAATAGAAAAGACTTGGATAATGCAATAAGAGGAGATAAACAAAAATTGCGAAATACTTTAGCCAAACACAGGGAAATGCAGTTGGCATACCAGGGTTCACAACCCGAAAAGGTGATTGAGATGGTAGAGCAAGTGAACTTCAATAAAAGGAAATCATTGGATTTATTGCATTTCAAAAAACATAATAAACGCCAAGACTTGATAAATTTGAAGTTGCATCATGCAGACCTTGAAGATATATTAAGATTTGAGGGAATATCGGCAGAAAGTATGCTTCCGTGTGAAGTGATGGCTCATATTATAACTGGAAAAGTCCAAGACGCAATACTTAAAAAAGAAGCAGCTATTGTAATAAGACAATCCTATAAAGAAATGATAGCTATTATGAAAAAAGATGCAATTTATTTCGATGCCATACTGGAAGCAATCAGAAATGACGGTATTAGTCAAGGCAAATGTATGATAAATGCCACAAAATTAGGTCAATTGGCCACAGAATATTTGGATGATAGAAGACAAGAATTTCAGTTGTTGGAGAAAATAATCAAAAGAGATTTGGCAGCGAGAAGAAAAGATTTAGAACATGTCAAAACAAGAGTTGTAGGGTTTGGCGACAACGTGAAAAATTTATTGCGCAGAGACAGTGATATTAACCTCGGCAAAATCGAGCTTAAGAAATCAGATAGCTTTGCGGAACTACAAGATAACATGAGGGATGTCGAATGTACTTTGGTGTTTTTGAAAAATGCTATTTTTGTGCAAAATTTAGAAGCAGTCTACCCATGTCTTCAAGAACAACTGAGACAAAAAGAAAGGTTGACTGAGATGGTTGAAAGATGTGAAGCAAACAGAGATGCACTTTCACAAAGACATAATCATGCTGCTTTAGTACTGTCGGAACTACAGAATACAATGGTGGAAACCACGACCCAATACAAAACGTCAAAGAAACAATTTATGGACGAATATGATGAGCAACAGGAACTTTTAAGGACACACGATAAGGATATCGAAGCAAGGTGAGTGAAAACATTTGAGAAAAATCAGCTAATCAACCTACATAATTCCAGGCACCAGCTAATGGCAAAAATAAGAATCTCCCTGAAACATTTGCAACTTTTATCTACTTTGGTTTCGAGAGCTGATTCTCCTCAAGGCCGCAAACATAAAGCAGAAGTAAAAGAGGAAACAGATGGAGTGAAAATGTTACCTGAACTTATCAAAAGATTCACCAAATTGGCGCAAAGTACCAAAGAATTACTGAAAGATGCCCAGAGAGACGATGGCTATAAGACATTTGAGGAACTTATGCACCAATCAACAAGGACAGTTGAAGAGTTTAAAGCAATCAGCGAAGAGTCACTTATTGATGCAGTATTCAATGATCCGGGCATTTTATCTCGGGAAGATATAAAGAGAATCAGCGACGAGATTGTACAAGCCAACAAAATTTCGGATGATATGATCACTATGCCTGGCCAAAAAAAAAAACGATAAACTAAATAATTTCAGACTGAACCTGAAAATTGGATCAAGCAAAAATTGATTAGACATTCTTCAGAAAATACTAAATTTGAATAAACCATTTTGTTTAAATTTATGATCCAATTATTATTCATTGAAGATTTTTTTTAGTACAATAAAAAAAAAATCCTTTCAAAGTGAATGAGCGAAGTCTATTTTTGATGGGATATTTTCAGAATTCCTGACTTTTAAAATAAAAGGTACAGAATTTTCTGTTTTTTTTTCTAGGTTCTTCTATGTCTTTAGTCGCTCACAGACCGGCGTTCTTTCCTTACATTCTTTCCGGTCACTCCATCCTTTCAAAGGAAAGAACGCCAGTTAGTGGACAATGAGATGATAAATGCACATTCCATCTTTCCTGTCACGTTGAACCGACGTTCAAATCCGACTGGACAAACCGGCGTTTTTTTTTTGTTGGAACGCCAAGTTAGTGGGCAAGATAATAAATGAGCTTTCCATATTGCCAGTCATGATGAGAAAAGATGAAAAGATGGCAGGAAAAGGTAACGTGTTAGCGGGCGATGATATTTTATTATCCATTCATTTTGAAAAGAAAGAATGACTGGAATAAATGACGGGTCAGAACGACGGGAATGAATGACGGGAAAAAATGACGGTATTAGTTGCCCACAGACCAGCATTCAATACCGTCATTAGGTGCCCACAGACCAGCATTCAATACCGTCATTCTCGCCCTTCATTCAAAATGAAGGGATACGTTTCCTGCCATCTTTCCTCTCAATTTTCCTGACGATCTGTCATCTCATTTTTGTGGGGAAAATAATCCGCTCAGACGCCAAAACGAGAGGAAAGAGTGTTGGTTAATCATCTGAGAGAAATGTATTCCTGTTGCTTTATCCTGTAAGAACGCGGGTTTGTCCTGTCGTATTTGAACGTCGGTATAACTTGACAGGAAAGATGGAATGGCGTTTCCACAAAAACGCCAGTCTAGCCGCCCACAGACCAGCGTTCTTTCCTGACATTCTTCCCCGTCATTCCATCCTTTCAAAGTAAAGAACGCCAGTTAGTGGGGAATGAGATGATAAATACACATTCCATCTCTCCTGTCACGTTGAACCGACGTTCCAATCCGACAGGACAAACCGGCGTTCTTTTTTGTTGGAACGCCAAGTTAGGGGACAAGATGATGAATGCCCATTCAATATTTCCTGTCATGATGAGAAAAGATGAAAAGATGGCAGGAAAACGTGAAGTGTTTATTTTGAAAGTAAAGAATGACGGGAAGGAATGACGGTATTGAATGCTGGTGTGTGGGCACCTTTTGTCCTGTCGGATTGGAACGTCGGTTCAATGTGACAAGAAAGATGGAATGTGCATTTATCATCTCATTTCCCACTAACTGGCGTTCTTTACATTTGAAGGAAGGAATGACGGGAAAAAATGTCAGGAAAGAACGTCGGTCTATGGGCCTATTCATATTTTTTATTGGTTAACCAACAAAAGGTCCAGCGTTTATTTTATGTAAAATAAAAAGATAGTGGACCTACGCGATGTCTTGCGTTGACGGCGCCGCACGGACCGTCCGGCACGAACGGTACTACCGGCAAAATCAAACCGATAAAACTAATGCGTAGACAATATCTTACGGCGCGGGCGGTATTTCCAGCTGTCATGCGGCGGAATCGATCAAACTATTGGATTTTCGTCGTACGGACCGTGCGGATTTCAGCCGAGTTCGAGCATATTCAAGAGTTGATTTTTCGAATTTGACAAAAATGAAGAACACATTTAATGAATTATGAGCAGTCTGGTGCAAAACTGCAGAGTTCTCTGAGATATGAAACATAAAGACCACCATAACTCAATAGATGTCTCTTTTCTTAGAACATATTTATGTTTTTTTCCTCCTAGTTCAACGTGTTCTAACAGAGCCGTCTATATTGTAATACAAGCCATGAAGTAATGACAAGTCATGACGTGCAACGTCGCAATTTGGACCACCGTTGACGTTTAAACGGTGGTCGAAATTTTGCATTGATTGAAGGTGCTTTCTTTAGGTGAGTTCGAGTTTAGCTCCGAGCGCGAAATTATCCGTTTAAGCGCGTACAATTTTTGGCGCTCCGAGTATTCATAGCGAATACTCGAACTCACCTTTTGAAAATTAAGGTATTTTACGATTACGAGTTACGGAAAATGTTCAATAAAACAGTAACTTGAAAGAATAACTTATATATTATCGCAACAGGTATGATGTTTATCAAATTATAACATAAGATTTAACATAAAACATATCCTAACCTAACAACAGTTTTATGATTTTTTGGGAAAAAATATTGATTCTAAACAAAAAAACATCAAAACCGCCAGATAGGTAGATGGTTACAGATTTTGAGATGTAATTTCCTCAGTTTCTGGAGGGCGGGAGTTGATAATTACTATTATTAAAACAGAGAAACCAAAAAGCACCATCTCCGTCACGCACCAAAATGTTTCTCCAAAGTCCTAAACGAAACAGCACTCGTTTTCTATGATTTTTCCACATAACATAGAAGCTGGTGCATATGTATGAGGAATTCAGGATGAGGCATCAATTCATCCATTTTCCCTATTTAAATATGTATTTTTTTTCTTTTGTACCCACCCGCGCACCTACCTTATTCTTAAATTTTTAGAACGCAGAAACCACATTTTTTCACTGAGCTTCTTTCTCATTCTCACATTCTCAAAATACAATTTCAAGTTGAATGAGGGGAATGTTTTGTGGTTGAATGAAAGCACTGAAAACTAAAAGCAGTTTTGAAACGTTGAATGCCTGGGAGCCTAGGCTAGATTCAATTTCATTTCGAAGTGGAACTGTCCGCTTGGCAAACGGAAATCATATGCTACCATCTACATATGATTCCCGTAGCATATGATTCCCGTTCATAACTCACCTAAAGAAAGCACCTCAATCAACGCAAAATTTCGACTACCGTTTAACGTCAACGGTGGTCCAAAATTGCGACGTTGCAATTGTTGACTTCATGGCTTGTATTACAATATAGACGGCTCTGGTTCTACGCATAAATGAAAATTTCAAGTATGTACTTTTTGGTGACAATAACTTTCTTATTCTTGAAATTTAACTATCAACGGCTACAAAACAACTGAAGCTTACGACACGTCCGCCCGCTGCACGCAAGACACAAAATCTCAAGCCTGCCGTGAATGCCGTACATGTGGGACGGTCCGTGCGGCGGCGGCGCCGCCCACGCAAGACATCGCGTTTCAACCCATTTTTTTTTTCAAATGGAAAAACATGTATTCTATGATTGCAATGAACTCTGCATTCAATTTCAAAAATGTTAACATTCTCCTATACCTACCTTTAACCATTTTTAAAATGTTGAAAATTTCGTTACTGACGTGCATTCATCTAATGTAATTGTTTGATGTCGATGACTTCTGAGGTAAAGATGGCACGTGTGATTCGAAATTCGAATATTTCAAAAATGGCTGAAGATAGGTATAGTATATTAACATTTTTTAATCAAAATTGAAGGCTAAGTTCGTTGCAAACATAAAATACACGGTGTTCTATTTGAAGAAGTCGAGTTTCAGTCATTTCCATTTGCAAAAATGTGATCGTTTTGTTTGAACACCCTGTAAAATTCTCGAGATATTTGGAGGTGTCTATGTGTAGTTTGTTATTTATTTGAAGAGACCGCTGTCAAATTTTTACGCCTCAGTTCCTGTTACTAGGAAACCTTATTTTGGAAAAAATCAATGACATTCGTCATTTATTAAATTAAATTACTATTATCCAAAAAACTATTTCCGGAAAAATCCGTCATTGATAGCCCGCCGTCACAATTCGTAATTATTTCCTCCTGGCAACACGCCGAAGTGGGAAATCGAGCCGCTAGACGCGATAGACCTGATTCCGATCAGGGGCACAAGCATAAGGGCTGTGTCTGCGGAAATTCTTCACTCATTCTCCTTTCCATTAATGAACGCCTGGAATACTTTCTCCACTGCCTAAAGACTACCCGATGAACGCAGCTTGGTATATAGGTAAATTGCGTTATATCATAATATTTTGGGTTCCCTTACATGCTCCTGCTGTGTGTTGGTTCTTATGCGGAACACCCTGTATAGGATGTCCCATTTAAAAAAACCCAACATTGTTCAATTTCTAAAACAATAATATTCGAAAAAAAACTGATTACGCTATTGGATTTTACGTAATAAGTTCTATAAGTGCCCGATTTCACATTCTCGATAAGTTAGCTGAGATACGAAGGGTGTCCAAAAATGCAACTTTTTCAAAATCAGCCTGTAGCTCAAAAATTTAAATGCCTATGAGATTTTTGCTTATCGCATTTATCGTTTAAAAAAAAAGTAGCTCAGGTTCGTGAGAATCGCAATATAAGATTGCAAGATAACCCACAATTGCAATCAAATCTCAAAGAAAATGGAACTGCAAAATCATCATTCAACTGTTCAAAATTACCCCACAGGGACTTATTTCATTTCTTTATTTGGCCACATCTCCTTTCTTCTTGAGTTTCAGAGAACATTTTATTCAAGAATTTTGCTTCTTTTATTAAGTCTAATCTCATGTTCAAAAGAAAACCCCAACTTAAAAAACACCCTGTATATCTAAAATATTTTTACCATGTTTTCAAGTTTGATGCAAGCAATGCTTCATATTTTCGAACGGATGTAAAACATATTTATTCTTATTTTGGTATGACTTACCTTTGAGTTGCAATCGGACTTTACTTGGCTTGGAACTGACAATGCTTCTGCAGGCTGAATTTTGAACTGATTTTGGCATCCTTATGCTTGATATGGACTTCCCAGACTTTGGGTCAGTGTCTGTCCGATAATATGTCGGAAGACGCAGGACAGGCTACAACGCGAAGAGTTTGGATAAAAAAATGATTAGACCAGTTTATATCATAGATTAAAGATAAAATGCAGAATGATCTTCAAATATACATGATTCAGGACAAACAAGTCATTTAACAGTCTATAAAAACAATTTAAGTAGGTCAAATGGTGTTCTTCCCAGCTTGGCCAGATAATCATTTATTTCATCAGAACGAGATGCTAAAATTAATATCAACGTAAAACTCTCAACATTTCAGTTCTGCTTCTTTCCAAAAGGCAAATTCAACTCACATCGGTCCCCCAGTCCGCAATGTTCATGTTCTCTATCAGTTCAGGGATTTTTCCACCACTACTTCTCGCGAGGTCAACGAACATTTCAGGTACCACTTGAATCTAGAAATAAGATTTTAATTCGAAAATCACAATATACATAACATGTAATGGCATATTGACTCACCCCTTCAGCTTCTGCTTCATTCATAACTACTAATTTTTTATTACCAATCTTTTGACTAACTATAACTGCCATGACTCTGTTAGACATCTTGGATACCACTTCTCCACCCAATGATAAAATGTATTGTTTCAATTGGTCTTTACCACGGACAAACTTCCTTCCACCCAAAACAAACGACATTCCATGTAAAGGTGGGTATGCACTGCGAATGAAATAATGAAATTTAGTAAGAAAGGACGTGATGCTTTGCGACGATCTGTGTTGATATATTTTAGCGAAATAGATTCTGTCAAGAAAGCACCGGGAATTGATTACTTAAAATGACCGTCTGAAGAAATTATCAACATTCATTTGTTCCCCAAGTTTGCACAACTGTCCTCTACAATGACGCGGAGTTTGAGCACCATCTATCTTTAGTCTGTTCGCCGTGCTCGATATTGTTAGTTTCAAATTTCCCGTACGCCACTATACACGGTGCCACAGATTCGAGTGCATGCATGGAGATCTGAGTTATCATAAGAGATACAGGGTTGATTAAATTGATGAAAAGTTGTGCATTTTTATGCTCAACCTCCTTTTGACAGACAATTTCGGAAATTTTATCCATAGTAATCTTATGAAAATTCAAAATTTTAATGCTCAAATAATTGCTAAGCCAGGAGCCAGATTCAAGAATATTGTCCACCAATCAGAATGTTATATCAGTGAACTTGGAACCAAAGACTTTGTTGTAGTGCTGTCCGGTATAAATGTTAGGGACATTCGAATGAAGGACATCACTAAATTGGCCATGTGTTTCTACACAAATTTGATAATATGTGAGGTGCCCGATAATACTTTTTGTTCAAACTTTTTTATACTGGAGAAGATAAATAAAAAGATCAAAATGGTAGTAGATAACCATAGAAAGCTATCTGCTAACATTGAGATCCTGGAAACGTGTGATTATAAAAGAAATTATTTCAAGTTTTCTACTTCAACTCTAAACAGAGTGGGTTCTTCAAGATTACGCAAAGCATTGCATAGATGTATTGATCAGTTTGGTACTGTTAAAAGTACAAATCTCATACATGTTAACTCTGCAGTATGTACAGGCTGATTCACTATATATTGACCCCCCCTCTAACTCATTTTTAACAAAGTCTACAAAAAAAAGTTTGATACAAAAGTTGTTGGGATTATACTAAATTGTTTAAATCTGGCAGTATCATTTATACAGGGTGTCCCAGAAGCTTTCCACAGCACCCAGCTTTGAACATTCAAATGGGACGCCCTTTATTTTATTTTGTTTTTGGATTCCTCATTGAAGTCTGAGTCAAATCTGTGTAAGGCAATGATTTTCCAACAACTAGATATAGCCCGACGTCTCTTTGTGTGTCACATGTTTATACATTGAGGGGAGAGAGGAATTCTTGCGAGTTTGCCAAACTGCAAATTTAATAAGTAGCTACCTTGTATTCAAGGTATTTTTATTCTAATTGAAAATACTCTATACCTTCTCTATGAGTGCAACTCCGGTAGTAACCAATTTTATAATATGTACATTTTTAGATCACAAGTGATAATAAAACATTTTCAATGAGACCCACATTTTTCCATGAACCTTGGATACTTATGTAGACACGATGCAACGAAATACATCTGGCAACACGACACAAATGCCTATTTGAGATCAACCAATCACAGCTGATAGTCATTTTAACCAATCATAGCCTGTAGCTTCCTTGGAACACTGTTGTCGGCTTGTTCAAAACTCAATATTTTTGAAGGCCGAACAGCTGATTTATGTGAACAAAACTTATCAATAATCAGTAAATCATAACTGTCCTATAACACCAACGATATTAAAACAAATAAAAATTTAAAACATATCCTCGTGAATACACTGGTTAATCCCTTTTGATAAAAAGTGAAAATGGGGTCGTTGCACGTACTTTTTTTATTGCATATTCTGAAAATATAATCAAAAATATTAGACCCGTATTTTTTTTTTTTTTTTTTATCGATTTTCAAGGGCATAAACTAGCGTCGAAGTTTGTCAACAGTCCTTTTAAGCCTTTTAAATGATGACGCGTGTACGACAAAATATGGCGTCGCTTTTTGGATCCGGCGCAGCTCTTCCCGTGGGTCGATAACTGTAGAGAACGCAACGTTGCCGAGATGCTTTTTGCTTGGGGTCGAGTGTAAAGCGTGTTTTATTCTAGGGATTTCTCAATTTCGAATTCACGTTCGTGGTTTGGATCAACTTTGCTCATATACGATTCAATATCGTCAAAAAAGAATGGGCCAATAAATAATATTGCCTACCAGCTTTAATTTGCAGGTACCAATATTTGTAGTTTTTGTTTAGTATGCAACGCTCCTGGTAGTTATTTATCAGACGTAGGGATAAATTCAAAGAATTGTGTCTTTGAGTTTATCCCTACGTCTGATAAATAACTATTCTATGCGTCTGCATTAATTTGGGTCTGAGAAAAATAAATATCTTGAGGGTTTTATGATACGGTCAAAGGTATCATAAAAACCCAGTCTGGGTGGTGTCGTATAATTTCCTGGTTAATTAATAATAAAATCACATTATTTACCATCCATTTTAAAGTTAACCTAAATGTATCGATTATCTTTCGTTCATCATATTGAGCTAGTAATTCTTGTTAAAATCCCATCAATAGTACATCTCGCAACGCCGCATTTGTATCAAGCAGCGCGCGTGCATTTCAGTGTCAAGCGGATAAAGGATATTGATCTGTGACGTCAATGCGACAATGGGCCCAGGTTGATGGACTTATTTATTTCAAAGAGGCCTAGTTTAAATGTTGTGCATTATTTTGGCCAATTCATGTAACCCATTTTATTAAGAAACCCACAGTTATATATTCTACACAAAATCAGCTTTGATTTTGATATAGTGCAACGAAGTGCTTTTTATTTGCAACAAGGCAACGTCGAACGAATTCAACGGACGAGATGTAAATAATAACATGTTTATTATAGTGACAAACAATTTGCCCGGAATCTAGGGTGTACGCTAGTTCTAGTGGGTTCTAGGTTCTAAGGTGTAAGGTATATAAATCTTATCTTTTGCCACTTTCGAGATAAAGGCTGTTAAATTTTGTGAAAAATACAAAATTCCCTATATTTTGTCCCCCCTCTAACACATTTTATACAAGGGGTACAAAAAAACGTTTAAAAAAAAATTGTTTGGTTTATACTAATTCTTTTAAATCTGGTAGTATCGTTTATACAGGGTGTCCCAAAAGCTGACCACAGCAGCCAACTTTAAAATTTTACATGGAACATCCTGTATTCTATTTCATTTTTAGATTCTACGATAAATTCCAAGTTAAATCTGTAAAAGATATATCCATTTTTTCTTCGGCCGTTTTTGAGATAAATGCTGTTGGATTTTGCCTCATTTTCAGAGCTACAATTCATAATAAAGCGTGAGGCTTTTAGAATGGAAAGCAGCTGTGTTTGAACTAATCTAGAATTGTTTTTTATCTTGTATGAGTAATGACTTAAGCTTCAAAGCAATCTTTATTCAATATGGTTGTCAAGATACAAATCCAGAATTTAGAATTTTTTACAAAATTCAAAAGCATTTATCTAGAAAGTGGCAAAAGTTACGATAGATTTATTTTATACCGATTTGACTTAGTATTTAACGTATGATCTGAAAATAAAATAAAATACAGGGTGTCTTTTCTAAAACTTTAAAGTTGGGTGTTGTTAACAGCCTTTATCTCGAAAGCCACAAGAGATAAGATAAATATACCTCATACACATTTGACTTAGAATTTAACGTAGAATTTAAAAATGAAATAAAATACAGGGTGTCCCATTTAAAATTTTAAAGTTGGGTGCTGCGGACAGCTTTGGGGAGACCCTGTATAAATGATACTGCTAAATTAACAAAATTTAGTATAAAGCAAACTTTTGTCTATAATTTTTTTCTGTACACTTTGTATAGAATGAGTTAGAGGGGGGTGAATCACCCTGTACATCTGATTCCAGGGAAAATTCAGTTTTGGCAAGTGATACTGCTTTCACGAATATCGTCATTCCAGTGTTATGCAATACGATGCCCGTTATTTCTATTTCTATTGATGATTCTGCAAGTGACAATAGTATTTTTTTTATAAATAACTCTACTTTTACCTCTCAGTTGTACTTCTGAATGTTCAAAGTTGTCGGAACAAAGTGAATGAATGTTGTGTGTATTTGGACACTATCAACTGTCCATCTGTTATTCTACTGACTGAACATTGGTTGAAGCCAGACGAAACTTTCGCGATTCCAAACTACACAGTAGTATCCGCTTACTGCAGAAAAACAATGGGGCATGGTGGGACAATGATCTTGGTTAGTGATAGATGCTTAGAGGACTTGAAAATTGGTGTTGTGGACAAATTTGACTTTCTGATAGTTGAAGGTGAATTCGAGTTCTCAGTGGTATATTGTAAAATGATAAAAACATATATACTGTGTATTTATAGGCCACCTAGCTCTACTCGATCAGTTTTTGTGCAAAGACTTGAATTTCTCCTCAACCGGTTACCATTCAACAGTAAATTTATTTTAACTGGTAACTTTAATATTGACTATAATAGTGATGATTCAATTGATGCTCAAAATCTGAAAAACCTTTTTATTTCCTTGGACACCTCAATGCTAGTAACTCAGCCCACATGTATAACAACATCATCTTCTTCATCGATAGATTATTTCTGTGTAAACTTTTGCAGTGAACTCCCATGTGAGGCATCAGTGATTTCCGCTGAATTATTTGACAATGAAGCCATATTAGCAACTATTTCAATGAGGAAAGTGAAGAAAGCAAAGAAAAAAACAAATGGTAGAATTGATAGCTCCAGCTATTTCAACCCTTTCAAGAAGTTCTGTGATGATTTCAACTGGCAATCTTTAACTTAATCATATGCTATGAATGAATTCGGTGGTATGATAAGGAATATTTTCAAAACAAGCTTCCCTCTTCGGAAAATTAAAAACAAAGTTAAAAAGCCGTGGATCACTTCTGGTATAAGATCATCTTCAAGAAATCTGAGATGTCTACACATACTGAAGAAATATACCCTAAATATTTGTTTACATGAATACTTCATAAACTAGAGGAAGTAATACAGAAAAGTGATCAAAAATGCTAAACGGATACATTTTGAAGATAGAATTTGCCAAGCTGCAAACAAATCCAAGGAAAACTGGAGAATCGTCAAAAAGCTTAGGGGCACCTCAGGAAGAACACAAGTGACAATGGACTGTAATCTCCTTAACCAGTATTTTTCTTCAATTGCTGATCAACTAGTTAAGAACCTCCCTGCTTCAACTGACCAAATGACTTATCTATCACACCCAGTGCGTGACTCATTCGTCATGTTTCATACAGATATGAATGAGGTCATATCTGTAATTTATAGTATCAAGAATAAGAACGCAGCCGGATTGGATTAAATATCGATCAGAATTTTTGAATGTCCACCTGATGAGGCACTGAATGCACTGGTTGCTAGCATCAATCATTCCTTTGATGTTGGAGTTTTTCCCGACTTTCTTAAGATGGCTGTGGTTGTGCCTCTCCACAAGGGTGGTGATACTGATGATCCCGGAAATCTTCGACCAATATCTTTGCTTCCTACTCTATCAAAAATCACCGAAAAACTCATTAAAACAAGAATGATGGCATTTCTGCTTCATAACAATGTCTTGAGCTCATCACAACATGCATTTCAAGAATCGAAGGGGACGGAAGACGCTATGTTTCATCTTCTTGAGAACATATACTTGTCACTGAATGAGGGATGTGCTGCCACTGCTATTTTCTGTGATTTTTCAAAGGCATTTGACTTCGTAAGTCATAAAGTGCTTTTGGAAAAACTCTCTCACTATGGTTTCAGAGGAATTTCACTTATCTGATTTGAATCTTACCTTTCCAACAGAACACAAGTGGTAAGAACTGCAGAAAATATTTCTGGTGACTTACGTATGAGGCATGGTGTACCTTAGGGGTCTGTATTGGGACCGATTCTATTTTTGTTCTACATAAATGACCATCAATATCCAGGGAAAAGTTACCATCTTTGCAGACAACACTGTCATCTTGTGATCTCACCAGCAGCCAACTGTACTTTTGGATATGGTGACCCGAGACTTCAGACTGGTTAGGCATTGGTGTGATTCAAATGTGCTTTCACTTAATATCAAAAAAACCGGTATCACTGGATACGATATACCTACGAAAGTACTCACATTTATCTTCCAAACAAGCCTATACGCAACAAAATCGGACAAGTCGTTTATAAGTTACAGCCACTTGAACAATTACACTTTCACTACCTTCCCCTACTCACACGAAGATCGGTACGCCAATGAGCCCTGTACCAAAAAGACGTGAAATTGTCTAGGTTTTCTAACCATGTTGATAAAGATATACCTCAATCTGAGAATTTCCGGAGAAATTTCGAATTTTAATATTTAAGCTTTGATTGCGCCCCCTAGCGGAAAAATTTCGAAGTTATAAATATTCCCAGCATTTTCTCGTGGCCACTTTAGTGATAATTTTTTTTTTCCTGAACTTTTAGGTCCAGTAGTTTCTGAGATATGGCCGGTGGCCACCCTTGCTGGGACACCCTGTATAAACTGTTTCACTGGTATATGAGAGCATAAAACCCGGAAGCCACTCATAACAATGATGACACAAAGCACTTTTTTTTCATTTTTGTCACAGATTCAAACCCAAGCTCTTCCTTTTTTCACTGAATGAGAGCTTCACCGAATATATGAGGACTTTTGATTGGGTTTTAACGTATAAAAAAATGGAAAGTTTGCAGTTTTTGAGAAGCAAACTTGAAGCAAACAGCAAAACAAAAATTTGAGGTTAGGTTAGGAGTAGAAGGAGACGGCGCTGTGTTGGTGTTGCCACATTGACACAGAAATCACATGAGATCATGCTTGTTAACCAAATATAATATGATTTAGCGAGTGATTTAGTCTTGAATAAATAAAAAAAATTGTCTCAAACTTGAATAAATAAATAATTGATCAATTTGATTACTCAGAATATTCAATAGAAAATGTTTGATTTGTTCCTATATAACCCCACTCATCTATTTTCAGGAGTGAAACGTAAACTGTGGCAAACGCGCAGAATGCACGCTAAATCGGAAAAGGTTGTCTCTGTTTAATCGAGAAAGATGGAAAAGCTGGGGATAGTACGTCCGAGCCCGCCATTGAAATTGGTTTCAAATTTCTATCAAAATTTCAAACAGCTCTAGTAAATTGACAAATTCACCAAATGACTTGAAACTCTCACAGAGTACTTTTTAAGCAATTCTAAAAAACATGTTTATATATTTTTGTTAACTTTCGAATTCATGAAACCTCCCTATTGTAGAGCTTGACAAACCTTATCTTCTCACCAAAAACGAACTCGCTCATAAACAAACCAAGGCCTACTTTGCCAGTTCCCGATTTTTTTAGAAAAAATCTATGCACGCCACTGGATTCAGCATTCCTCAAAACAAGCCTATACCAAATTTCACCGAAAAAAAAAGTTATTCATTTTATAGGTGTATTGAAGAAGATGGTGTCTTGGTCTAAGAAAATCGCTGATGTGGTTTGTTTAAATTTTTCTGCTGGGAACTGTTGAAGTATGCCTTGGACTTTGTATGAGGAAAGTCATTTATGGTGAGAAGATACAGTTAAACAAGCTCAACAGTTTAAACAAAAACTCGAGCATAATCAGTCAATAAAAAATACACTTCTGAAAAAAAGTTTATCACCCTAAAACAAATGGGTCACACTGTACTTACCGGACACCCTGTATTATAACTTGAACCAAATTAGAAATATTGGTTGCAAATCAAACCATTTAGGGCCAGGGTAGGTGAAAAAATATGAAAATTGTACAAGATCATTGAAAGTTATAACTAAAAACCAGAAACTTGACGTTCTCGGAAAAAAAATTTTTTTTTTGATCATTTCTACGGAAAAAAATATTTTCCAATAATAATTCGCCTCAAACAACTTCGCATAACTTTGTTCAAATTCTGTAAATCCAACTTGGATTTCTACTTTTTGTGGATTCACAAACTTCATGTTTGTTGCAACGATATTGAAAACAACTTTGAAATTTCGAAAAAAATTCTTTTCAACAAGTTAAAATATCGCTTATGATTAGAAAACTCTCACTTGACGTTCAAAGTTTTTGTTCTACAGACTGTCCACGGATAGGGTTCACAACCGCCAGATAAATAAAAAATTTCATTTTTTGAGTAAAACTCATTCATGATAAAAAAATGTTTGTAAAAAATACGACCTACGAGGAAAAAATATTTATTTTGTATACTAACAGATTCGCAAAAACTTCAAAAACCTGAATTTTCTCTGAGAGTTAACTACCTTTATTTTTAATTGGCTTTGTTCGTGGGAGAAATCCCTAACTAGTTCGGGATTGTAAATATTTAAATGCATGCGCCATTGAATTTTGTCGTTCGCGAGACACCAAAATCCTTGTTCGGGGAAAAAAAATCGGCGTCTGCGGAACAAGGACATTGTGTTCGAAACTAATTCCGGACACGTTTAATAGATCCCAATGTCAAAGCAAAAGGATATAATCCTGCAGACGAATTGATTTTGTTCAACTTAGGCTCCAGCGATGAGGATCTTGAAGAATTCCTTGCAAATCATGAGGTACCGAAAGTACAGGTTGTTTACGGTCTTGTGATTTTTTCTTTAATGTTTTTTTCTACACGTTAAAAGAATATGATTAACGCTAAAACGCCTTAGCAAAAGTTGAATAATAAGAGAGATAATGAATTTTTTGTACGATTTTATTTTCAAAAATGATGACACTAAATTGCAAAATTACTGCTTTACAGCAGTTGTTCAAAATTATCGCCCTGTTGTTGAACGCAAAGTCTTCCTCGACGTATCCATGAATTATTATTATTATTATTATAATTATTACTATAATTATTATTATTATTATTATTATTCGACTTTTGCTAAGGCGTTTTAGCGTTAATCATATTCTTTTAACGTGTAGAAAAGAACATTAAAGAAAAAATCACAAGACCGTAAACACCCTGTATACAATAGGATACTGTTCCTGGTACGCGTTCAGAATTTCTCCCGCGAACAAAATTATTATCGAGTAGAATGTCATTTACAAAAGTTATTTAGAATAGAGCTTGTGAGCAAAATCCGAGATTTTAAATTCTTGGATTTTAATTTGTGTAGTCTTTAGTCGGTATCCACACTTTGACTGTAGTAACCAATCTGAAACTTTCAGGTAGTTAGGTATTCCTACCACCCTTTAAGAAAACACGATTTTTTTCAAATAAATATTTTTGATAATACAGAAATCATTCTTTGGAACTTTCTGATTAAGTCAAAGACGAAGTTATTGATGCTGTATGGGATTCGGCTTTGGATGCTGTACAAGAAAAAATAACTGAACGCTCTTGGAAAAAATTAAGTTTTTATTATCAAGAATGAAATTTTGTATTGATGTGTGCTCTTTTGAACCCCATCCGTGGACAGTCTGTATGAATTCATTAAAGAACTGTACAAATCAACTGACAAAAAATTGACAATTCGAAATCATTTCTGATGTTCCCACTCACTCACGTTTCGGCATATCATTATTGTCTTGTTCAAGGATTATTAAAATGAAGTGTGTCATTAGGTCAAAGATGAAACCATAGCCGATTTCGGCTCGTTTGGTTGGTTTACATTTTGGTTAACCAAACGGTAACTGCAACGTCATGGTGATGACGTCACGACCAACATTTCACCGAAATCGTTTGGTAGGTGTTTGGTCAAAACTGTCAAAGGCAGAGTGTTTATGTTTATATAACCTATCTTTTTTGTTTATGTTTATTCACAGGCATAGATAAAAAGAATATATGTCACAGGTTATAGTTTATCACTACCGTTGATTGAATAAATATTCAATCAACGTCATCACTTAGTTCATCTGTATCATTCGTCATAAAGTTAAAACTTGAAGCTTTGTCCAGTGATTTGGTAAAAAGCAGATTGTGGCCGTATTGGCCGCAATACTTAAAATGCAGAGAAAAGCAGTTATATCGTTTTGGCTGTTTTGGAATTATATAAACGTCCCCGAATTCACTCATTTTCTTCTTCCATTTCCCAACTATCAATTGGAGAAAAAAATGATTGACGTAAATAATACAGGGTGTTTCAGAATAACATGCTAATAATAAAGGGGGTGATTCTTGGGCTCATTTTAAGAAAAAAAATTCATATGAACGTATGTCCTAAACGCCTTAACTTTTTTCCCAAAAAATATGCAAACCAAATAACCCGCATGGACGGCACTGGTCAGAATAATTAAATTGTTGGTGCATCAAAGAATGAGTATTAATGCCTAAAATACATGACTCAAATTTCATAAAGATATCTACAGTGATGACAAAGTTATTGTAAAAAAAGTATCTATTTTTTAAAACTTTGACACCCTGTATCTCAAAAGTTAAGGCGTTTAGGACATACATTCATATGAATTTTTTTTCTTAAAATGAGCCCAAGAATCACCCCCTTTATTATTAGCATGTTATTCTGAAACACCCTGTATAGTCGTAGAGCACACTGACAAAAAACTAAACTCCAATTATTAACAGCAAACCAACTTTTAGATCAGATAGAACATACAACCACTGAAGCACAGACTTAAATTTGAATGAAACTGGCCGATTTGTTTATTTACGACATTCACTTGATCATTCTCGATGAACTTACTACTCTCGAGCGAGACAAAAGAAAAATAGACAAAGATACCACTATACCAAACCAAGAACCGTGCTACAAACCGCGGTAGGCATTTTGACAGACCAAAACACATACCAAACTTGATGTGACGTCATCGTTTTAGGATCCGAAATTGGTTGGTAGGTGTTTGACAGACCAAAGCATGTACCAAACCATGTACCAAACAAGCCGAAATCGACTCATATTTAGAGGGTAAAAGGGACATTTGACACTGTCTGTTTATTTTATTGAAAGTGATGTGATTTTTCGGCCATAAATTGGATTTTGAATTGAACGTCAAAAGATCCTTTTACACCCTTAATAAAGGCATTCATTAATGCCGAAACATTGGGAAATCAGGACATTCACCTATTTTTTTCTGCCCTCTCCCACGCAAACGATTTTACATTATTCTCAACAAGGACGCAAACTATTATTTAAATTGATCGAAACCTATAATAATGATAAAATCAAGACAAGTTCATCTAAAAATTGGTTTTAGGATCCACATATTCTATGAGTTCCAAAAAGATCAACTGCACGTTATGAAATTGGTTTTCTGGCTTGGTACTTTGGTACAAGGTTGGAACGTATATTCGCACTTGTTTTCTAGACTAAGTAACGCAACAGCTACAGTATGCTATTTGATGTGTTAATAAAAACTATTTACCCATCATTTTCATCAAGAGTCCGTTTTTCCGGACTTGGTAATACATCTTTGATCACTCGCTTTCTTGCCACATACTGGTAATCATTAAGAAATGGATACTTTTCTTTGAAGTTCTCAGGTACCATGAACATTGATCGTTTGGGTTCTTTAGTTATGTGTGTACACTTGGACCATTCGCTCATGTAACCCGTACAGTGATATCCTGATTTGCTGAATACGAGTTGGCCGCGGCGACAAACTGAAAAGGAAGAAAAGGCTACATACTACATAGTATAACAACAAATGATCGAAGAGATTTGTCCTTCAAAAATTTAGTTCTTACAAGAGTCCTGAGAAATCAGATCAAATACAAATAGAGCGATTCAGTCTAATCAGATATCGTTATAATCATAGTAAAGGGTGTTCAATAAAAAATATGGTCGTAGGGGGCTGTGTTTTTTTTTTTCTATCATGAACGTTGGTTGTGGTTGTATAGTTTGATGGCAACTGTCACAATTATTACTGAATGTCATCCATTGTCATTATTTTGTTGACATTATTTTTCGTGAATAGATCGTTTCCTGATTCCTGAAAGTGACACATTAAAATCATTGTGACATATTTGAGAATTTAAGGTTGAAGTTATGTCTGAGTTTTCTACGTCACATGGAATCGATCTATTTAATTTAGTTCGTGATAAAAATGATATGAAATCCACAAAAACATTGGAAATCGGGCTTTTGCGCCCGCACACAATTAGCACAAACAAGAATTTACTCCACAAGCCTTATCTCGGTGGAACCTGTGAATTTTTGGACGGTTTTTCGAATGTGGCTTGCCCTTCACCACTCCCCGTGCCTGTTTCAAACTAGTAATTAATAAAATAGTGAGTTAATTATTACATTTACAAAAGATGTTGAACATGCCCATCCCCTTCTTAATTACATTTTAAAACCCTTTTTCTCACAGAATTCGACAAATTTTGAAGCATTTGACGATTGTTAAGTGAGCGAAAATACAGCGACAATACTTTGTTAGGTTCTGGAAAGGACTAATTTTGAATTATAAAAAGTCATAGAAACACAAAACTTCTCAAAAAAATAACAACAATGAAAAAGTCAGGCTAGAAAGTGAGTCTGATGGTTGTCATGTAATATAAGGCAGAGAACTAGAATGTATATAAAGGGTGTTTGTGGAAAAATCACAAACCAGTCAGAGCCAATCAGCATTCAGCATTTGCAGTTTGCACACTGTTTCTGACTGACATTGACTAATCAATGAAACGCTCACCGGTTTGTGATTGTTCTACGAACAGACCTAATGTTTGCGATGTTAGCCAAGACATACGTTTTTTAAAACAATTGGAGTCTATAGGTGAGCTGACCGCAAGGTTAATTGATATGTAGAGGTTGCGCCGTAACTAGGGAATCGGAAATCCACGAACGATAAACCGAATCGATCCCGTCACCGAGCTCCATTATTGACATTCCTGTCATCGGTGTGTCATCTTGATGTCATAACATGTCCGTATCTCAGGGTATTGAAACTTTTTCTACCGAGTTTCTAAACGTGTTTGAGAGTAAGTTATTATACAGCTTTTGGTATACAGTGAAATATCTTCTTATTATCAAGTGTGAACCATATTCTATCTTTTTTTTAGATGTGTATTTGAATTTCAGAACCGAATCGGAGCCGACTGACGTCATTTTTGTCGGAATTCTGATTCGTCTGAAACCCGAACGTATAACGACGCAACCTTACTATCAATTAACCTTGAGCTGACCGTACTTTTTATCGAACGCTCCCAAATGACTATGACAATACAGACATATCAAAAATAGTGCATTTACCTGGACATGGACCCAAAGCACCAAAAACCATACAGTCAGACAATCTGTCCAATATACCATCTAGTCCTCTAGGTATTCTCTGACCATTAATCATCAATAAATCAGTAAGCTCATGCTTTTTGAGTTTGTCTAGTTTATCTCTATAATCATACATCATTATGTTTTGCTTTCTGTACTGAGTATCCAAGGAATCGGTCTCGATTGGCTCGGTTTTCAGTTTTTTTGACGTAGAAGGAATCTCATGAGCGATTGACCTAAGTAATGAGAAGTATGTTGTTGTGAATTAACAATAAACTCATTTTGAACATTTGAGATGACAGATGAACAAAGACGAACACGAGTTGTAATGTTTTTCGATGTTTAAACCTAGGATTACAAAAAAAAACATAAGCTTGGCAATGACTGATTTTCTATGTACTGAGAAACTGAGCATTTTTTGAGTGTGTGAAAATATGAAGTATAGCCCATACAGAATAGAATTACTTGTACGTCATCAAACAGATGATAAAAGTATAAACAGAGAACAGCCTGCGTCGTTAATCATATTGAAATGAACAGAATGGATTTGAATACAGGAGGCCCCTGTTTGTGAAAATGTTTTTCAACATACAAGCAGGTTGTATCATTTTTGTAAAGCCGGCTTCAACATGGTTTTTGTATACCTTTAAATAGTAGAATTTGCACTTTTCTGGGCAACTCAAATTCGTTTAGTTTTTTCAATTCGCTTCAACCATTCAAAAGTTATTCAAATTTGTATAAAAATTAATGCGTTCGCAAGCAACAAGTTGAGACTTTGCCAGTTTAAAAGGACCATAACATGATTATTTTATAGTACCCACGGTATTTTATCACCAGTAGTTAGTGACCAGCTTCTCATTTCACGTATTTTTCACCCCTCAATATTTTTTGCAAAGTTGACAGTTTGGGATAATTTTGTTCTTCTGAAAAATTCATAATTTCATCGTTCCATTCCTTTCATTATCGAACCAATTTTTCAATTTATAGAAAAAAGTGAATTAACCACAAGCTTAACGAATTTAATATGCCCGAAAAAATAAAAATTCAAATATTCCAAGATACACAGCATTGCTATTAAAAAAACTACCTTTTTTCAAGATACACAGCATTGCTATTAAAAAAACTACCTTTTACCCTGCTCTGGAAAAAATGTTACACCCTTTTCCATATTGATGACACACTGTAGTTCAAGCTAGAAAACACACAGTGTGGACATTCAAGTGTGCAACATGAATCTTTTTTTGTTATTTGCATTACCAAAATTCAAATATTTCCGAAAGTTGCATCTTCGATAATCTTATTAGATGTACTTAGAATAGTTGCATCATCATACAGGGAAAGTACCCATGTTTCAAAAATTTAGCAAAATAGTAATAAGGAAAGTTTCCCTTAAAAAAAAAACACTATCACTATAAAACTATTTTTGAATATTACTTGGATGTCGCTCATTTTTGCCTAACAAAAACTAACCCAACCATCCCAAACTGAAAACTGAGGCGAATTTCCAAATCCCTCAAATTCGTTTTGTCTATTTCAAAAATAATGAACAAGAGAATTTTTTGTCGGTCCGCCAGTTGATAATTTTTCTTTGTTAACATAATGTGAATTTAACATTCAATTTCACTTCGAAGTGGAGGTGACAGATTTCCGCTAGGCAAACAGCAATAATTTTGGATGTTAGCATATGATTCCCGTTTGGCAAGCGGAAAATATTTTGGATAATAACTTTTCTTTATCGCTTTTCAAAGATCTCGATAATTCAAATTGTGAAGATGAGAAAGGTTTTGTAATGCTAATGGCATGGCGTTTTCCGTTTCCTATATGAACATGAGTCCGCAAATGCTTTGTTACAGAGCTAGAGGGTGTTGAAGTTTATTTTTTCTTACACCACTTTTATCAAAATATCGACATTGGTTCAAATATCATTTAAAGAAGCATCTTCGGACACGTGTTCACGGAACATTTTCGACTCGAAGTTACCTGAAGAACACGTAGTGAATGTTTGTCCCTTATCTCGCAGGACACCCTGCAGATACGGGGGCTTTATCTTGACAATGATAAGACCTAGATGTTTCGAAAAAAGATCTTTAAAGTGAAGTGAGCAATAGCAATGACTTTTAATCATTTTGAATTTCGTGGTTCAACCGCTAGGGGCGTAACTGCTACGAGGAGACATAAAATTCACGCTACAAAAGATACACGATGAGCTATACATTTTTTCGAAAATTGATTATTCACACAGTTACAGGGTGTTAAACTTAAATTTTATTTGCAGTTTTTTGGCCATGCCTTTTGCCACGCTCATAATATTTTGACGAAATCTCGTATTTGGGGCTTCATCGGGATGAGAAATTCAAATTTACCCACCGTTTTTTCGCATTTTGTAGAGGGCGCTACACACGAACCTCTACTTTGATTTGAATGTTCCTATCTTTTTTGTACTAGGACACTGTATGCGACTTTTGACTGAATATTTTTATTCTCCCAACCTTTTGACATAACTTTTGTTTCGATAAATCTAACCGTTTTCGAGAAATACGCTTAAATAACTGCATGTGATGAATACAAGATTATCTTGACTTATTTTCAAATTTCAACATAGCATGCTTTGGAATCATGCGCTATAAGTTGTCGTACAAACAAATTTGATCAGAAGTAGTTTTGACAGTAAGGTAATTTTTCACATTTTTATTATTTTTTTATTTTTAGTATTTTTGTGATTGACCACCATCAGCGTAACAACAGATTTTTAAAAAATTACCAACTTTGAAAACTAGTTTTTCCGAAACTTGTTTCCACGGCAACTATAACGCAGGTTCCCAAAGCATGCTATGTTTAAGGTTGAAAATAAATTAACATGATCTCGTATTCATTACATGCAAGCAAAGTTATTTTAGCGACTTTCTCGAAAACGGTTGGATTCATCGCATAACAAAAGAAGTATTCCTTTCTTATGTCAAAAGATCGAGAGAATACAAATATTTGGTCAGAAGTCACATACAGTGTAGCACAATTTTTTTTTTCTACAACCGAGCGCAAAGTACCATGTTTGCGCATCAAAAAGGAAGCGCAAAGTGTCACTTTTCCGCGGAGTCTACTTTGTCGCTCGCCGAACGGCAAAGTAACTTTGTCGCTCGCTGAATATGGAAACTATATTAGAAAAATGTCAAAAGTTTCTGCGACATTTGACATCCATAATCCATCTTTAATCCATAATGGATTAAAGATGTATCACTAAGAACACTTCTTTTATGAAATGATAATGAAATTAAAACTGAGAAATACAAGTAGGGTTAATTATAACCAAATATTTGTTGTTGTTCACCGCTATGCAAGTTCAAAATGCGTTACTAGATGTCACCCCTTTTGTCAACTTCTCCCAATCTAAATTACTGAACAGCATTTAACAGATTATGTCAACAGTTTCATGAACAACGCGTATTCGAAGATCGTCATCGAAAATAAAAATATCTATTTCAATACAACTCATGTTTTTCTAAAATCTGCGGTTGTAGAAAAAATCTTGTGTGTAATTCGAGTGCAAAGTGAGATTGCCGCTCTCGCACTTTGCGCTCTTAATACACAAATAGCTATTTCCAAGCCTTTAAATGAAATTTAGTCCAATACTTAAAAGAAGGATGAAAAAAAGTTTCAAATAAAAGTTACCTCTTTTTTATGATGAATAAGATTATGCACTGAAAAATATACCTTTCCATTCAAGAAAATCATGTTGACCTTGAAATAACCTTGAAATCAAGGTCAAGGTTGAAAAAAATATGTTCGTTGTGTTTGTCTGAAACATTTTTCTCAAAAGTACATAGTTTTTGAGATAATTCACTGTCTCAAGTTTAATGCCTCACCCTGTATTTATATGTTATTTTGTTGAAATTCAAATATAGTATAATACCCCATTCAAAACATCACACGTCATCACTGTCTGTTCTATCAACCTAATAAGGGGCGGGCAATTACAACCGCAATGAAAACATCCCTTTACGAAGTTTGAAGAAGTAGATTATGATTCTCTACTTCAACTTGATTGATAGTTTCACTCTCCTCAATTTTTTAAAATGTTTATTTCTAGAGTATATTTTTTCGTGGTAAGTATGCAGTCATCCAAATGGTAGTGAACATCACGTTTTACCCTTGTTAATCCCGTAATCTGTACTATACAAGTCATATCCAAGTCTTCACTCGTATCTACTTAGTATATCACATTGTTTATGCAATCCTAGGTCCAGTCGAAACACAGGGCGTTTCATTAATAATTCGAAAAATCAGAAGATGCTCTTATAAACATGACCCGCGGAAAAGCTTCATTGCAGATGTACAGTGTGTTACCAAATATCTCGAGAATGGTTGCTACGTTGCGACTTTTATCAGTTATCTTTTTTTTTCTACAAGAAAATTATGATGAAGCCTGTTTTTTTCGCTTGAAAATGGGAATCTAAAACTTTACAACATGTTGCTCTGTAGCGAAACATCTGATATCGGACACTATTATTGATGAAAGACCCTGTATAATTAATTAATAAATTAAAAATTGAATTATTGGAGCTGTTATAGAGGGAAAGTAACTTACGGTAGTAACGTCTTGACGTAATCCTGATCATAGTTTTTCAAGTTTCCGAAACCTGGTAATGCATCAGCGCATTTTTTAAAGCCCAATTTGGATCTGTCCCGCGCAAAGCACGATAATTCATACCAATCAGTACCATTTCTAACACCAATCTGCAACAAATATCATGAAATGAACAGCAGATCATAAATTTGATGAGGCCATTTTTAGTACAATAAAATTAGGTTTTCATCTTGCATTGAATGGTGTAGTGTCAATTTTTTCACGAGTGTGTAGAAGAGGGTTCCCGAACGTCCCATAATGTCCTATTGATTTCAGACGCCGCGGGAGGCGGAAGGGTGTCCCAAAGGTAACTCTAGTTTTTGACGGTACGACGCACAGAAAATATTGTTTCAAATCTTGAAGCTGAAAAAATTTTCTTCTAGATGATATGTCCATTTTTGTACCGGTAAAACCGTTTTCGAAATATATTTTGTTAAATATGAAAATTTTTCAAAAAAATTGTTAGCGACTAGTTATGGCAACTTTCGAGAAAAGCCGACCAGGCGTCCGAAAATGGTATCTATCACAAGATCATTGTTCGCTTTCATTTACCGCGTGAAACTGCCTTTTTAATCCAGAGTCCGCGATAAATGGCTGACAAACTGAATACAGCAAATGCCAAACAACTTCCGATTCACGTCATAATCACCACCAAGCGAGTTATCATGTGATTTGCAGTAACACCCTGCTTGGTGGCAATTATGACGTAGATCGAAAGTTGTTTGGCATTTGCTATACAGTGCTTTTCTTTAATGTCCTCACCCCTTCTATTTTTTGAACGGCTCAACTTAGAGACTTCAAATTCTAGGTGATGAAATACAAGCATGTTTACTATGTTTTGACATAAAATTGACATATGAAAAATTCAAGATGACGGCTGGGCGCCATCTTGGAATATTTTTTTAAATAGGAATAGGGGTCATGTGACACCTCGTTTTGAAGGTCCTCATGAGTACTTTATAACCCTAGAATATTGCGTCGATATCTTCAGGTAGTACAAAATGGCGGTACATTTAATTACTAACATTGATAGATACACTTTTTAAAAAAATTCGTCAAGTTCAATTCAAAAGATGCTTTTTTGTCATTTATTCCTAACCCAAACTTTATGTCAAGAATATTTTCAGCATCTTATTTTGAATTGAATTCGACGATTTTTTGTTTAAAGTGTATGTATCAATGTAGTAATTAAATGTACCGCCATTTTGTAGTACTTGAAGATATCGACTCAATATTTTGGGGTTATAGATTACTCATCAGGACCTTCAAAATGAGGTGTCACATGACCCCTATTCCTATTTTAAAAAACATTCCAAGATGGCGCCCATATGTCAATTGTATGTCAAAACATAGTAAACATGCTTGTATTTCATCACCTAGAATTTGAAGTCTCTAAGTTGAGCCGTTCAAAAAATAAAAGGGGGAAGGGACATTAAAGAAAAGCACTGTATAATACTATCATCTTCAGTTTTAGAATACTCATTATAATGAATATTTTGAAAAAGCATGCAAAATAATTAAGAGAGCATACAGACTAAAGAAAAGAACATAGTTTAAGCAAAATGTGGAAAAGTATACTCCGAAATTTTAAAATGTTCTTACCAACAATTTACCGTTTTAAGATAGATTAGCATATGCGCACAAACTTTTGAATCACATCTTCATACAAATGTGTGAAAGTAAAGGAAAAACAAAAATTATTAGAAGATAGGTTGACGAGCAACTGAATCGCCACCAATTTTTTGTCAGTTTTTCATATTCAAGAGGCCATATTCCAAATACCTCAACACTTAAGAATAAAGATGGATACACCGACCGAGAGAAAGTTTAATCAGCTTTAATTTTTATTGCTGCAACATTTGCTGTGCGATTCACCGTTTTTGAGATAAAAGCTGAAAAAGTGACCTTTGAGAGCCCCTCTCGCCCCCCGCGGCGCATAAAATCAATGCGACTTTAAGACGTTCTTCGGGGGACCACCCTCTACACAATCCTGGAAAAAATAGATCTACACCATTTAATGCACGATTCACAGCCATTTTCTGCTGATTTGACTAGATAATTTGTGGTGGGGAAAAAGTGGCTATGGTGATTGTGTGCAAGAGAAAAAGAATATTTTACAAAATTACGGAAACCTCCCGAAGAATCCGGAATTTTTAAACGGCATTTTATTGAGTTCCAGTTTTAGATAACGTGAATATTTCTTTGATTTTAATAAAACCATTGATTATAATAAAACGAACAATTTCGAATATGATTCAGAATTTATTCCTAAAACTACCTTCTTATGAGCTTCTTAAACATACAACTAATCAATACAAAAAAATCACAAAACGCTAAAATTTTGTAGGATGAAAAATGTTTGAAACTACTAACTACTAACCTAGTACAGCTACTTTTCGTATAATATACTGTATGTTCTTACCTCATCACTAAGAATGATGATACCGCATCCTTTACATTTACTTCCACTGCTTTTTGAATATTCAATTGTCAAGTTGGGCGGGCATTCCTCGACTTTACACTCGACTTTAAACTCCCTTTTAAGTCTTTTTGTGGATAAGTTCACTTCTGGTTCTCCTTCAATTCTACCTTTGATTCTATCTTGATCCTCAATCCGCAATGATTCGAAGTGGGCTATATCATCTGTGGTATCAATATTCCCAAATTCATAAAAACAGTCATAGTGATACCAATTCGGCTGGTATCCGTCGAAGTATTGAGACTGGAAATATGTAAATAGGTTAATGAACTTTGTGAATATAGCTTTGTTTTGATTCCAAATTAAAGCAGTTCCGAACTTTTCTACACATGCTGCCATGGTAATATTGAAGTGCGCATGTGTAGAACAGTTCAGAACTGGTTCGAAAATGCTATAACTTGGAACCAAAACAGAGCTTATACCTTTATCAAATCAAGATTTTGTTACATAGGAATTATGATTTTAGATCAGAGATAAACTAATAATTGAAGATGAAAATATCAGTGCTGAGTAACTCAATTGTTATTGTTTATCACAAACCTTAGCTCATAAGCTTATGGCAATTGACTGCCCAAATCGTGACGTTACAAAAGTGGGTGGAGCTTATAATTTTTCCACTTTTTTCGTATTCCAAGGTGAAATCCCATAAGAAAATTTGTCTTGAGTGTTTTTACTGTTTTTGAATTTATGACAAGCAAATAAGACAAATGATGATATTTGATTAGACGAGAGTGAGACTCAATGGAATCATTTTTGCAGAAAAGGTATTCTTGTTATAATTCGCTAGAGTAAGTAGTTTTCGAAATATTTTGGTTTTTAGTGTTCGATGCCGCACCAGAATATTCGAATTACTTACCTTTAGAATAGTATGGAATTTGGTCAGTGAATTAATAGTAATTTGATTTCGTAGGTTGGCATAGATTTATGGGGTAAGGAAACCATATCAAAATTAAGATTAATATCAGTCTATGGGCGTGGAAGTGGACCGATATTAATCTGAATTTTGATATGATTTTTTTGCCCAATAAAGCCATGTCTTCCTATAAAATTCAAATACTACTGATTCACTGACCAAATTTTGGCCTCAAAGATAACAACAATTTTTTCAATTCAAAGTGATTTGAATATTCCGGTGTGGCATTGAACACTAAAAATGAAAATATCTCGAAAACGGCTCACTTATGCAAGTTATAACAGGAGCACATTTTATGACTAAAAGTACGAGAGGAATAATTTCCTTGACATAAACAAATTAAAGCTACAGTGGTAAAAATCGATTTGATTTCTCCCCTATCGAGGGTTACTTTGGTACCTATTGTAGAACTAATCAACTAAGAACTATACACCACCGATGTCGCACTCTCTCTTAGGCTACGTGTGGGCCTCATAAAGCCTGAGAGAGACGAAGACATCGTCGGTGTGAAGTTCCTAGTTAAATCGTAGTCGAATGGCCTAATTGATAAAGCACTCATGTATCTGTTTTTGAAGAAACAATGGTCCATTCAGGAACTTCAATCCATTTGTCAATTCACGTGCAATGTCGTTTTTTTCAAAAAACTGTTTAGTGCCGTTTGTCACGCTTAAAAGAAAGGTTGAAAACAAAACGTTTGCCTGTGTAATTTTTGATAAAAATGGCTAGCACCATTCGGAAAAAGGGCAAAAATCATGAACTTTCTGAACATTTCATAGTATTTATTAAAATACTGCGCGTTATCGCCTAGTATGTCATCTCACTTATTCGATGACAAAATATATTTTCAAATATGAAGACATTTTTGATTTCTATAAGAAAGTGGCCATTTTTAGTTGTCATGAAGTGATATGTCAACTGTTTCTATCAATATTATTCGTTAAGTGGGGTTCATATACAGGATGATTCCTGATTGCGTACATTTAATTATTAAAGACCGTATTCCTGAGCTGATTTCATGAATGTGTGTATTGTTTTCAAGATACAGGGTGTTGAACTCAAAAAAAAAAGTAGAAAGAACAGGGTCATTCCGTATATATTGACCCATATGCTAGCGGCGTTATCAATGAAGATATGAAAATTTTTTAAATATGAAATCTTTAGATATTGATCTGAACTTTTCAAAAATCCTATCAAAAAAAAACAAAAGACTATCGGAATGTCAATATTTTTTCAAAAGTAGCATTTTTTTCAACCCCCTGTATATTATCATATATTATGAAAGAGCTTATTTTCCTGATTTCAAAAAAAATAGGTTTGATACCTTTCTGATGAGTCGTTCAGTAGATATTTAAGTTTAAATATGTGTAAAAATTAGTACTTAAATCCCGGTTGCCATGGATGCAGTTGTACAGATTTATTAATTCGTGAATATTTGGAGTAACATCTAGAAAATAAAGTTATTTGACCTCCATTTCTATTGATTCAATCAATATCATTTTTTTTATAGCAACAGGCATGTGAATTTTGATTTTTAAACATATTTGAACTTGAATATCTCCTGAACGACTCATCAGAAAGGTATCAAACTATATATTTTTCAAATCAGGAAAATAAACTCTTTCATAATATATTATTATGAAAATATACAAGTGGGTTCCATTGGAAAAAATGCAACTTTTGGAAAAATATTGACATTCCGATAGTCTTTTGTTTTTTTTTTATAGAATTTTTATATTCAATATATACGGAATGACCCTGGGTGTCCCGTTATATTTTAGCCATTAGATAACTTTCTTATTATTGATCGTAGAGAAACGTTTAAATCATCAAAGTGAATCTCACCAGCATTCAGAATCCGTGGTCGAAAAACCCAAAAGCGAATCGCAAATAGGAAATTTTGACAGATTCTTGAGTTTTTCAAATGGGACACCCTGTATATTTTATCACAGTTCGATGGAGAATTGTCTCCTGATTCCAAATATATATACCTAGTTTGTGGAGTCTATTTTCAATGGTTCAACTTTTATAGCCACTTTAATATAATATCAATGTTCCATGGGTAGTTGGATATAACCATGGCAATTCCAATATTAATAAGCTGGCCACTTGTCAAAATTCCCCTTTGTTTTGGAAAACATTTTGCGATGAGGTTCACCGAAGAAGACAAATTCAGAATTGTTGCAATCAAAATAGGCGTATGGCCCTTGCCGAATTTATAAGAGTATATCCCAACAGGGCCACGCCAAGGTCACAGACATTTACAAATATTACACTTGAACGGAAGAATAGACAAGTTTTGGGTAACGAAAATGTGGAACTAGATACTCTTCTGTATTTCCAAGGTAACACATTGAATTTTGTATTTTTTAGTTGAAATATTGTTTTGGTAACACATTTTTTAAATATCCCAAATCATTCAATTAGAGACTGCAGTCGTGACTTAGGCTTATCCCGTACTAGAATTTAAAAAACTTAAAAAAAAAAAACATAAATTGCATGACTTCAAATATTCCTCTGTGCAAGGCTTGAGTGATCGCGACAAACAACGGCGTTTGGAATTTTGCCAGATGATGCTGACGAGGTTGGGTCAAGATCCAGAATTCTTTACCAACATTTTTTGGACTGATGAGGCGCATTTCAACACTGCCCACCACCTAATAAACATAATCTACATTTTTGGTCCAGTGAAAATCCACAAAAATTTTTTGAAATCACGTTCCGGAAGAAGGTCGATTGGAATTTGGTGTGGCTTGATGAAAGGAATTTTTTTTAACGGGTCGCTTACTGGAGAAACATATCTAAATTTTTTAGAGAATGACATTGAAAATTCAGTGGATAATTTACCGTTAGATATGTTTCTAAATATTATTTGGCAGCAAGATGGAGCTCCTGCTCATGTTGTTGCGGCTGTAACAAACATCTTGCCAAATAATTACCAACTGTGGATTGGCAAAAATGGCCCAATGCAATGGCCACCAAACAGCCCTGATTTAACCCCCCTCGATACATTTCTTTGGGGAAACCTTAAAGGAAAAGTATACAGCACTAGGCCCCAATCCATCCAAGAAATTCAAGTAAAATCATAACGGAGATTGATTTTTTAAATACTGAAAAACTAATCTTTATCAAAAGATCCTTAAAAAACTTGATAAAAAGATATCGTATGTGTCTACAGATGAACGCGGGACATTCTGAACGTCTTTTGTGATAGTGTGATAAAAAACAATAATATGTTTTATAGATGTAACTTAACTTAAGATGTAATAAAAGTGTTAAAAGTAAATAAAAGTGGCTATAGAATTTGAACCATTGAAAATAGACCCCACAAACTATATATATTGGGAATCAGGAGACAATTCTCCATCGAACTGTGATAAAATATACAGGGCGTCCCATTTAAAAAACTCAAGAATCTGTCAAAATTTCCTATTTCCGATCCGATTTTGGGTTATTCGGCCACGGATTCTGAATGCTGGTGAGATTTACTTCAACTTTGATGATTTAAACGTTTCTCTACGATCAATAATAAGAAAGTTATCCAATGGCGAAAATATAACGGGACACCCTGTACATACGCCATTCACTGACTTTATTGTTATTTTTATTCTTATGTTCAATGAAGCAACCAAAAATACAACTTTTTTGCCTGTTAGATTTTTTTGGTATCTGGCCTAAATAACAATCAGAAGCGACAAAACCTGTTTTCCTCATTGCTTCAATGGGAACGCATTTATTTGGCATTGAAATTCAAATTTGACAGCGTCCGACCTCTCAGATGACGTTATATTTAGTTATAGTCCGGCCCCAGAATACAAATAGTGAGATATTCTCAAATTTTATTTTTAACTTTTAACAATAATAACAATGTCATATGACTGACAATTTTATTGGCAAATCGTCTGATATAACCTTACATCCTCGGATGTCACTGTCAATTCATGTGTGGACTATTCGAACTTATCTTTGAACAGCTAATGAAGCCTATGACAGATTCCGAGGAAGGACCCTCACCCAACTTTTTTGGCGGGAAAAGTTTCGTCCTGGGTTTCGTCGCTTCTGATTGTTATTTTCCCACGGGTTTGGTATCAGATTACAAATTTTTTATCTCGAATTTTTTTTTATCCATATTTTGAATCTTTGGACTATCCTAATAAAGTAATTTCTCAAAAGATCAAAATTCGTTCTATTCAATTGACCAAAAAATCTTTGACCGGTCAAATCCACAACCATATCACATCACACTGCCTTGACAAGAAAATTACCTTGGCAACGTTGCACAGGCCACCAACTTATTGAATTACGCAATGTCCTACGTGAGCGATCGGTTGCGACGTTTATTGCGATGCGATGCGACGCGTCAATATTAAACGACTGCAGATCATTCGGAATGTCCTACGTAAGCGATTGCATGCGACGAGCGGCGTACTTACGATGCAACGCGATGTGACACAATCAGTTGGTTTGATAATTTCGTGCGACCTTTGACGTTTTTGTGCCACTTGGACGTTTGATTGTCAAAACATATGAAAGAATGGATCTAGAAATATTGATCAGTTCAATACAGAAACGTCCTGGATTGTGGGACAAGACATAAAAGTTACCACAATAGACTATTAACGAACCGAGAATGGGAAAAGGTTGCCGAAGTACAAAAGTATTTATTTATTTCTGTCTATAGGATGATGTTCAAAAAATACTTTGAATTTCTCTCTTATTATAACAGCTGCCCGAGAGGAAGCATTAAACTGTTTTCCTAAATTGTGGTGTTGTGTTTTTGAAAAATTTTGGAAGGCCTCACGAAAAGATTTCGTTTCAGCTTCAGTTATTGATTCCAAATGGCGAATTATGTTGTGAAGCAAAGTGATTGCTTTCACTATATGCTCAGCATTTTCTACATTGGTTTCGATAGCTTTTTGTAAGATTCTGAATTTGGACACTATTGAGCCAAAAGAACATTCAACCACCATTCTTGCGCGTGAAAGACGATAGTTATAGTTGTCTTTGCGATCACCTTTCACTGTTGCTTTTTCTGGAAAAGGTCTCATCAAATATTCTTTTAGAGGGAATGCGGCGTCTCCTACTAAAACATATGGTGCTTCTTTATTAGATCCTGGCAAATATTCTTGTTTGGGTATTTCCAAACTTCCCAATTGAAGGGCCCGCTTAAGGGGACAATGGACAATTTGCACATTTTTTGGAAACATGAAAAATATAAGGATTGGTAAGTACTGATGCCATTGATGTTTAAAAAATCAACCTACGACCTCTCATAATGTGGTAATCACCGATTAAAGACCGCCAATCAACATCCACTACGTCACAGAATACACTTTCTATCTTCGTTTGGCGTATTGACTGAGATGACTCTCTCTCTCTCGGGCAGGTAATATGGCCCCACCCCGTTTGCGATCATACAGTGAAATTTGTTAATATTTAGGCAGTGTATCAGGAATTTCGGGGTTAAAAATGTCTGAGAAAATAAAACACGCACGACCTTTCACGAGTCATAGAATGAACTAACTGTATTCACAAATGTCATACATCATTACAGTCAAACCATAGAGTATACAAATAATAATGGAACAGTTCAAACTCATTTTAACACCCCCACTAGTTTGAAATGTTTCTAATCATTATACACAGATCAACAAAACTTATCACAGACAATACCGAGTATATCCAAAAACTTGTAGTGTTTATTAGCCCCCAAAGCTTTAGTCAAAAGATCCGCTGGCATTTCATCAGTTGACAAATATTCAGTTTTTATCAAACCATCTTTTACCATTTCTCTGACGAAATGATGACGCACATCAATGTGCTTTGACCTTTTATGAAAAACTGGGTTTGACGTAAGCTTTAGTGCACTCTGGTTGTCACAATACAATATAATAGAATCAAAAGAGCCTGTAAGCTCACCCAGCAAATTTCTTAAATAAACTGCTTCCTTGGAAGCTTCAGACAAAGCCATATATTCCGCCTCCGTGCTGGAAAGTGCTACAGTTTTTTGCTTGGTGCTCTCCCAGGACACTACAGAATTAGAAAATAAAAAACAAAACCCTGTATATGATCTCCTATCTAGCTTATTGCTACCCCAGTCCGCATCAACAAAACCCACAAGCCCTTTTGTAGACTTCTCAAATTTTAAACAAAGGTGTTTGGTTTTCTGAAGATACCTTAAAAGTCTCTTTGCATGTTTCCAATGGTTATTATTATAACAGTTATTGAATTGACTGAGATAACTCACACTATAAGAAATGTCTGGTCAAGTCTGAACTGACAAATACATAAGCCCACCAATCAACTGTTGATAAGGTACAGAAAAATTACAATTTTCACATTTATCAAGACTAAGATTCTTTTCCATTGGTGTCTCGATAGTTTTACACTCTGCCATATCAAATTTTAACAACAAATGTTCAATATAATGGGTCTGGTTCAAAGTAATACAATTTTTATCTTTGTCATAACAAATATTTATACCTAAAATTTGTTTAGCATGTCCTAGATCTTTCAGTTTAAAATGTGATGACAATTCCTTTTTGATTGCATTTGTTTCAGAAACATCGTTCGAAAAAATGAAAAAATCATCAACATACAGTGCTATAACAGTTAATAAACCACCATTTGACTTTATAAAAACACATGCTTCAAACTCCGACTTTCTGTAATCAAAACTTGTCAAAACATCCTCAACCTTCTTATACCAGACTCTAGATGATTGCTTCAACCCATATACTGCACATTTGAGTTTCAATACTTTATTCTCATCACCTGGTTTTATGAAACCTTCCGGTTGCTTCATAAAAACAGATTCATTTAATTTACCATGCAAAAAAGCTGTAGTAACATCTAGATGGTATATATCCAAATTTAAATTTACACTAAGTGACATTAACAGTCGAAGGGTTGAATGTCTCACCACAGGTGAGAATGTCTCATGATAATCTACACCGTGTTTTTGCGAAAAACCTTTTGCTACAAACCTTGCACGATAAGTCTTCTTGTTTTCACCATCGCACTTGATTTTGAACACCCATTTACACTCGACCAATGCACCATCACCTTCTGAAGAGTCTACCAGGTCCCATGAGTCATTCTGCTCGAAACAATCCATCTCATTCATCATTGCCTGTTTCCATCTGGCTGCATCTGCTCTGGACAAGGCTTCTGATACGGTTGTTGGAACATCATCAGTGGATGTGTCAATTTTTGGTTCACAAGTTGTCATATATGTCACATAATCATCAAAACACTTCACTTTTCTCTGTCTCTCTGATCTTCTTGGATTTGGTTCCTCAGGTACATCATCTGGCTCGTCTACATCATCTGGTATATGATCAATATCATTCTGTTCGGCTTCTGTTTGCTGTTTTTCCCCCACTCCAATTGGTATTTCTTCTTTATTCTCAGCAAGAACGTTGAACTGATTTGTTTTGATGTTTTCTTGAATTATCACATCTCGGCTTATAATCACATCATCAGTTTCAGGATTATAAATTCTGTAACCCTTGATGTTGTCTGCATATCCCACTAGTATATGTTTGAGTGACTTCCTGTCAAATTTCAGTCTCTTCTGCTTGGGTACATGCGCCATAACTTGACTCCCAAAAATGCGTAGTCTTGAAAAATCTGGTTTCACACCATTCCATAATTCAAAAGGTGTCTTATCATGTAGGCCACTAGCTATACATCTATTCCTGAGGTAGTTCGATGTATTCACTGCTTCTGCCCAGAACCTTTTATCTAGACCAGCATCAAACAGAAGACATCTTGCCTTTTCTAATAGTGTGCGGTTATTTCTTTCTGCAGAACCATTTTGTTCAGGGGTATAAGCCGTTGTGGTTTGGTGAAGAATGCCTTCTTTTTTAAGAAAATTTTCAAACTCACTTCCACAAAATTCACCACCTTGGTCTGTACGAAAAACTTTGATCTTCTTATCATGTTTGTTCTCCACAAGAGCCTTGAAGTCTTTGAAAAACCGAAAACTTTCACTTTTGTTTTTCATGAAATAAACAAATGTCATCTTGCTGTAGTCGTCTTGAAGAAGTAGATAATATTTTGAACCACCTATGGATGCAACTTCCATTGGTCCACAAACATCTCCATGGATTAACTCTAGAGCTTGGTTACTGCGTTTTCCAGAAGACGAGAAAGGCAGCCTTGTTTGTTTGCCTTCACAGCATACCACACAATTGGACTTGTCCAGACCACTCGTTCCTTTGAAAGTCATTCCAGAAACACAATTATACTTCTTCATTTTATTCAGATCTTGACTGTTGATATGAGCAAGCCGTCTATGCCATATCTCTGAATCATCACAATTAACCAGCATACATTTTTCTTCTTTTACTTCCAGTCGATATACACCATTGATCAAATTGGCTGTGGCAATCAGTTTGTTATTCGGGCCATGAATAGAGCATCCTTTGGATGAAAAAGATATTTGATTACCTTTTTCTATCAGTTCACTAACTGAGATTAGATTTGTTGTTAGGTCAGGCACACAAAGAATATCTTTTATGGTGATATTATTATTCTTTCCATAGCATGACGTCACAATGTCAATGTCCCCTGAAGATTTCACAGCCATCGTCTGTTTATTAGCCACAACAATTTCTCGAATACTTGGTTGCACACAATTCTTCATCCATGATTCATTTGGAGTCATATGCCTGCTAGCCCCTGAATCCAAATAGAAATCACTTTTCTTGTAAGCCCCACTCAAAAACACTGCACTGAAAGCATATCTTTCGTTATCTTTCTTGCTTTTGCACTGTGAAGCGTAATGTCCTGTCTGTTTACATTTATAACAGACAATTTTGCTTTTATCCTTCTTGTTGTCATTAACAGCTGATTTTGACCGGTCTTGATTATGTTGTTTGTCAATTCTGTCACCGCCTGCGCCCCCTCTGTGTCGATTTCTGAAGTATGAATTACCGGCTGCGAACGCTCCTTCCTTCGTTGATAGGTCATCTGGTGACATATCAAGCAACTTGCTTTTGATGGAATCTGTGGTGATCAATATTCCGGAATGCTCAATAGCCATCAACATTGGTCCGTACTTCTCTGGTAGACCCGCCAACAGAAGAGATCCTACCCATTCTTCATTGATGCTGAAGCCAGTTTTTCTCAGTCTCTGTGACGTCTCAATCACCTGGTTGATGTAGTTCTCCATTGAAACACAACTTTCCAGTCTTAGAGAAATAAGGTGTCTTAGTAACCCTATTTTTCTTGTGAAACCAGTATCTTGATATAGATTTTTGAGCTTTTCCCATACATCCTGACACGAGCCTGCATCCTTGACGTGGACATATAAACTTGGGTCTATTGTCAAAACTAACTTGGCCTTCGCTTTTGACTGCAATACACTATCCGTCTCGGTACTGTCCAAACACTTCGTTAGACCTTCGAGAACGAACACATTTTCAACTGCAAAACACCACTCGTCGTAGTTTTCTCTCCCGACCAACTTCGGAATGCTACTGATATAATTGACGGCCATTTTGAACTCGGCAAACTGGACGAAACTGCGTACTTATTTTTTGCTCGATTTTTCCTGATCGACACTTTTCGCGGCGTACAATACGTTTTCTGCGACAACCCGAAACCCTGGGTGGCCTGGGCCCATAACCTGTTAATATTTAGGCAGTGTATCAGGAATTTCGGGGTTAAAAATGTCTGAGAAAATAAAACACGCATGACCTTTCACGAGTCATAGAATGAACTAACTGTATTCACAAATGTCATACATCATTACAGTCAAACCATAGAGTATACAAATAATAATGGAACAGTTCAAACTCATTTTAACAAAATTCGCGTCTTCTTTTTCATTTATTTAGTATATTTTTGGGTATTTCGGAAAAATTTGTTCGCTGGTGACTTTCAAATAATGTCTAGAATGCGTATATAAAATTTCAAGTCATTTAAAAATGTATGCAAATTGTCCATTATCAAATACGCCTGCGTCATTATCTTTACCATAGGAGCCTACATCAACCATCACAAACTTATAATTTGCATCAGTTACAGCCAGTAATCCGATTGAAAAATAGCCCTTGTAGTTATAATACATAGAGCCAGAGTTTTTTGTTTTCTTTAGGCGGATGTGCTTTCCGTCGATACTTCCAATGCAGTGTGGATATTGCCAACTATCCCAAAAGTTTTGAGCTATTACTTCAAATGCTTCCACAGTGGGTTTAGCCATGTGAACTGTTAATAATGTTTTCCATAATATGGCTACACAAACATCTATCACAATCTTGGAAACAGCTGATTTCGAAATTCTGAATGAGAAAGCATGTTGCCGAAATTGTATCTCGGTAGCCAAGTACCTGTAACAATCAAAATGTTGTTTTTTAAAAGTTTTTACAACTTATTTTCAAGACAACATCCAGGATAAACCCTTGCATAAAATTATTATTTTCATTCAAGTACAACTGAAAAATCGGAAAAAAGCTTGTTTCTATTTATTTTTTCAGGTGTTGCTGTTAAGAAAAAATGGAAACACCTGAGAGATACTTATTGTAGGGAATTAAGAAAAATTCCAAAACCTCGTTCGGGTGCTGATGCTGACAGCGAACCAAAATATACAGGGTGTTTCCTAACCTCTGTGACAAAATGAAAGGGGTGATTCTTCGCTTAATTTTAAGACGAAAATGTAGTATAACTTTTTTTCGGATTTCGCTTTGTTTCCAAAATACAGGGTGTTTATTTTTTTTTTTTGATTAGTTTTTTATTTTCAATTAATTTATCTTTTACTCGATTTTGTTGAAGTTTGGTAACGGTATTTATAGTGATAACGGGCTCATTTTGCCATGAACAAATGAAAATTATCGAATACAGTGGCGTCCCGAGCGGCACTTCAACCAATATTATTGGGAAAAAAATGTACGACACTGACTTTTTGTGTCATTTTCATTTTTTTCTCAGGTTATTCAACTAAAAACGCAACTTTTTGATCTCTTGAATTTTTATCGTATCTTGCCTAATTTTTGAGATAAAAAATTAAATCTAGTTGAGTGAGTTTTGACGCAAAAAGTAATTTTATCGCTGATGTTGAATTTTCTAACAAATACAGCAATCAATTATAATCATTTTGATGGAGAATTCAAAAACACTAAATAAATAAAAAAAAGTTGAATAAACTGCTGAAAATGTCCTCCACGAGCCAGTAAACATCCATGTACACGACGTGCCAAGTTATCTCTCACCACACGGAAAATTTCGGGACTGGCGGAAATCGTATTGAATCCATTAATAATACGCATTCGTAGGTCTTCTTCGGATTGAATGGGAGTGCTTTAAACAAGTTGCTTAAGATGTCCCCAAAAATAAAAATCTAATGGATTCAGATCCGGTGAACGTGGTGGCCATGGGTGAGGTCCTCCTCTGCCGATCCAACGATCAGAATATTGCTGATCTAAATAGTTTCGAACACAAATTGCAAAGTGAGGGGGAGCGCCGTCATGCATGAACCACATTAGAGATCGCGTTCTTAATGGCACTGCTTCCATCAATTCGGGTATTTCATCTCTAAGGAAGTTGTAATAGACCTCACCAGTAAGTCGATTTGGGAAAAAATACGGTCCAACTAAGACATCTCCAATAAACCCTGCCCAAATATTAAATGAAAATGTATACTGGTGATGTCCTTCGACGATAGCATGAGGATTCTCTTCTGCCCAAACATGGCTCTTGTGAAAATTCATTATTTCATCTCTAGAAAAATTGGCTTCATCGGTAAATAGTACTTTTGCCGAAAAATGAGGTACTCGTAAAGAAATTTCTTGAAACCAGTTACAAAAATCAACGCGAGCTGGAAAGTCTCTGGGCAACAAAGCTTGTACTCTTTGTATGTGGTAAGGATAGAGTAAATAGTCTTTTAAGATACTCCAGACTGTTTTGTGACTCACATTTAATTTACTTCCAATTTTCCTAGTACTCATGTTTGGAGATTCTTCTACCATGATCAAGACTTCTTCCTCAAGTTGGGCGGGTCTAACCGTAAGTGGTCGGCCGCCTATTTGGCTTTTTGCAAAACTACCTGTTTCCTCTGACCGGAGATGTAACCTTGTAAATGTTGCCGAACATGGCACTTGTCTATTAGGAAAACGTTCTGCATACAAACGTCTCGCCTCTCGGGCATTTCCATCCGCTAAACCGTACATAAAATGCATTTGAGCCATTTTTTGATTGGTAAACTCAGCCATTATGAAGAGAACGTAATTTATTACGAATAAATTGAAAAACAATAGTTACTTAAATACATTATTGAAAACTTTCATACAGTAGGCAAATGTCATGAAAAAAACAAATAATGTGGTTGTCATGGATCGAAGCAAAAAGCCTACTTTGCATCATATTGTTATTTTTGTGTAGTCCAGAGACATGCAATAAAGTGGTTTATCTCAAAAATTACGCAAGATACGATAAAAATTTAGGAGATCAAAAAGTTGCGTTTTTAGTTGAATAACCTGAGAAAAAAATGAAAATGACACAAAAAGTCAGTGGAGTACATTTTTGTCCCAATAATATTGGTTGAAGTGCCGCTCGGGACGCCACTGTATTCGATAATTTTTATTTGTTCATGGCAAAATGAGCCCGTTATCACTATAAATACCGTTACCAAACTTCAACAAAATCGAGTAAAAGATAAATTAATAAAAAATAAAAAGCTAATCAAAAAAAAAATTAAACACCCTGTATTTTGGAAACAAAGCGAAATTCGAAAAAAAGTTATACCACATTTTCGTCTTAAAATTAAGCGAAGAATCACCCCTTTCATTTTGTCACCGAGGTTAGGAAACACCCTGTAGAGGCACATGGCCTTGTTTTGAGTGCATGTCATTTTTGAAAATAATAATAAAACCTCGCAAAACCACTGGAAACATCGAAGAATCAGATGACTTGGAAGGTTTTTCTAACGAAGAAAATAACAGTCCAATTTTATTGGAATCGGCTTCTATGGATGACACAGGTGAATGTACACGGAAGCATTATTCTCCAACAGAACCCATCGAATTACGTTCTTCAACAGACTCCCTCAAGTACCGTGCCACCAAAGCGCGCAGCTCCAGCCAAACAAAGTCGCACTTGTATGAAAAAAAAAGTTGACGATGAATTTCAAGAGGCTTTTCTTGAAATTGAAAAAGAAAACGATGATGATATCTGCTGGTTCAAGTCCTTATTACCGTATATGGAACAACTCCCAGCATTGAAAAAACTACAGTTCAGGACAAAGATTCAGGAAACTCTGATAAAGGAATTTTATAGCAAAAATAATTGAAATAGTTCTTCGTTGTGCACCTTGTTGGAAAATTCCAGACTTGACTTCAAAATATGATTTACTTCTTAAAAATATTTGCGAAAATATCACAAACTGTACATTTGATGACAATTCTTGGTATATTAGCAGATTTCCAGTAAGGTTTGGAGGTTTGGGAATTAGAGATCTTTCATCTGTTTGTTATCCTGCTTTCATTGGATCTTTAAAATATGTTTCAACTTTTCTAAATTTCATTATTCCGGACTCTATTCAAAAGTGTCCTGATGAGATTTTGATTGAGGCCCAACTATCTTGGCAAGAGCAAACTGGCAATTCTTACTAGTAGATAATTAATCAACATCAACTTGATGACGCTTTGTGCAAATTTCAAATGGTGGAATATATCTCCAATTGCCAAGAAAAAAAAAGAAAAAGCTAGATTACTAGCCCTTCAAAGGCAAGAGAGTAATGCCTTCTTCCGCCTTGGGAACACTTTTGGATGACTCTTCGTTTCGCATTTCAGTGTCGATCCGTATGGGACAACCTGTGTGTGCAAATCATACTTGTGTTTGCGGTGAGAATGTTGATATTGACGGGCTTCATGGCCTTTCTTGCCGTAAAAGTGCGGGTAGGTTTTCACGACACAGTTGTCTTAACGATATAATCAACAGGGCTTTAACTTCTATCGATTTTCCATCTATTCTTGAACCTGTCGGGATATGCAGATCAGATGGAAAGAGGGCAGATGGAATGTCACTTATCCCATGGAAACGAGGCAGACGTGTAGTTTGGGATGCTACCTGCTCGGATACTCTGGCTTCTTCCTATCTTAGTTTATCTTGTAAAAAAGCTGGCGAAACCGCCCGATTGTCCGAGAATGCGAAGGAGGAAATATGAGGAGATTTCTAGATTATATTTATTTTTTGTTCCATTTTGTGTTGAGACTTTTGGACCGTGGAGAAATGAAGCAAAACATTTTATAAAAGAGCTTGGTTCGGAACTTAAATTGAAAACTGGTGAGGAAAGATCAACATCTTTTTTGAACCAAAAAATTAGTTAAGCTATTCAGAAATGCGGCTTCGATTTTGGGTACTATTCCGGAACAGCATCAATTGGATGGAGTTTTCTTTCTTTAATTTATTAGTTTTAGTCATAACTATTTTAATTATTATTATTATAAATAAAAATTATATTAACTTTTTTAATCATCCTGAATAAAAATCTCATTTCTGATTTCAAAAAAAATTAAAATGTGACTATGCCTTCCTCGTAGTTTACTGTAATGAAGTATTAAAAAAGTTATTTCGCATTTAATTCTTCGTTAAAGCTTTTTAGCATAAAATGTAGGTTTAGTAAAAGCTAATAATTATTCGCTCTTTTTACTTACCTCAGAGTCACCACTCATCTTTCTTCGACAGATATGGGTCGCTGAAAATTTGTAGAAACTAATAAGGCCCCACACACGGAGCGACATTTTGAGCGACTTGGTATGCAGCGGACAGTGTCTGTCTAATTTTGCATACTTCGACCGCTCGTTAGTGCGGAACGACGGACCCGGTCGGTGAAATACGTCGAGAAAATCTTCAAGATTAAACAAAATACATATTTTAGTCAAATATTAATGATCAAATTATATAAGGAAAATAGAACAGATGTTGACCCATAGTTATTAAATTGCTTCACACAAGTTTCGCATATCGTTATTATAAACAAACATGATTACACGACGTAAGGTGTATGTTTTCATAGGATAGCACCGACAAGTAATTAATATCGCAAGAATGCAAGATCATCACATTCGTCCAGCCTGAGCACCCTCAATACGTACGCTTTGTTATGGATTATTTTTAGTATTTATAGATGTACATATTGTTTAATAAATCAGTATTAAACCAAACGGTGTTTTACTCACATCATACAATCAACGACAAAAGCCTAAACCAGTTACACGGTATAGAGCTATTAGCAGAAAATCGAAAGGTCATACTCATTTTTAGAGACGCCTTTTTACCTTGTCACTACACTCTACAGTCAAATTTTCATCAACAACTAACGTAAAGACCAAGCCGTTACGCTCGTTGTTTGATCGAGATTCAAATTTTGTTCATGTGGGTCTCTATTGAGGGGTTGTGTCCGTGCAAGAACAGATCGTTTGATAAATCGCGGACCAGGTATGTCCGTGTGTGGACACGACATATCAGATCGCTCACAGACCAAGTCGTCGGATATGGTATGGCAGACCTGGTCGGCCGACCCGGTCGGCCAAGCTCGACCGACCTCGTCGCTCCGTGTGTGGGGCCCTAATGGAATCGCCGGTTTTATAGCTTTTAAAATGTAATAGAAAGTAGTTGGTAACATTCGAACATACTCCTTGAATTTGGTGGGTTGACTTCTCAATTGTTCATACAGATGATGAAATTCACCATGTAAATACCTTTGCAAGTATATAATATTGGTTTTACGTCTTTTGCGTCGAAATTCTCTCACGCAATTGTATTTTCGATAAGAGTTTTCAAGCAAAAAAAAATCTTCTGTCCATACACTTCATATTTTTTACAGTGACAGATCAAAATTGGGGGTTATCCGTAAACGCGAGATCTGAACAACATAGGACAAGGTAGTCGCGTCGCATCGCTACGTCTCTAATCGCATTTAAAACGCATCGCATCGCTTCGCATCGCAATAAACGTCGCAACCGATCGCTCACGTAGGACATTGCGTTACGGTCCCGCCAAAGCGTCAACGTCAACCAGTCTTTCACTCAATTTGACAAGCCAAAAGTCTAATCTTGAGAAAATCTTCAAGATTAAACATAATACATATTTTATTAAAATGAACTGCGGGTGGCCAGTATGTCTTATCTTGAGGAAATATTGAAGATTAAACATAATACATATCTTATTCAAATATTAAATAAACAAATTATTATAAGAAAAAATAGGGCAGTAGTTTGAGCCATACTTGCAACGACAAATACAGACTGTCTGACAGACTGTTGATATAAGGTGGTCAGTGTTTTTTTTTTATTGTACGTCTAGTGCGTGAGGATGTTCCGTTAAACATTTTAGAGATGTTCAAATTGTTCATGTTGATGGGTGGATACCCGAAACGCGTCGGACAATAAATTAACATTTATAATGGAGAAAAGACTTCTACTCTCATTTTGCAATTTGAAATGGAACTCCATCCCGAAGGAAAGATCAACTATTTGAACACTCCACATTGTCGACAAATTATCACAACGCTGCAAAAGAAGTTTCACCACAGCGTATAAAACAACCAGCAGTATGTATTATAGGAAAACGTTCCCGAGCACGAACGAGCATGAACAAGAATAAACGAGCATAAACAAAAAAAAACGAAATTTTTTTAAATTTCGTGTTTTTTTTTTTGAAAATGCCCGATATTTTTCTAATACTTCATAAGAAAAAATATAAGTCCAGTTGGCACAAGAATATTCGTAACCATAATAATAACCAAATATGTGTGTATATCTAGAAATTTTTTATAGAATAACCGAGAAACTACGTTACAGAATTTATACAGGGTGTTTCAGCAAGACACTGGCCATATCTCGGAAACTACTAGACTTGAAAGCTCAGGGAAAAAAAATGATAACTAAAGTTATAACTAGTCCTATCGTTAGAATTGTAATAAAATTCTCTATTTATGAGGATAAAATTTAATATGGTTTCCATTTTTTCAAGACAAAAGCATAGTACAGCTCATTTTTTATTCAAAGTTAGTCATAAGTTACAGTGACAGATCAAATTTGGAGGTTGAAGGTTGGCGAAAAAAATTAAATGTCATGAACAGCTCGCTAATTGGAATGAAAAGATAAAGTATTTGATAATAAACTTCATTTTCTCGATTAAAGAAGGGTTTTGATCATCAATTCCAAAATTATCATCACTGTATTCTCGAACGCTTTTTTCTATCAAATCAAATACATTTTGAACATAGCAGAATGATTTACGACTATGGAGGACTGTAACTAGGAGAGTAATCGAAATGCATAAAAGTGGTCCAGGTTTCAAATCGTAATTCAGCTTCAATTGTTACCCCCAGATGGCGAGGAGTCGTTAGCGATTTCATGTCAAACAAAAATGTTACCTAGGTAACATAATCAAAACAACGTTACGAATACTCTATCAAAATGCAACAATTTTTATTAGCTAGGTTGCATCAAAACTCTCACTATTTGATGATAATAGGTATCATGAATATATTTCTTGCTATACATTATTCTGGAATTTCTAGAATTCTGATATTTTTTTGTTCAATTGCATTAATTCATAGAGTAACTGAGTGACGTCATATCCTTCATTGACAACAGTCATCATTGAACAAACCATGGGCTTGAACTCAACCTCAATTTTTTCCTTAAAGAGAATGCATTGCATGTGGAATGTGCAGTGGAAATTTGGAAAAAGTGAATGAAAATGTGATAAAAGTATATGAAAAGCAATAAACGTGACCATGACAATGAATAGATAAAAGCCCTACTAGCAACAGCGCCCCCAAATGAATCAAGCAAAAAAGGGGACAAAATTTCAGGGATATTCGTATGTCGATTCGTCTCCTAGTTATAGTCCTCCATATTTACGACCAACGTAATAGAACATGTTTGCCAACCTTTCGACAGCTCACGTCAACCCCTTTCTGTCTCAATGACAGAAATTCGTCTCATTTATACACTGCTAACATCATTTGAATATTACTTTTTTGTACAACCTACACGTAAAGTCCACTTTTCAATGCATGCAAAGCAGGCGGAAAGTCGCTAATTTTGGCAGCCGGGCCTAAAAGTACTTTCGCGCCCGCGGGCGCAAAAGTAGGTCGCTTAGCGACGGTTCCTTGGATCCCGACGCCTCTGAATCTAATAACCACGTGACAGTCTAGCATACTTAAAGGAACTTATCACGTGACAATCTCGGTGACAATGAATGCGCACCACAAAAGAATACAGGAACACACCTATTGTAACCATGAATACCATGATTGACAGTTGTCACTCGTCAGTTGTCTGACTTGTCAGCAGTGTAGTGCAGTGTATCGGATCGACTATTTATTTTTGATTTTCATAATTATTCAAATGATTAAAAACTGGTTGTACAAAAAGCACTGTTTGCATCACGGACGAAAGATGATTTTGACTCGGCTAATATCTGCCCTCGCTTCGCTCGTGCTGCTACTTATACCCTCGTCAGAATCATCTACTTTCCGCCCTTGATACAAAATGTACTATTAAAACCACTGTAGCAGATCTCATGATTTCGATTATACTGACACATAAGGTGAATTATAGTAAACGCCAAACCACTTTCGATCTACATCATCGTTGCCAACAAGCTAATTGTTATGAAGCTTGCTGGTGACCAAATTTGGTCACCTGCAAATCACATTATAACTCGCTTGGTGGCAATTATGACGTGAATCGAAAGTTGTTTCGCATTTGCTGTACCTATAAAATTATACAATACGGTTACTATGCAGTATGTCTGGAGATTAATGCGTAGTTTCAAAGTTTTGATTCAGAAAACGATTTCACATTTCATAATGTTAGAAGTGTTTGAATGAAGCGAATTCCAGTCATCAAGACAGAACGAAATTTGACCACTTGATGGAGCTGTTGCTAGTCGTTGTTTATTATACTATGACAAAAGTTCATGTCATATGTCAAAAATGACGGGTGACGAAAAATGTTTTAATGTCCTTTTACAGAGTAGAATTTTCTAAATCTTTTGTATTCAACATTTTCTTCAACAATTAATATTTGCGGAGCTAGAAACGTTATAAAAATCGCCTAAAATCAGTTTTATCAAATATCTCCTGACAGCTGTCAAATTTTGTAAAACTCAAAATGTTTTTGAGTAAAGCGTAAAAACCAGCATATCTTTGCCCATTTAACCTTTTTTTCGAATCTGCTATAGTTTCCGAGATTCCTGTGCCAAGCATAAAAAAAACTGCAATCTGCAATAGACAGAAATTCAATTTCAACCTGACCTAGGTAATCCAATCCAGGATGGATATCAAGGTTGATGGTTGCTTTTTTTTTTTCAAGTTAAAAATAATGAAAAAAAAAAAAAAATAGAGAGAACGATCTATCATTCGCGAGCACGAACGATTTAGCGTGCGCGAATATTCAACACAGCACGGAGGGAACGTTCCCCACTTTACAACACTAATTTGCCACCCCTTTGTAAGCTCTATTTACAGAGACACAAAAAAATTGTTCAAAAGAAAGTTTCATGATTTTTTCTGAAGATCTTATGATAACTAAGCGAAAGAACATATCACTATTGAAAAACACGAAAATGTGGAAAATTTTAATTTTTTCAAATGGAATGCCATCTATATTATATTACAGATTCGAATTTCCTTTTTTCAAAAATATATAGTTTGCCTATGTTTGGACTAGCCGTTTTTGAGTTATTTGACTTTGAATAACTTAGTGTATAGTTGCAATGCGGGCAAATAATGCAAAAATTCAAAGGAAACAAAATATTTGATGTTAAAAAAGTACTTCATAACAACTAACAATTGTAATATCCCTTGGTGACGCCTGGCTTGCGATAAAATATCTTTTTATTATACTTAGCAGAAAATACTACATTTTCAACTGTTTATACAGTGTGTCCAGAATAAAATGATGTTTATGGCACTATATGGGGATATTGGAAACTTTAAAAGATACGACGTTGCGTAAATGGAAGAAAAGCAGCATATTTGTATGCCCAAAAATATTCCACCTTTGTTTTATTTTAAATCGATACCGTAATGTGGATACAGGGTGAAAAGGGAAAAGGCAAATTTTGAAGAAACCACACAATTTTGCTTATTATAAATGCTAGAACTTTCAAATTTTCAGGATATGGTTAAGAGGATACGACAATTCTAAAAACGACGTCAAAAAAATTTTAGGCCCACTATGTTGCGTCCAGCCAAAGTCAAGTCTGTTTTTTTTTATGAAAGTCATATTTTTGAAAATCATTTTCAATGAGGATTTTGAAAATGAGAAAATTCAATATGGCGCCCATAAGAAAAACAAAAGTTGACTTCGGCCGGAAGCAACATAGTGGGCCTACAATTTTTTCGACACAATTTTCAAAATCACCGTATCTTCTTACCCAGATCCAGAAATTTTCAATACCTCATCTTTTATAATAACCGAAATATTGTGCTATTTAAAAAATGGCCATTTTTCTTTTTCACCCTGTATCTCCATTACGGTATCGAATCAAAACAAACCAGTGAGATTATTCTTGGGCACGCAAACACGCAACTTTTCTTCCATTTAACCGATACTGTATCTCCTGTAGTTTCCGATATCCCCACGTACATCATTTTATTCTGGACACACTGTATACAGTAAATAATATGACATTTTCGGAGCAGCGCACGGAAATTTTTTACCGATTACTCTTTCCGTGCGCTTAATAATAAACATAGATACCCATGATACTAGATATCCTATGGCAACCCGAAGAAAAAAAAAGAAACGAGTAATGTGTCTATAGCAACGATTTATTTTCTGTCAGTATTTATACCATTTTGCAAAAATGAATTCAGATTGTGAAGAAAATCGGGATATTCCCGAATATTCCACTCATGTACAAAAAATCCCATAAGAGCAGTTGAATTTTCGGAGGCTTACAGCGAATATTCCACTCATGTACAAAAAATCCCATAAGAGCAGTTGAATTTTCGTTAATCGTTTTCAATGACAGCGTGGAGTGATACTGCTGGTTGTTTTATATTAATATGAAATTGAAATAGTCGTTTATTTAGCACACACATAAAATAGAGGGTGGACCAGAAATAATGGAACTTACGGTAACAGCAGATTCCTCACACAAAAATATTGCGATCGACCCGAACTTGTCTTTCACGAAAGTTGATATTGAAAGAGATACATACATGATGTCAAGGTTGAATTTTATTTTTTGATCAATTTGAATAACTTTCGAAATAATCAAGTTAAATTGATGAAATTTGTTATATGGGGGTTATCTAATATGCAAAAATCAAATCTGAGCACGGAATTGCTCTTACTCGTAGTAGGCACCAGTTACAAACCTTTTCACTCATTCAAATAGTCATATTTTTTTTGTACGCACTCGTATATTTTTTAAAAATTGGAAAATTGATTTTTCCATCATATTTACATGAAAAAGGTATACTGTTTCTTGATTTAAAAAAAAATAGTCTAATTTTATATTTTTTTAAAAAGGAATGTTCGAGTGCGAACAAAAAGTTATGACAATTTGAATGAGTGGAAATATGTGTAAGTGGTGCCCCCTACATGTAAGAGTAAGAGCCATACCAATTCTAGATAAAATATGGATTCCTAAGCATGTTAAACAACCCCCATATACCAAATTTCATCGAAATACACCCTCCCTCAAGATCAACTCTCGGAATAGATCGCAATATTTTTATGTGAGGAATGATTGTGCTGTTAACGTATGTCTCATTACTTCTGGTCTACCCTGTGTATGTATAGGTACTGTGGTTTCACTTCAACAAACATGACTTTCTTTGGTTCATCCTGTGAACGTAGATAAATAGAAGAAATACATCGCTCCAACTCTAGAAGAATGAGCTCCCGAAGACCGCAACTCGATATCCGAGTCGATATCTTTTTCCGTTTCGAAAAATATCGAGATTTGTTGAGTGGTTTTATGACAAGTGCTTCAAGCTAAACTCATTGAGTTCATCAATTTACTTATTGAGCGATATGATACTAATAACTGAATTAGCTAGCTATTATAGGTAATGGCAGGTATAAGAAGATAGCTTACCAGAGTCATGATAGCTAACCGAAGAAGACCTTTATCGATAGTATGATGGCAGCCCCGGCATGTAGATCGTCCACTTTTGGCGTATTCCGCCCTATATGGTAAAACCATGTCGATCCCTCAACTCCTAAAACATTTTATTATCAGTGTTTCTCAACAGCCACCCTTACCTTCAACCGCTTTATACAGGAAGGTTTGTGGAACAAATTTATGTGATCAGAGAAGAAAAATAGATGTCGAAAACAATGCCATAACAATACATAGAAACAAGAATATAAAGAATTTGTTTATGAACGAACCACCGATCTAAACCAACGATTAAAAAATCGTTGGATCTAAACAACATCAGTGGAACGAACACACAAGAAGGTTGGCACTGGCAACGCAAATTGAAGCTGACGATAGATTTTAAACAGAGAATGAGCTGAGTTGCTGAGTAGCTGAGTGAGTGAAATTACTGAAATTCATGTGAAATTCAAAACACCAACAAAAACAAAAAACAAACGTATTCTACGTTCTAAGATTTGTACCTCGATATGTCATTTCGAAGTTGAACTGTCAAATTTGCGCTTGCCAAATCGGAATCCTATAGTACCATCTACAATGAATTTGGCTTAAGCTTGTCTTTGAACACAGATTATATGTAGATGGAACCATATGATTCACATTTGGCAAGCGGAAATCTGACAGTTCCACTTCGAAATTAAATTGAGTCAACCATGAAGTTTGAAGGATGGTGTAAGGTTATTTAACGAATACGTTAAACGGTAACTTGGTAGAGGCGGTTGACGAAGAAATGACGTCACATATGGAGACAAAATGGATACTAGTTTTGGTGCGCTTTTTAAGTTTTTAGTGGTCTTTCCAACGGTGTATAGACATTTACTCTGATTGTGATTGGTGAATCACCAATCAATTTTGATAGTCACGCTGATTCTTGAATTTCAGGAGAATTAACATTCTCTTTTGAGAGATAGGATCATTACGCGGTATAAAAATACAGTTTTTCATCGGTCTGTGATCGTTCGCTAAAATTTTCACTCATTTCCCGGTCAAGAATTAGGCTCATGAAGGTTTATGGCCGATTGCACCAACCTATTTTGGGGATACTTAACGCTAAGGGACCCTTAAGTATCCTCAAAATTGGTTGGTGCAATCGGCCATTAGAGTTTTTTTATAAGGAATAATAGATTATCAGACTAAACACTCTTTGACTATACTGGATGTCCATTTCACAAAAGGGATTTGGTACCATTGTGTAGCTTTGACCAACATAATTGATGATATTCTATGGGCTTGGGTTAAGGAATTGAGGTACTGATTATTTTGGACTTTTCTAGCTAGAGCATTCCATACAATCGATCCAGCACTGCTACCTATAATTGCCCTGAGTGTCCTATTTCATTGGAATGCACAAATAAGTACATTTGTTTAGTGCGTCATTTATTAAGTTGATCTTGGATTTCTAAATAAGTAATTTTGTATTTAAATTTGCGTCAAGCCTTTTCCCTTTTGTGGGAACTTTTGGTAGGGTGTGGAGGAAAACCCGAAAAAATCTGGTAAATAAGAGATGCGCTTGTGGCACTTACTTATAATAGCATATCCACTTGAAATGATTTTGCTCGCAGTTTATCTAAAATTTGTAACAATACACTCGCTTCCAAAATAACTCAAACAAATTTATTTTTGTCTTGTCAAAGCTATGTGGAGTTTAATGAAATCAATGTTGATGATAAATAATTATCATTCAATCAAGACCAAAAATAATGTGTTCAATTTCTGTTTGGAATAGTGCATACAGTGTGGTCGATTAAGTGTGCAACATATCCCAACAAACACAGATTGGCTGGTCCGGAAACGGGACATAAGCGATTTGCCGAACTGCCGGCCTCGGCCCGAAAGCGCTTGCCGGCTCGGCGTGTAGGTAGGGCATGTCCGCCAGGCGGCTAAAAGGTGGCTAGCCAACTATTCACTATTCAGCCGCGGCAGAGCCTATGAATAACCGTAAACGGGCCGATAATGGATAGCTGGCTGCCGGCTCGGTTTGTGCACGGCAGGCCAGCGGTGGCAATACTCCATTAATCGGCCGGACGAAAGCGCAGGCGTCTCAAAATAATTTTGTTTTTGATTAGTTTTTTAAAAATCGTCAGTTGATATAAATTAGGTGTCGTTCAATGACCTTTTAACTTCATAGAAAGTTTGCCTTAAAAAAATCAACCACTCTAAAATTTAAGATTGGTTTATTTTTCCAGACAAAATCTCCGTCAAGTTAAAATTGCATACAATACATTTATGTAGACTATTTATATATGTCTATACCAATCCGGAACAAAATATTTATATTGATACATCATGGTTGCTGTGAAATATGTATAAAGTAAAAATTGAAATTATAAACTTATTATAATTATTCAAGTGAATCAATTTTGGCAACCCGTAGTAATTTGACAATTCTTGATTAAATAAAAAAGAACTTTGAGAACGCATTAACGAAGTTTAGGAAAAAGCTTCTGCAAAACATCCTACCATGTTATTGAAGAAGTATTGAGAAAAATATATTTTACATTTTTTTACATCAAAATCTGAAATTTTGTGCAAGTAACTTGGTTATTGAAACAATAATTCATAATGACTACTAGTTCGTAGAAGTATGAAAGAGAAAGCTCTTTTCAGCAGACAGTTTATTAGTCACACGTCACACTACATAAAAATGACATATAGGTACCTATTTTCAGAAGAAAAACTTATTTTTTTAAAAACCAACAGATTTTTGAAATGTGTCAATATCCATTGAACAATGTAACAATATTATAAGTAACGGAAAATTATGACTAGAATGCACAGGTAGACTTAAAAACAATACTAATTATTAATGTAAACAACAAACTAAGTATTAGGTATAGAAAAATCGGACGGGAAAAAATACATTGATGTACATTATGCCTATATTCTAGCTCTCATTATTCACCTGAAAATATATGTATGGAAAAAAATATAAACTTTGTGTTCAGATCATGTCTAGAATCGAGACTTGAATGTGTCTTTGGGTAAACTCAGTTCAAACACTAACGTAATTTTAGAAAAAAAAATGTCATAAAAAATGGCACAGTTGAACCAAAAACCCTAACAAAAAACCATTTTTCTGACCAATTGCCTTTAGCATCTATTTCGGAATCTGTCCCGTTCGATGATGCCTCGGCGTGGTTTCCTTAGCTCCTGAGAACAATAACACTTTAATGGAAAATACTTCAATACATTCACTGGATTTTGCTAAAATCTGTGACCATAGTTAGTATAGTGACAACAGAAGTTACAAATTTTAGATTAGGAACGGACAATTTGAGAATTTGATTGGGAATTATTGATAATAACATCTTGTTCGAATAGAAATACACAATAACCCCTTTATAAAAGTAGATCCCTTTATAAAAGACAGGTTCCAAGAAAGCTATAGAGTTTGTATGAATGCGTACTCACAGATTATTTTGAAGTGTTATTCATTCTTCTGCGAACCTGCCGGTGGCAAAGCATCCTTGAAATCAGGAAGTCTTCAATAGAAATGTGACTGAAGCAGGTTTAGTACAAAAATTATAATCACTATCACGGCACATAACACACGAATTACAAAAATACTGGTAAAAGTGTCTAACAGATCAAAAAGATTCCCAAAGAAAACCAAAACACAACACACAACAATGGACGCCGCAGTGACACTCATGGAAATGAACATGTTTGTTAATTTCACGGTGGCGTGAAAAATGTAAAATGAAGCTGCGCGAAATGTAAATGCGCATTATAAAGGAGACCGCTATCTAACCGTTCGTGGTCCGTGAGATGGTTTACGTAGCCGGTAAATCATCTTGCGGCCCTGTGCCACCCCGAAATACGGCATCCCGGTAGCGAGTTTCCGAGAAGTAGCCACTTTCGGGCCGAAAACCAAAAACCGTTCTCGGTTTGCCATCAAGGTGCCGGCGGAAATCCGTTCTCTTTACAATTATGGAACGGTATTCCCGATCTGGGCCGACGGAGGTCCAGATCATGGCTACATCAGCCACCAGAGAACCGCGCGTGCCGAATGGCGGCCGCTTGTTTGCCGATCGCGTTTGGTTTGCTGGGATGGGATTTTTTTTTATTAACTGCACAACCAAAATACAAATATTGCCGAAAGTTGGTGCATGTTCGACAATCATATAAGGTGCACTTAGAATGGTTGCAAGTCAAACAGCATACAGGGTAGGCCAAAAAACATGAAAATTGTTCAAGAGTAAAGTACCCTTCTTTCAGAAAATTCGGCAAAATGTTATAGAGAAAAGTTGTTAAGAATTAAAAGTTATGCCTAAATACCAAATGGCCTCCTAAAAAAAAAAAAAAAACTTTTATGGTCACCCTAAACAGTTCCATGAATTTTCCTAAAACAAACCAATTTCGCAGAACTTAGTTCAAATTAAAGCACATTTAGAAAATTAAACTGAATTCTAATTTTTTTGGGGAATCACAAGCTTTATGTTTGTGGCAACCTTAGAACATATTGAACCACTAGAAACAAGCATAGCACCCCGAACGTACATGATTTGTTTGAGTCGATAACATTCTGTTTTTTTTAATATTTATGTTATATTATTATGACACATTTGTGATAAGATCTCTACAATCCAACCGTCCCTGAAGAAGCTCACAAACACAGCACTTGTTTGGTATAATTGCCACACTAAATCCTGTTCTCGAGCACAAATAAATAATCCTTAACTGGAAAATGACAACAACCGTCACTTTGAAGCATCTATTAAAGTCATGGCAACGCATTCCAAATACCTCGATTGATGCCCAACGTCGCCGTTTGTGAGAAAAAATCTTCTTATCAACTTTTTAGTGTAGAAGATCAAGGAAAATCGTTCGATTATTCAACGACAAGTAGTAACAGCCATGAAAAAAAGGCTACACTCTCCTTGAATATTGAAGAAAAATACATTCATTTGATGAAAGTGAACTTCATGTCATTATTATTGAATTGGTGACAGAAAATCTGGTGAAAGGTATTTCAAGGAAGTAAATATGGCAAGCCAGGAGCTTTTTTTCCTCTTTCCCCCCCACTCGACTCACACAATATTGTTTGTTTATGCTTTTATAGTGGTTCAATATTTGAAGGTTGCAACGATATTAAACACAACTTTAAAATATCGCAAACATTCTTTTCCCTAAGGTAAAACAATATTAATGATAATATGCATATTGAAAAACTCTCATTTGAAGTGTGAAATTTTGTTTTGGGAAATAATTAGGTGTTAAAAAAAATTATATTTTTTTTTCGTAGGAGACCATGCCAAATAACCAATTTGGCATAACTTTTACTTAATTCTGAACCACTTTTCTCCATAACATTTTGCCAAATTTTCTGAAATAAGGGTACTTTTCTCTTGTACAATTTTCATATTTTTTGGCCTACCCTGTATGCTGTTTTACTTGCAACCATCTCTTAAGCACCTCATATGATTGGCGAACATGCACCAACATTTGTATTTTGGTTGTGCAGTTAATAAAAAAAAATCCCATGTGTTGCATACTTGAGTGACCACACTGTATATACTTCTACTGGTACAAAAAGAAATCTAGTACAGACATCGAGCCTTCATGATTACATGATTACAGATTATTGCATTAGAAAGGGATCGTTATGGAATACAAATAGAATGACAAGATCGAGGATTTGACAGCATCGTCAAAGAATGAGCAATCGATGTCTTAAAATTGGCTGATTTATGCGATTTGGCATGTCTTGGGAACAGGTACAGGCATTTACGAACGCTAAACTCGAAAATGATTTTCCTTGTGACAGCAAAAAACTTCACTGTCCCAGCAGAAAAATATTCTAATAAAGAAGTTTATCTACAACAGTAGAGAGTTTGCTATTCCACAAAAGGAGTTTGCTATTTCACAAAAGCACTTTGCTGTGATAGAAACATTTTTGCCAGGCCCAAGTCTGGGGGCGGCAAATTTATAAAGGCAACAAATTAAATGGTCAGTATTTCAATTTTATGGACAGTACTCTTTGCCATTATTTTATTTCCCTTGGTCAGTATGATAATAAATGGTCGGTTGAAATAATGAAGGGTCAGTAACATAAAGAAGTGGTCAGTAAAAATAATAAATGGTCAGTATAATAATAAATGGTCGGTTGAAATGATTAACGATTAGTAATATAAAGAAATGGTCAGTAAAAATAATGAAGGGTCAGTAACATAAAGAAATGGTCAGTAAAAATATTAAATGGTAGATATGAATAACCACAAGTCAGTATCATAAAAAAACGATCAGATAAATTAGTAAATGCCTGCTGAAAATAATGGACGGTCCATAAAATTAATAAAGCGACAATATATGAATGGTTGGTCATATATTTTATTTCGTGTAATTACAAAAATTTTTACAATGGAACGAAACACAACTTAGTAAAGAGAAAACAATCTGCCTTTATGTCACGATGAAGTAGTCAGATAGGTTCTTTTGAGAGGCGGATTTAGTTTGTAATAGTTTGGATTTAGTTAGTAATAGAAATTGATGAAAAATATGCAGCGGCTCGTGGGTTAGCACTAGGTTAACATCACAATTATTATTGTATATTATAATTGACGTGTTGTGTATTGGTTTTATGTGGATCAAGTTTGTGTTGGTAATAGAAATTGATAAAAAATATGCAGCGGCTCGTTGGTTAGCACTAGGTTAACATAATTATAATAAATAATAATTGACGTGTTCTGTATTGGTATTATGTGTATCAAGTTTGGGTTAGTTAAAATTATCACTGACTATTGCATACTGGCCATTTATTATTTCTTACTGTATATTTCTGGAATTATTACCAGCTAAGTCATACTGACATTTCATAAATTTTTACTGACCCTTAGAATCACAATAGTGAACATAGAAATACAGGCCAAATAGTACTTTTACTGCTCAAAAATTCCATTTTTACTTATCATTTTAAACAGAAATACTGAGTCTTTTACAATATTATACTGACTGCTTGTGATATTATACTGTACATAATGAATTAAATACTGTTCAGTTTATTACAACCCATTTATAAAGGCAGCGAATTCCAGGAAAACGCCGCTGAGCACTTATTAGGCTTGGCATTTTAGGTAGCAGAAAAGTTGGGGCTCTGAGGAAAGTTCAAATTTTGCAATGTTTTTTGGGTCACTTTATGAATTTGAAGTTTGAGGACAAAAATTTGTCCCAGAATCTTTTTTTTTGGGCACTTTCTAACCAAATTTTGGCATTTTTTCTTCAGTTTTTGTTCCCGATCTGGAGTTTTCTCAGCTCTACTCAAAACATTTTGTGTTTTACAAAATTTAACGGCTGTCAAACAATATTAAAAAAACACTGACTTTCTACGATTTTTTAAAACGCCTCTAGTTCCGCGAATATTTATTGTAGAAGAAAATGTTGAATACAAAAGTTTTAGGAAATTCTACTCTGATTAAAATGACATTAAAACAGTTTTCGTCATTTTTGACATAAAATGAAATAAATAATCAATATGATTACCAAAGCGGCACATAGCAATTGTATTATTTTGAAAATTTATTTAGTTCAAAAAGTTTTTTGTGGTGTATTGTAGAATGCTACATAAAATGCCATAAACATGCATCGGTCAGATCTGCTGAGGACTTATACTATTACCCTTGTTTTACGACCCCCATGATCCCCCGATATCTCGATTTTTTTTTCTTCCCCGTGGGCTCGCGACAAACGGGTATATCACCATATAGTCAGCCTACCCAAGCAAGTGATATTTGCAATCGAGCAATCGTTTTTCCCCAAACACACACAAACAACCACGGCTTACCCGGGAATCGAACACAGACCTTCCGGATATTTCGATTTAAGATTTTTTTGTGGGGCGCTGTGAAAAACAGAGTTTACAAAAAAACTTATTCTACAATAGATGAACTTCGGGCTGATCTAATTAAAGCTTTCAATGATATGAAAGGGCAATCTCTAAGAAAGGCAACTGTTTACAGTTTTGAAAAGATGCAACGTTTGCATAAACACCCAATAACGGAGGAATTTTCGAAATTATGTTGTAAAAAAGAACCAACTATGGTAACCGTACCATCAATGCTTCATTTCATTTCAATGTTTCTCGTATCTGCTATAGTTTCCGGGATCCCTGTACTAAGCATACCAAAATAAAAGTGCTGAACGGTTGAAGTTTGAAGAAGTCTATGAAAACGATATAGGTACGCTGTTACGCTGAAGTCCTCTACGATGCCGATGAGAACATGATCAAGTTATGGCAGATCAAAGTTGCATTTTTTTAAATGGAACTTTCTGTATATCAATGGAAATTTCAATTCTGTTCCAAGATTCAGCCGTTTTCTAGTTATCGCGTTTTATAAATGACATTTTGGCATTGGCATGCTATGGAACCAAAATGAAACTCAAGCGATTCAAAAACCCCCCACAGACGCTCGAGCATGTTGAGATCGTCATGAGCCCATCTCCGAGCCGAGCAAGCTCGCGACTACCATAAGCGCTCGGACATTTTTGTGTTGGGCTCGTGTTGGTGGGTGCCATCGAGCCAAGCGTTCCATCCATCAACTAGGCTTCTAGAGTACGATTCAACTAAGAACTATACACCGTCGATGTCACTCGCGTCTACAGCCTGCATTTCTGCGAAGCGCTCTGGCAATACGTCATCCGATTAATCAGGCTGCCAACAGGGAAAACGGAAGTATGTCTATGTCATGTGCAATCAATCTACTTAATTGATCATTTAATTTTCTTTTTCTTGATAATTTTTTCATTTGGCTGCACATTCGTTGTCCAAAAAATGTGCTTAATTTTACTTAACATTTTTATACGAATCTAGGTGTACGGTTATCTCAAGTGTCACCCATTTTCATAGAAGATTTAAGATTCTGTTCTGTGTTCAAATATAATAATATTTTAATTTAATTTGCAAGATAATAATATGAAAAAATCATTGAAATTTCTTTTAATTTTGATTTTAAACCTTGCAGTTTAGTTTATACCTTTGACTAGGGGTATAAAGTCAAAGGTGTATAAGTATAAGCATAGATTGTGTGGATAAAGCTTTGGTATAGGTATTCCAGGTAGGGGCTATACCTATGCAAGATGTTTTCTCTGTGTTCAGAGTATGTATTAATTAATTTTGTTCCATCACTATTTGCTTATTATACAGTGCGGCTCTAAAAGGTCCCTCCCCTCTTTTTTTTTAATGTGTGCACTAAAAGTTTTGAAACTTGGCATACTGTAATTGCTGTCGAAATACTACTTTTTGATGTTACTGACGTACTTTTAGTATTCAAGATGGCGGCTGGGCACCATTTTTTTATATGGAAAGGGGGGGCATGTGACACCTCATTTTGAAGATCCTGATAAGTACTTTATAACCCTTGAATATTGAGTCGATATCTTCAAGTACTACAAAATGGCGGTACATTTAATTACTACATTAATACATACACTTTAAACAAAAAAGCGTCGAATTCAATTCAAAAGATGCTGGAAATATTCTTGACATAAAGTTTGGGTTGGGAATAAATGACAAAAAAGCATCTTCTGAATTGAACTTGACGAATTTTTTCAAAAAGTGTATGTATCAATGTAGTAATTAAATGTACGGCCATTTTGTAGTACTTGAAGATATCGACTCAATATTCTAGGGTTATAAAGTACTCATCAGGATCTTCAAAATGAGGTGTCACACGACCCCCCTTTCCATTTGAAAAAGTGTTTCAAAATGGCACCCAGCCGCCATCTTGAATACTAAAAGTACGTCAGTAACATCAAAAAGTAGTATTTCGACAGCAATTGAAGTATGCCAAGTTTCAAAATTTTTGGTGCACACATTAAAAAAAAGGGGGGGGGGGAACTTTTAGAGCCGCACTGTATAGAAACTTAACTGGACTTGTTGATTGAACTATGATTTTATCACATTAAAGCAAATTTTGAGTTCATTTAAACCAACCTCAAATTTCCAATTGTGTCATAATGATCCCACGATTTGACCTACAAAGTTGAGATTTTCAAAAGTTTTTCTGGGTATTTCGCCACACCCTTTCAAAAAGTTCTCACAAACAAGAATAATGGTCATACTCATAGTCGTCAATTACTTTAAATCTCCAATCATTTTGACGTTTTTTTGTGTTAAAATAATTGGAGATTTCGAATAATAATTGACGGCTATAATATTTATAGTGAACTTTTTTCGTTGTAGATGATGAAAAAGTTGTAAAAAGTGCGCATTTCAACATGGTGAATAAAGTGTGGTGGGGTGGGATAATCACTTTTTGTAAATGAACATTTGTAAAAAAAATTATAAGAATAATAATTTCGATTTTTTGTTTGTAAATTCTGAACCGTCTCAAGCGATTTTAATAAAATTTTTCAGAGTTTTGTTTTTTATTCGAGCAACAAAGCGCAAAACTGAGCAGTTGATATGAAATCATTTGATTTTCCATTTTTCTTGGAGCTTGAAATAATTGAGTTCTTCTTCATTACATTGATTTTTATTTTTTATCTCGAAAACGACGCATATAAAAGAAGAAATTTCCGTTTTTTGTTCAAAATTGAACGGAAAATCAAAACATAGTTTTTATTTTGTGAAATCTAAAAGTTGTACCATCACTTTTTTCATCAATGAACGAAATATGAGTCGCTCTTGGTCCAGTCCTGGAAAGTCCAGTCCTGGAAATTAATTTCTCAAGCGATTTTCTGAAAGTTTGAACAAAATCGCTTGAGGCGTTTCGAATCTACAGACAAAAAAAACGAAATTTTCCTCAACTTTCAACACCCTGTATTTTTTCAACTAGACGTTTGCGGAAACATGTGTATTCATAAATAATAAAGAAACATAGGTACTCTATTGACCATGTCGAAATAGGCACTTTTTCATCAGACTCACCTTATAGATAGATAAAACCAATTTGGAGAACCCTTGGGTATAACAAATAATCCATATTATTTTCTTTTCATACAATATACGCTCATAATACAAAGAAAACCAATGCGCTAGTAGAGGAAGAGGAACCGATACTCTCCGTGGAGGCCCTAGCGCTTCGCAGAAATGCAGGCTGTAGACGCGAGTGTCGATGTATCCCTCCCTCTCAGGCTGCGTGGGGGCCTCATATAGTCTGACAGAAACGAATACATCGTCGGTGAGTTCTTAGTTGAATCGTAGTCTACAACCCACACACGTTCGAGAATTTTGGTCTGAGCCTTACTTCCAACTCGCGTTCACCCAACATTCTCGAGCGTCTGTGATAGAGAAACACGGTCCGCACCATAGATTTAAAATAACAACACGTAACGCCTATACCTTTAGCATTGAATGTTTTGGTCCCAACACAATGATGATAGGCCAGTTTTGTTTTTGTTTACTTACCAGTGAAACGCCCGATTTTCGCCTGTTTTTTTCTCCAGCCACACACTACACACTTTTTAGGCATTGTTTATCAATTAAACTCTAAATCCCGCAATTTAGAACAGACAGAGCAAGACTTTTTCTGAATAATTGAGAAATAAGCAAACTATAAACGCATTAACCTCACTTAAGCGGACGTTTGTAAACAATGCTTCAGCCGGTCCGTCCTCAAAGTTGCGACCGGATGTTGCCATATTTCATCATGGAATGTAGAGCTTCATACAAATGTTCACCTTCAACAATGTTTTTAAACGACAGAAAAGTCATTTGTGACGGAAAACTGAGAATACGGAATGATAGGTGTTTAAGTTTGATGATTTGGTACTTTTGGTAGTTGAATTAAATTATTTTTGCCGGTATTATTCATAAAGCTCTAGAACATTAAGAGCACATGACAACGGCGCTGAAATAAAGTAAATAGCTTCATGAGGGAGATGTTGGGGTTAGCAATATTTGTTTTGTTACTTGTCTTGTTATTTTAAGTCTATGGTCCGCACCTTCTAGTCATAACTTGTCAAGAGCTATCTAAGGACGTAAAATTAATTCTTATAAAAAAATGTCAAGCGTCGAGAAAAGTTCACAGATTCCTTCTATTCATATGCTCTTGAAAAGTCAAGGTGAGAAAGTGTAGACCATTTTTCTCTGTCTTGAAATGTTTGAGTTTTATAACATGTCAAAGGGGCAAAAATGATATCTCAATAACGGTTGAATTTAGGCAAATTCTTTGTACCACAATTGTTGCTAAAAATTGAAGAAAGAATTGAAATATCCATTCATACACAAAGGGTTCCATTTAATAAAATGCAACGTTGATCTGTCTTGACTGACCGACCCTGTATACAGGGTGTTAGTAAATAAATGCGACAAACTTCATGAGGTAGTTCTGCATGAAAAAATAATGTGTATCTCCTGGAGTAATCGACCGTTCTTATAATTTCTCCCTACCCTGTATAACAATTTCTTGTTCTATAAATGTCGTGAGAACGTTTTTAGAACTAATTTTTATAGAGCAATATTTTTCTAAGAACAGTTTTAAAACGTTCTTACAACTCTTAAACAATCAAAATGGGCACCATACTATACAGCTTTTTACATCTATAAAATGTTGTGTAAAGCCTCCGCAAAACAATCATAGAATTGTTGCATAAACGTTCTTAGAGCTTTTAAAGAACATTTGTATTACCGTAACAGAGCAAAAGCTCTTGTAGAATACAACTACTAAAGAACTCTAATACAATTATGGCATAGAATCGCAAAATGTCTCATTATGCAACAATTTTGATGCATTGTGTGATATTTAAAGAACTTTTAAACTGTTTAGTGTTGTATTTTAGAAGTAAATTGATTCTGTAACAAAACATGACGATGAAAGATGCTGACTTCATGATAATTAACCTACTCTGTAGAAATAGGAATATGGGTATATACTTAATAATTTACTGAGTTGGTTATTTGCAGTCACTTAAGCCGTAAATTAACTTGCGGAAGAAGATTTATTGTGAAACATATATTACATTATGGGAATTTTTTGATGCTCCCTCCGTTTGGCCTAAATTTCTACTATGACTAAAAGTTTATGAAAAAAATGTTTTCCAAAATTCGTGAATTTACCCCTAAATTTTAATAAAATAATCAGACACACTATCGTGGTCGATATTACTCAGATTATTTCATTTGGTATTATTGCTTATGCTTTCAATTTTGTTTTATTTTATTTCTAGACAATATGGCCGCAGAAAAGAATGGAATCTTTGATCTTTGTATTATTAATACTATCCAATATGGATTCCAACTAATACGACATGTTTGTGTCTTTTGCAATGATTATAGAGCAATGCCATTTCATTCAGTGTTGTCATATCTTAAAATATTTCATGAACAATGATACTGGCTTATTTAGAATCTTTAATCAATTTTACGAAAAAAAAAATTATTTAAACTAAAAGACGTCTCTGTTACGAGCCACAAAAGATGTTTTGACTTGAAATGTATGGAAAATACTAGAGTTTTGGGAACTATGTATTAGTGCCCCCGTTTATTGTGTGTATTATGTTTATTTTTTTTTTAGTTAACAAGGATCTATCAAATTATTTTTTACTTTACCGCATTATCCTGGGGACTCTAATGAAATCATTTCAAAAACCATTTGTCAGAGGGGTTCTTTTATCTAATAAAATGCTTAAGGTTTTCGTAAATGTTGTTACTTTTCGAAAACGCTCCACTTTTTCACCTTTCTCCATTAAAATAAAAATGAATAAGACATTTTAAAGCAAGATAAAGTCACAAACTCCATAAAAGTTTAATAATCTAAAACATATGGCATGGCGTCGTTGTTATAGTAGTTCTATAGTGGTTTTCATAGAACAAAATATTTGTATTTATGCCTATTTATTCTATAAAGGTTTCATAACACCTGAATTGGAATAGTTTGTGACTGCGTTAAAGAAGCGCCAGTTTATACCATATTCGATAACTGCTTCCATGTCAGTTATTTGCTCTCCGCAGCAGAATTGTATCAGTAGGAACCCTTTGTACAATAATTCTATAAGAAAACTACATGAGACATTACAGAACAGTTGTATAAGAGTTTCACTGGACATAATATAGTTCCAATAAGATATTATTGTGCATCGCTTTTAGAGCAATTTGATTGTGTAAGCACAGTGGTTGCAAAAAAGTGTTATCATGCAGCACTTATAGAACTATATTGGAACATATTCTGTAACTGCTCTATAATTATGCTGCAAAAACGTTCTTACGATAGGTTAAAACAACAAATTAGTTGCTGAGAGCAAAATAGTGTCATATTCGTCCACTATACAACAATTTACTGTACTATACGCAACTATAGAACATTAACAGAACATAAATATCCTATAACTCCAAATCTATAGGACTATTTTGCTAGCTGGGATATAATACACAATACTATATCTTAGATGAGGGTCGGCATTTTTTCTGGGTTTGTGGAGGCACTCGCCATAAATCCGGCACAGGTAGTCAGTATTAGCGTTTTTTTAGTAAAAGTTAGTATTAGCTAACGATCGAACTACAAGCCGATGTTATATGTTGGATTGTTTTCGATGTTTGCTCACACTACCTGCATTTATCGGATTGGTTGTTGGAATCATTGATGACAAACTTCTTGTAGTTATTGGTACTGATGACCTGATCCTGAATAGCGATTAAGAAGCCCTCGATTTCTGGAAAAAGGGTAACGCTAGTGAGCCATTTGTTTAATGCTTTCTTGTCAACATGAGGCTGCTTGAGGTCGTGATGGTGTCGCCCATGCAAAGCGTTTGGTGACCATTGTTCCTGCTTCTCCGATTCTAAGACTCCTTTAAAGTCTGCTTCGAGTGAAGCGAGGTTCAGACGGGAATAATCCTTGTCGGCCTTGGATATATATCACTTGATGTTAGAGCTGATGTTTCAGCTTTCTTGTGAAAGAATTCTCCTATTTTTTCTCCCTGTCGAGAGTTTATAGGTTGCTGTGACCAATTAAACCCCTTCCTACCTCCTTTCGTGGTAATGTTGTTCTCAAAGTGGATGGAGGTTGCTGTTCTTCGTCAACATCGTGTCAGCCTCTGCGATGCCTTCTAGCTCGGTTCCCGTCCATCTTAAGATTCCGAAAGAGTAAGTCAAAACCGGCATATGGCATAGGTGTTGATTGCCTGGATTAGGTGGCTTGAATTTAGTTTCGATTCCATAAGTGACTTTACTCTCTTGATGTGTTGCTCCTTATTTTTCTGTTGTTTCTTCTTTGTGCACTTGACTTTCAGTTTCTGCTTAAGCAGATCTATGTGCCCACGCAAATGTTGTTGGCGGTTTGGATGATTTGTGTGTGAGTACCTATTTTCGTGAAGATTTTCCTAATATGGTTTTTTAAGCGTTTAGACGGTTCTGCATTTCTGCATTGCGTTCATACTCCGTGAGTCATCCCGGTCGCAGTTCAGTCCTAATAGTGTTGATTGTGCATGTTTTGTAGGTGCCTCTGCCACCAAGGTTTCATTTTGTTGTTACTTCTGCGGGTGGTTGGTATGTATATTTGTTGCTTGTGTACGCGGAGTACTGCTTCAACTCCAGAGTAAATGAGATACTGCAGCTGTTTGACATCATCGCTATCGTTGACATGAATTATTAGAAGTATATTTACACCTGAAATAATAGCATAAGTCTTTGCATTGGTCTTCAATTTGAATAACTTTGGTCGTCTTATTGCATGGATATGTGCCTTCAAATTCCGCAAGTGATTCACGTAATTCAAATATCACTTCATCGACGACAGTAGGTTGAGTGTTGTCTGAATCAAGGTTAATGTCAAGATTAGGGGGGTGTGATTCCCGCCAATCACTACTTGTTCTTCGCCAATGTAATCTTCGCTAATTAATTGGTCTTCCGCTCTTTGAAGATCAAGAAGGACATCTCCCCGGATCTGCCGCAGAGTTGATTCAGGGAGCAGATTGTTCTTCTTCTTATTATTATCATTATTATTTATATACAGATAAGGCCAAAGTAACCCGACTTTACTGGCACTGAACTAAACAACTGAGACATCATTTATGATTCAGCTCGAAACAAAACAAAAAAATAAAAATCAATGACAAAGCGCGCGTTGAATTAAATTATATTTTCTAAAATTCTACCGTTGTTATCAATGCATGCTGTAATGGACCCCCTTCAACTTTTCAATTTGATGTTTGGGAAAAAAATTACCCAAATAAAAATTTATTGTAAACGGTTCAAAAAAGATTTTGTAAAAACAATGTTTTCACATAGGCACACTACAGGGTGTTTCAGAACGTCTGGAAGTGGTTTTTCTTATTCCAAATTGTATAACCCTATTTTTTTTTATTTTCATATTGATTCTCCTTTGAACGGTCGTGTTTCAAGTTGCTCCGAAACTATTGCGATTTAAGTGGTCTATTGTCAATTGAAAAGTTTGATTTTTTCACATGCTGTTCTTTAGGGCAATATAGTAGTGTCAAAGTGATTTGTGACTATTCAACTTATGTGCATCATCTGAAAAATCAATGAAATCGGAATATCCTCATTAGATTGGAATTTGCAAGGTGCATGTGATAAGACTGATACTGATAAGGCATAGATAACAGATTCGGCTATAGTGCAGCAGAACCACGTTTGAGCGCTATAAAATGGAAGGAAACGAGACTATTTCAAATAATGAAGACGGAAAGTGTTCTATTTGTAAGATTGGTATTGAGGACCTGAAGTCTTTGATTGCCTGTTCAATCTGCAAGAATTGTTTCCACGGAAATTGTGTGAATGTTGATGGGCGGGGATATCATTCAAGAAGATCGATTTCGAAATGTAAAAACTGCGAAGAAAAATGTACGGAGTCCAAAAGTACTCCAAATAAAGTAGAAAAGACCAGGAAAAGAAGTCGTATTGATGATGGTATTGAGCAAACTGACATTGATGCCATTATTGCAACGTTGGATCTACTGGTCAAAAATTGAAATGAAATGAATACAAAATTCGACTTCCTAATTCAAGAAAATGCAAATTTGAAGAAGGAAATTATTGAATTAAAGAGTAAGAATAATGAATTACCAAGGATCGTTCCAGATCAAAGCCAACAGCTAAATTCATATGCGTCTACTACCAAAGCAAAAAATAAGGTATTGGTTGTGAAACAAAAAGGATCAGTACAGAACGATATTAAGAAAATAAAAGAAGATCTAAGGAAAAAAGTTAAACCTACTGAAATGGAAGCTGGTATAACGATGGGTTCGCAAACCAAGAGTGGAGGATGAATTTTAACTTGCAACAATGAAGAAGACATTTCCAATTTACAAACTGAAATTCAACATAAGCTGGGTGATAATTACAAAGTAGAAAGGCCAAAAACATTCGATCGGAGGATAAAAGTCGTAGGGGTTGATGAAGATGAATTCACAAATGATGATGAGTCAATGGTAAATAAGATAAAGAAACAGAACGGATTGGACAATAACTACGAGAATCTTAAATTAAAAGTACTGCGACGAACAAATATCCTAAACAGAAGATTAAATATCGTTTTCGAGGTTGATGGCGGTACATTCGATATTTTCACACAAAAGGAAAAAATTAATATCGGATGGAGTCGGTGCAGAGTGTTTGCAGAATATGGAATAGTTCGCTGCTACAACTGTTGTGAATACGGACATTTCTCAAAAGACTGTCGAGAAAAAAAGTGTTGTCCCAAATGTGCTGAAGAACATGACCTGAAAGACTGTGAAAGTGAACTCATTAAGTGCAACAACTGTGCTGTATCCAATCAACGATACGGGTTAAACCTTAATTAAGGTTCATCACACGACTTGGGACATCTCGAGTTGTGATACATATAAACGTGTTGAAGAGAGACAAAAAAATAGGTTTATTAAATAGCAATTAGACATCCAAACCAGTATAAATTCCTAAATTGCATATTTCAATTGTCAAGGATTTCTAAATAACAAGGACGGAATTGAACTGCTTATGAGAGATTGGATTCCTGCGGTTGTGTTATTGTCTGAGACTCACGTGACGTCTGAAGTGTATTTGAGTGAACTACATGTAGAGGGGTACCGTCTTGAACAGTGTACTACTACAAACAAGAGAACAGGAGGAGTTATGGCTCTGATTAGAGAGGGTTGTAAGTGCAAGCTACGAAATATGAAATGTGACAGTTACTTATGGCTTTTATGTATCGAGGTCTGCATATCAGATAATAAATATCTTTGTAGTGTGATCCACCAAAAGCAAGTAATGACTCCTTTGCCTTCTTCGCTGATTATTTGGATCAAGTATGTGACTATGAGGGAATCAATATCATTGTCGGCGACTTCAACTACGACCTGTTAAAATATTCTTTTTATGGTAAGAAGATGTCAGATACTATCTATCGATGTGGTTTTCATCAATTGGTGCGAGAGCCAACGAAAGTGACAAATACAAACAGAACTTTGATAGACTATCTAGTGACGAACAACAAACACCTTTCTCACAGAGTGCACCTCACACCAAAGATAAGTGACCACAACATTTTATCGATACACATTACTGATAAAATTCAACAACAAGATCACACTATAGCGAAAAGAAGTATGAGGGGATATGATGCCATCAATCTGCAGGATCAAATGATGAGCTTTTCATGGAACAGTAGTTCGATAGGTGTGAATAGATTGGCTGATACATTTGTTGAAAGTGTGACGACAACTATTGACCGATTATGCCCAAGGATAACCATCAGAATGCAGCAGAGGTACATGGACAAAAAATGGATCACCGGAGAAATAAGACTCCTGATGAAACAGAGAGACAATTTGTATGTCACTGCAGTACACGAGAAAAGTGAAGAAGGCTGGAATAATTACAAAAAGGCTAGAAATAACATCGTAAACAAAATCAAAACAGGGAAGGGTGCTTATTTTAAAGAAGTCATCGATAACAATAGATCCAACTTCCACTCCCTATGGAAAAACTTGAAAACATTATTACCAGATAAAAACAAACCTATTTCCGATCAAGTGGTTTTCAATGGCAAATCCGTGAAGAAGGAGCGAGAAGTAGAGAGAGGAGGAGATACTGGCATTTCTACAAAAAATGTAGGGATGTTTTTGGTATGGCTGGAAATAGATTCCTGGATATTGTCAATACGTCTCTGACCTATGGAGTATTCCCTGAAGCCAGGAAATGTTCGACAGGGACGACTGTGCCGAAAGTACCAAGGACGAAGTTGTGTGAGGAGCATAGATCTATAAATAGTATGCCAGTTTACGAAAAATTTCTTGAGATTGCCGTTAAAGAACAACTAGAGCAATATTGTGATGAAAATTGCATATTGGCTACGAATCAATCAGGCTTCCGTAAACAACATTTCTGTGGATCGGTCATTGTTACCATATGTGACAAGTTCATGAAACAGATAGATGGGGACAATTATGTGCTGGCAGTGTTCCTCGACTTCAGACGAGCTTTTGAAACCATCAACAGAAAAGTATTGCAAAAATTGGAAAAGATTGGATTGAGGGATGAAGTTCTTGCCTGCTTTCATTCATACCTATACGATATATCACAGGTTGTGAAATTCAAGAACACAATGTCGGAATGCTTACCGGTTACACATGGAGTACCTCAGGGAACCATTTTGGGACCACTTTTGTTCCTGATTTACATCAACGATAATGTCAATGTGGTTAAAACATCGAAAATTGTATTGTTCGCAGACGATACAATGCTGTATGTCGTGGGAAAGGACTTGAAAAAATTACAGACAGACATAAACATTGACTTGGCTGCTATATTTGACTGGTAATTGTGTAAATAGTCTAAGTATTAATGTTGCCAAATCAAAGTTCTGTGTATTTGCAAAAAAATGTAGACTATCGAACATAGATTTAAATTGTGTAAATGTAAATATTTCCAACAATAAGCTCGATCACGTTAAAGAGATGAAATATTTGGGTGTGATTTTGGACTGCAACTTGTCTTTACGGTCTCATGCTAGCTATATAACAAGAAAGTTTTCTCAAAAAGTGAATTTTATTATGAGAGTAGGAAAACATTTATCAATGCAGACAAAAATGTTGTTAAATAATAGTATTGCTGCACCTCACCTAGAGTACTGTAACACTCTATTTTATAATTTACCCAAAGAAGTACTAGATAACATGCAAATCATTCAAAACAGAGCAATGCGCAATATCCTTAAATGTAGTCGATATACACCTGTGAAAACTATGTTGAATGTTCTTGATGTGCTCTCTGTTAAACAAAAAGTTACTTTCAGTGTCTATGTATTCATACTAGGGGAGAAGTATGTATTCATCTTTAAAATCAAAAATGGTTTGGTTCCAGCTTATGTTCGTGATAGAACAAAATGTTTCAAAAATGTTCATACGTATGAGACTCGAAATAAAAATGACTTTATTCTAGAAAACAAATGGAACACAAAACAAGTATCCGGATCTATCCTATACAAAGGTCTGTACGAGTTCAACTACCTGCCAAATGAGCTGAAAAACTGTGAAAACCTACCAAAATTCAAAAGTCCGCTTCGCAACCACATCCTCGAAAATGTTTAACTGGTCCTTCTATCTACATGTTCACTAAATTGTCTGTGACTCTGTGATAAGCCTTTTTACTCCTGTATTTTGATCATTTGTTCATTGTCCACATCATTTTATTATTTTATATAGGTACATATTTTATCATTGTTTCGTTTTTATTTTGAGTTTTATGGTATTTTGATTGTTTTATACAATTTACCAACATATGTAAACCATTTTTGAGTTTTGTATATAGCTTTTATGCTAAACAAAATAAATTATTATTATTATTATTATTATTATTATTCAATATTTACCCAGAACACATTCATATACTGATTAAAATCAAATCAGCTTCACAAAGCTGTGTTTTAAGCATTTTTGTTAAATATACCTGGTCTTTTAATTTTGACGTAAGTACCTACTAAACCTTCTTCATGCTTGTTGCATGATACAGGGTATCCTCTCCCTCAATTGGTCACAACTTCTAGAGAATATTGAGTAACAATAGAGATGTTTCATTTAAAAAAATAAAATAACTTTTTATCACGCATTCATCCTTTCCTGTACATATGGTGTCACTAATGCCTTTAATAATATGCAAGTTTAAAAAAATAAAATCTTGAGGAATTTAATCCAGGTTGGTTAACTCACCTGAACATGTCTACGAGCTGGATACATTTGATAAAAGCTAAATGCAGTATGAAGAAGGCAGCCTTTTACCAGGTGGGGTACGAAAAACTTCCCACTCAGGTTTTCTCTTAGATAAAAATTGCTAGGACACGTACATTTTTTTGTTTTTTGGAGAAAACATTTGTCGTATTTTCGGCCTCTACTTGTTAACCCATGAGCGGGGGTCAGAGGTACCCACAAAAAATAAATAAATAATCCGATTACACAAGCATCTTCTGTTTTCAATAAACTGCCTCAGAATGTCAAAAATATAAAAATTAAAAATAGATCTATAAGGAAATTAAAGTTTTATTTGGATGAGTGGAATGATGAATTTTCTTTTTGTGTATTACACTATACATATTTATTAAATCCTCGCATAATATCTTAGATGTGTGTTCCAGCACTCGATTAGTGGTTGATATTATTATATTGGCAACTTTGTATGTTTGGAAAGAAATAAATAAAAAAAAATCGAAAAAAAAACAATGTGACACCAATGGCCGCAAATGCGTCGTTTACAAAACACAGGGTGTGTATTGTTTTACGAGAAAAAAAAAACAATGGCAATACTGTATTTTAACACAAATAATTTTTTTCGAAATACATCATTCAATTATTCCCAATGAAAAAGGTCTCTCGAGTTTTTTCTCTGCGACGAGAAATACCAACTGTTGCCAAAACTGAAAATTTCCGATAATGAATGTTTTGAAAGACACTTGTAGAGTTTATTTTTTCACTCCGTTTGTTTTTTTGTACTCTTGTTTGCCTTTTTTTATGTATATAATACAATTTATTTATTTGTTTACTTAGTTTTAGTAGTTTTAGGGCCGATATTTCAATGTCCATTCAAGATTAAGGTACACTCAAAGGTTATTTTGGACCTTGAATTTGTCTGCCGTAAGTGCCGTGTTTCAATTGCGACACTCACATTAGATCCTTAGCTAAATGAAAGTAGTGGCGCAATTGAAAAACGGCACTTACGGTGGCCAATTTTGAAATTCACATCAACATCAAGTCATGATACTAAAACAAACAAGTAGGTATCATGACTTTAAGTATACCTAAGCTAAAATGTCACTTGATATAGTGTTTTTATAATTTCATGTTCATGTCTTTTTTGGCTTTACCGATAAAATGTAACTATCTTTCATGATAATAGAGCATATTTCATTGATTGATTGATTTACTCCGTGAGTTGAAGAGAAAAAATCCAGGTGACCCTTCCTGTTAAAAATCTCATGAATAAATCGAATAAAAACTATTTCTTCGCAAAGAACAGTGGTGCATGGGTATTCTTTTACTCGAAATATACAAGTGTTCTTTATGCCCGGTCCTGTAGAAGTTGAATTTTCCATAATTGCTCAAAGTTTTAACAATACCTCTCATACACTCTGAATTTTTGTTTTAAATTGTTGAAAGCGTTTTCAAGACAAAAGGAAAACTTTTTTTTAATTTTCAACATCCTGTATTTTGGAAACGATGCAATTTCAGCCATCGGTATGCTCTCTTGAACTACTTCTCTATGATTCCTCAATATGATCTAGAAGTTTTGGCCAGTTGAGCGGAGAGCCCCGCCTTTGATAAACACAACTTTAAATTTCGCAAAAAATCTTTTCAACGTGAATGGTTAAGCATCAGTAATCCTGATATGCATATTAACAAAACACGTAGGTATACTTGAGGTGCAAATTTTTTTTCATACCCAAGTTTATTATTTAAAGTACAAAAATTTTATTCTAAGTACACCATGTTTTTGGTATTTATGCATTGCTTTTTATTCTGAACAACTTTTGCCTTTACCATTTTGCTGATTTTTTCTAAATAAGCAGGGTACTTTACTCCTTTAAAATTTTGATATTTTTTTACCCACCTGGTATGATGTTTGCAACCATTATAACTGTATCTTATAAGATTATCGAGCAAGTACAAACTTTCGGCAATATTAGTACTTTGGTTCTGGAATTAATTTGAAAAAAAACAATAATTGTTGCACTCTTGAAAATGACCACCTCTTAGAACACAAACATTCTTTTTTGTTCCTGTGGATGTGATGGAGCTAAGATCTGTCATTGAGGACGTTAAAGGTGGATCCGCTGGATGGGATGAGATATCTATAAATCTCTTCAGAAACTTGCCCGATGATATGATGACTTTCTTGGCTGACTCAATAAAAAGAAGCATTGAGTATGGTGAGTTCCCTGGTTTACTGAAATCAGCATCGGTGCTTCCACTTTTCAAGTCTGGAATGTCGAGTCGCCTGCTGACTATAGACCTATATCCCCCCTTTCTACACTAGGCAAGATTATAGAAAGGCTGGTGAAGAGACGAATGCTCGGCTTTCTGGTGCAACGGAAAATACTCTGTGACTCACAATTTGGCTGTCAATGTGCTACTAACACCGAAGATGCCATGTTCCATACACTAGAGGAACTTTATTTATCAGTCAACCAGGGAGATTCTGTTTCGGTTGTGTTCTGTGACATAGCCAAGGCTTTCGACTGCATCGAACATGACACTCTGTTGAAGAAGCTTGAGATTTATGGTTTTCTGGTGACTTTTCATCGCTGGTTGCAGTCGTATTTATCTGGACGCACACAGAAAGTACATTTTAACAACTCTGTCTCAAGAGAAGGAAAGCTTTGTGCTGGGGTTCCTCAAGGATCAGTGTTAGGGCCTCTCTTATTCCTGATCTATATCAATCATCTGCCCAAGTCCATCAGGCATGGAAAATGCACCTCTTTTGCAGATGATACCACTCTTCTCTGGCATGACAGCGATCTTGAAGTTTTGAGGGGTGTAGTGGAGACTGACCTCGCATCATTAAAGGTGTGGTGTGCCTCCAATGGTCTGACGTTCAATGTTTCCAAATCAAAGATAATGCATTTCAAGTGCTGCCTTGATGAGGTTGGGATGGGCGACGAGGACGTGAAGACGGTATCGGAGTGCAGATTCCTAGGTCTGATAATTGATGACAACTTGAAGTTTGACGGCCACATTTCGAACCTATCTATAAAGTTGCCCAGGGGGTGCTATGCTGTTCGAGTGGTTAGGAGGGAGCTGGGTGTTGCTGCTTCTAGAAATCTAGAATTCTCTAATCGAATCCCACCTAAGATACGGTCTCAGCTTTTGGGGTTCATGCTCCTTGGGTCTATTCAACCATGTTTTCCGGATTCAGAAACGAGCCATTCGTTTTCTCTACGGTCTGCATCCTCAGGATTCGTGCAGGCCCTACTTCACGGAGAAAAGAATTCTGACACTGCCGTCTCTATTTATCCTCTCGACGTCTATCCTTATGCATAGGAAGTACGGGTACCTCATCCATCGCATTTCCAGTGTCAACACACGACAAACATATACGATTCCTCTGCCTATTCCCACTTCTACCCTCACAAAAACATCTGTATTCTACCGCAGTAAAAAAATATTCAACCATTTGCCGTTATTTTTGAGAAGTGAGAATAAGCGCCCAGGTGTCTTCAAAAGAAGGCTAATCAATATTCTGCTGGATAAATGTTTCTACTCTGTAGATGATTTTTTCACAACTAACTGTACTGTCATGTAAAATTTTGTGTTTTTTATTCTTTTTTATATATATATATATATATATATATTATCAAAAAACCCCATACTGTACCATTTGAAATGGTGTCGGGTGTATACATGTCTACATTTTTTTTTTTTCTTAATTGTGCACGAATCTGGCCCATTCCTTCTTATTTCTGGTCAATGCTTTAGCCTCATTCCATGATTTTTCTCTTTTCTCCAGTGCCTCCCCTACAGTCTGGTTCCATGTTTTTTTTGGTCTTCCTCTCATCCTTCTTTCTCCCGCTCTTGCTTCCCAGATTTGTTTCACCTGCCTATTGCTCCCCATTCTTTGTAAATGTCCCCACCAACTCAATTTTCTCTTTTCAATAAATTCTAGGATTGATTCTATATCCATTTTTTCCCTGATGTCGTTGTTCTTGATCTTGTCCATCCTTGTTACCCCCATTACTCTTCTTAAGTATTTCATTTCCATGGCCTGTATTTTGCTTTCTTGTCTCTGAGATAGTATCCATGATTCACATCCATATGTCAGTACTGGTCTGTAGATAGTTTTGAATACTTTCATCTTTATTATTATTTTTTTGTTTATTGCATAGTAAAGTTTTGTTGAGGTCTCTATTCGTCTGTTGACTTCTAGTTCTGTTGTTCCTAATTGGTCCAGTTCCACCCCTAAGTATTTATAAGTTTTGACCTGCTCTATTCTCTCTCCTTCCACTTGAATGTTCATTTGATGAATGTTTTTTCCAACTATCATAACTTTTGTTTTGGTTTTGTTGATTTGCATTCCATATTCTTTTGTCACCTGACTCCATATGTTGATGTTACTGTTAAGGTCTCCTTCATTTTCTGCAAATAATACAATGTCGTCTGCAAAAGCTGCCTCTGATATTTGTATATTTTGCATGTTTCTATAGCCTACTTGCAGTTTTTTTGTCCTGATTGTACACCTTCTTATTATTTCATCCATATACAGTGTGACCCATTTGTTTTGGGAACACCCTGATAAAAAGTTTATTTCTTAACCGATTTGGTTGTTTTTTTTTTTTGGATTGTAGAGCTCGAAAAATTGTATATTCTTGGCAAAAGTGACCTTCGCCATTTTGACTTCAAGGCCTACTATGTTAGTTTTTGAGAGCAAAATTTCAGGAAACCATATTAGCGATTTTTTTAGAAAAAATCTGTGTGCACCACTGGATTCAGCATCCTTTAAAACGGGTCTATACAAATTTTCAACCGAAAATATCAAGTTGAAAAAAATTAAAAATTCGCACTTTAACAATCTTTGATTCTATCAAAAGAAATGATAAATGCATTGAAGTTGATGGTGGTTTGGTAGAAGTTACAAATTTTTAGTTTTATGTCATTTTTATTTGTTTTGATAGAATCAAAGATTGTTAAAGTGCGAATTTTTAATTTTTTTCAACTTCATATTTTCGGTTGAAAATTTGTATAGACCCGTTTTAAAGGATGCTGAATCCAGTGGCGCACACAGATTTTTTCTAAAAAAATCGCTAATATGGTTTCCTGAAATTTTGCTCTTAAAAACTAACATAGTAGGCCTTGAAGTCAAAATGGCGAAGGTCACTTTTTGCCAAGAATATACAATTTTTCGAGCTCTACAATCCAAAAAAAAAACGAACCAAATCGGTTAAGAAATAAACTTTTTATCAGGGTGTTCCCAAAACAAATGGGTCACACTGTATATGGTAAATAAGACTGGGCTTAATCCACCTCCTTGTTTTAGGCCCTCTTAAATTTTGAAACAGTTTGAGCGTCTGCCTTGGCTGATTACGAAGTTTTTATTGTTTCCATACATTTCCTTTATCAGTCTTATTACCTTTGGTTGAACTTCTTTCTTTCTTAATATGTCCCACAATTTACTCCTTTGTATTTTATCGAAAGCTTTTTTCAAATCTATGAAAGCCAGGTAAGTATTTTTTCCTTGTTCCATTCTCTTTTCTGTGATTTGTCTCACTGTGAATATATGGTCTTGTGTACTTCTTCCTTTCCGAAATGCACTTTGTGCTTCGTGCATTGAATTCTCTATAATGTTGCTCATTTTACTGTTTATAATTTTTTCCAATATTTTCATTGCTGTGCAGATAAGTGTTATTCCTCTGTAGTTATTACAGTCTTGCTTATTTCCTTTTTTATAAATCGGCACGATGAGTGATGTTTTCCATTCTTCCGGTAGCTCTTCTTCTTTCCATATTTGATTGTAGATTACCAGTAATATTTCTTTTCCTTCGTCACCCATGTATTTTATCATTTCGCTTGTAATGTTGTCGGTTCCTGGTGCTTTTCCATTTTTAAGTTCCCTTATTGCCTTTTCAAGTTCCTCAAATGTTATGTGTTCATCTTGCGTCTCCCAAGTCGAACTCATTGTTCCTCTTCTATCCCTTCTGTTGCTTCTGTATTTTTGTTTGCCTCTAGCAATTTTTTAAAGTATTCGACCCATCTCTGCATGATTCCTTGTTCATCTGTTAATATTTCCTCCTTCTTACTTTTTATGTCAAATGTTTTTTGTCCTTTGGGTTCGCCTCTGCATGATTTCACTATATTGTAGAAAAGCTTTTGGTTTCCCTTCGCCGCATTTTCGATTTTTTGTCCAAATTCCTCCAATTTTTTCTTTTTCTCTTGATTCACCATATTTTTTACCTTTTTTCTTTCCTCTGTATATATTTCATATTTTTCTGTCGTTTTCACCTTGAGGTAGTTCTTCCAGGCTTCCTTCTTTTTCTTTATCTGCTCTTTGATTTCATTGTTCCACCATGCCGTTTGTTTTTGTTTAGTTAGTATTCTGCTGATTCCACACGTCTCAGTAGCTGTTTCCATTATAATTTGTTTGAAATTAATCCACATCTTCTGAATAGTTCGTAGATGTATATGCTCTCTTAATCTCTCACATTTTTTGGAAATTTCTTGTGCATATTTTTCTGCCACTTCTTTTTCTGTCAGTTTGTAGGCTTTGATTTTTTCATGTTTTGGTTTCAGGTTTGTATGATTTTTCTCTATTCTTTTACGGTATTCTTGTCTTCCTCTAATCTTTGTTGTTACCAAGAAGTGGTCGCTTCCGATTTCTGGTCCTCTCTTCACTCGTATGTCTATTATATTTGGTTTGTTTTTTATTCTTTTTTATATTATTGATTGTTATTGTACCTTGCCGTTTGAGTTTTTGTATGTATTTTTGGTGTGCTTTGTCAATAATTATCTTTGATCTTACGACAATAAAGCTTATTTTGAATTTGAATTAGAACCCACGAAAATCATTGGACCACCTGTAGATGCGGTTCAATACAACAGTAAGTTTAGTTGGAAATTGTGTACTTGAATCTAGTAAAACTATGGTGTTCTGAATGTATGAGTCCACTTTAATGAGTCGAACAATTAATATCCCCAAAAAAATTATCTGGAGATCCTGAGAAGCTGATGCTCTGATGAAGTTGAGGTAAAGACTAAAAGTCACCGATGTAAACAAACTACACGTGATCAAACAAAGTGAAACGATTGAAAGGTCACCTGAGATACACCAACACATGTGACCAATTCAATCGTTTTGCTATGTCTGATCACGTGTTAGTTTGTTAACGTTAGTGACTCTTGGTTGTGAGTCAGGTGTAGGAAGATGGTGATATCTTAAATAGAACTCAAATATCAACACTGATATGTGGTTCAGAGCAGAGTTCAAGTTTAATTAGATTTTATCAATCAACTCTTAGTACATCAGCTTGATTTCATATAGTTTTTGCTCCATATAATAGATGATTTTTAGAAAACGGTTCGAGCGTGAAAGACAAGTGGATTCACGGAGTTGTTGAGCTACAGCTACAGTTGTTTTCTTCTGATGTCTAGGATAGCTTCCGTATCGGCTTATTACGTTCAGAGTCTTCGACTCTATAACTACTTCTCAGATCTACAAAACCAAGCTTGAAATAATGAAATCTATAGCCAGTGAAGGACGATGTCAAATAATTATTGCTTAAAGAACACCAAATATGCATCGTCATAAAATTTTATTGAGAACACACAGATGTAATGGATTGGTGGATGCGTTCTTCAACTTATCTGCAGCGGTAACTTATTTGAAATTTGTGTAGAATAATTAAAAATATGTAATGAAAACTGTAATGAAAACTTGTGACCTCTTTTGGTCCACAATACTGAAGTACGAAGGTTCATTGTGCGCACCTACTCATCATTAATAATTGGCATACATTTTCAAATGAGTTGAAATTTCATATACGTACGCATCTCTACACTCTTGTACCTATCAGCAAGCAACTGATTATTGATTTGCATGATGCCCTTAGTTCCGCTTGGCTGTTCAGAATAGATAACTATGCTATTTTGTGCCCCTCCTTTCTAGTTGCCACCTCCAGGATAGCAGAAACCTTTGCTTGGAAGACCGTTATACGTTTCCCGGAAGAAAAAGTTTTCCCTGCTTTCCTGTCAATCCCCCACAAAGCACAGTATAGTATCGGAAATATTTCAGAAATACTACTTTGTAAGATAACAATATTTCCTTTATATTTTGAAACATATTTGTAATATTGCTGAAACATATATATATGTGAAAATGTCGCATTTTGAAATGTTTCACAGACATTTCTGTGTAATGTTTCATGGACATTTCTGTGTAATGTTTCAGTAGGATTTTCTGGTAATATTTTATCCATATTGCTAATACCAATTATAGGTCGGATTCTTATGGTTCAGTTATCCTTTGAAAACAGTTTGAATTGATTGAAATTCCAAGTAAATTTCGACCAATGAAAGATTTCCGGATAATGAAACTCCGTAATACATATTATGAGTAATTTATTAATAAATAATATAAATATAAACAGCATTGAATAAAAATAAACCGGGTGTTTGGTGGAGGGGCAGACTCCCACCAAGTTGGGCGTATTGAAAAGCCCAATTAGGGCACAGGTCCATTCATAAAATATCTATCTATACCGAGATCTATTTATACGGTCATCAAGTTTGGCTAACCCTTCGCCAAACACCCAATACCTTTAATATAGATAAACCTCGAGATAAACCGAGAGATAAACATTTCAAGTCATGAAAAAACTCAGTATTCTGAATAAAATACAGAATAAATCATCACTTATGGAAAACGTAAAAAAACATCTCTACTGAACAATAAAATCATGTATATAATATAAAATAATAGAAATTTCCTTCATAAAAACGTTTTGGATACATACTAAAAAATGTCATGTCTCCATCGTTTTCTGGAAATCAAAATATATAATAGCTAAATTGGTTGTCCTGACATTTTAAACAATAACTTACTGTTCTCGTTCTCTTGAGCTCCAAGGGTGCACTGACACTGACCCAAACCTTTTATAACCTCATTTTCCCTTTCAAAAGCGGATAAACTGTTAACTGTTAGCACACAAATGATAGATGATAGGGGATTTTAACTCATGCTATAGAAAAGGCTCACCTCTTTATTGCCCATCATGGTATCGCTTTCGACAGTATATATTTGATTTTGAGGCACAATCACAGGGCAATGGCGTCCTTTCTCACTAAAGTCAAACAGCAAGCAAAATATTTTTGTGGTTAAAGTAGAGGCTTCGATCGATTTACCTGATCCCTTCAGAAACTATAAAATCACGTGATACGGATCCACGTTGTTTATATATGTATCACGTGATATTTGTTATATTTGCTGAAGTCTGCTTGGAATCAAAGGAATGACTCTTTTCACACTTGAGAGTTAGAGAGTCTTGAGACTTGATGCAAGGGCAGCCATAATGCTTTATTTGGAATTGAAATAGGAATAGGAAATAGCATGGAACCTCGATCTGCCCGATACTCGACACCATGGAGTTCTTGAGTTATGTCGTTGTTTGAGTATAGTAACCTTTACTCATACAACGGTTATGTCAGTTATGTGTACTCTTGAAGTTCAAAAAAATTGAAGAACGTATTGATTTGCTTGCATTTTGTATAATAATATTCATTGTACATAAAAAAAATCCAAAGTTTCAGAAAGAGTTCTGAAATATTACGCATCAACCTATTTGAAATATAACTTTAGTAATGTTACTGAAATATCGTTTTTAAAATATTGCAGATGATATGTAAGGGAAATGTTTCAGACATCTACCTTTTGTAGTGTAACTCATATGAAAGGTTTGACATATTTCATAAATATTTCTGAACGATCTTGTGTTGTGTGGCCAGTAAACTCCGTGTCAGCGCCACTCGTCTCTGGATGGAAGGTGAACCTCAAAACGTCTAGCAAGTTTCAGTGTTTCATCCGTGAGTTTCAGTACCAGATGATAATCTACGGTGGCCAACCTCTGTGCCTCTGTCCTTCCATACTCCCTGAGCAGTCATCCTACTTCCCTCTTTTCCCAGAAGGCCAGTTCTGGCAACGCAATGAGAATGTTAGGTGCAGGTCCAGAAGTGGTTCTCATTGCACCGATTTTACAGACTGACCTCATGTGCTCATAGGAAACTTCCAGCTGATTTCCTCTTACGCATGGAAGCCCTCCAAGTTCAATTTTTGTCAGGACTATCTATTAATCAGACACCAAAGCCTAGGTGAGAGGCCTCAGGGGACAACCTCCCTGCACGTCTGCCTCTAAATGGCAGTCTCTCGACTTACCAGGGAGGTGTGGGTTTCCTTGGCCTTGAACGCCTCGCAAATGACCGTCCGTTTTTGCATTATCAAATGCTTTAAAAACAGGGTAGGGTGACCTCTTTGTCGTTCATAATCCTTTCAGCTAGTTGCACTTCAGCATGGAGAGTCAATTACTTACTCTTACTCTTGCCGTTGCGCGTTGCAATGAGAATGCTGGTTCCTGTACACTGGAGTTCTCGAGAGAAACTCTTGTGTCAAATACCTACCTTTCCAATGTTGAAAAGATGTCAAACTTATTGTCCTATGAGATTTTCGTTGCCCGTATGTGAATTTTTGGTATGAATACTTGGTAGTTTTTCATTCTATATTGACCAGAGGCTTGATTCTACATCATGGCCGGGAAAATCCCATCAGGGCCCACGACCTTGTTTGCCGTCTCCCAGTCAGCCATGAAGATAGGGGGGAAAGGTTGTGAAAGATTGCTAACCTCTCCAGGAAAATATATTTGGAGGAATTAGTGTACTGTGTCCTCTCAATTGTCAGTCGATGTGTTATCCTCAACTTAATTTGTTTTATAATTTGTTTATGATAAAAACAGCGTCCTCCTGCTTCTAGTCTCGTTTTTTCATCATTTTTTTTCGCAATTATTTTTGTTAATTTCAATGTTGTGTAATAAAGGTTTATTCATCTGTGATTATTTCGTTTTTCTCTATTTCCTTTCTTAAAATAGAATGAATATTTCAGTTATCCATTCGCCTGGAACTCTATATTGGGGTGCTATGCGATGATTGAACGTTCACGTTAACAAAACGTATACCTTACGATTGTTTACTAATACAAATGTTCCATTTGCTAACAATGTTACCATGGTGAAACGGATATGTTAAGTTAACGTAAACTTTCAATCATAGCCCCCAATACCAGTGTAGGGGTATGGGGGACACTTATCTGAAGTTTCATCTTTTTATGAATATTATAGGAAGAATCATTAGGTATTCTTGAAAATCTCGTATCTTAACGTGAGAAGAACCAAGAAAAACATTGAGGAAATTTCTACTATCGACATATTTTGAGGTAAAGTGAGCGACCTATTTTTTTTTCTTAAGTTTTAGTCAACTCCATATAGGCGGGTAACTGAAGACGGCAAGTTTATGTCCACTTGACTGGTGTATAAAACGAAATGGGTGAAGGAGACGTAAGCCTTGAATTTATTCAAGTTTGGAAAAACATCAAATAGGAATTTCACTGTAAAAAATATTGTGAGAATACTTCGACTATTTCCACATTTCCTCAATGTCTTCTGTGGATGCCTTCATTAAAAATGACTATATACATGTTTTCAAGTCGATCTAAAATGTAATTTTCACTAGTAAAAATCAAATTTTGTCTCCATTTACCCCTTGTAGTCATTATTTTAGGGTAATTGTGGACACATAAAATATACATAACACGTGGGTCTGCAGTAAATACAAACATAGAGAAAATGCTTCATAAAATACAATTAATAAAAAAAGAAGTTTTCGGACTGTGCATGAAGAATGAAAGAATAAGGAGGCGGTGTATCACGTGCAAATGTATATTTTTTTAAAATTTGTATTTTATGTGATGTAACGAGTGTTCAATAAAAAATACGATCAAGTCACCTCTGGATTTCCTTTTCTGTCATGAACGTAGGTCGTGGCTAGTTTGTATGGTTTGGCATCATGGCATCTGTGACGGTTAGAAAGTGGATGACATGTCATAATTCCGATGTTAGCCGAGACATACGTTTTTTGAAACAATTGCAATCCATAGGTGACTTGATCGTATTTTTTATTGAACACTCTTTACCTAGTTGATCGGAAAATTGATTTTCGGGGACACCAGTCAATCCCCTTTTTCTCTTCTTTGGAACTTGTGTAAGGATTTGTGAAGTTTTACACAATTTAGCTGTTTGTACATCGTCGATTGTAAGTGACAAATTCGCCTTTGATTTTGACAAGAGAAGCAATGATGATGGCCTAAGGCCGAAAGCGCTCTGCATTTTTTTAAATCTATATTTGCACGTAATACACCGTCTCCTTATTCATTTATAATGAAACAGTTTTAATATTTCGAGTATTATCAATTGAGGTATCTATCATTACTGTAAAAGCCGATCAAAACGATTCACCAAATATTTTGTAGGTTATTCTTTAGTGTTACATTAGTTGAAATAGGCTATTCCTGAGCTTTTTCATCGCACCTTCCACATCTTTTTCCGTAATTCTTGCTCTCCAGTCTTATTAGTCGCCATGAGGAAGCTAGGCAGAATATGGAAAGATGGGCATGTATCGATACATCTGAAAAAAAGATTAGTTCAGTGCCTTGTTTTCCCAATATTGATGTATGGTTGTGAAGCTTGGACCTTGCGGCAGGCAGACAGGAAGAGAATAGACGCCACAGAAATGTTTTGTTGGCGCCGAATGCTTAGAATTCCATGGACGGCACACCGCACCAACATATCAATACTGGAAGAACTTAAGATCCAACAGAGAATATCCCTAGCTGTGCAAAACCGCTTGGTTAGATACTTTGGCCACATTATGAGGAGAGATGGTGACTGTATGAAATTGATTATTCAGGGAAGAGTGCCAGGCAAACGACCACGAGGCCGATCGCCATCACGTTGGGTAGATCAAATCACCCATATCACGCATAAATCGTTCCACGAATTGGTAGACCAGGCACAGAACCGAGAATCTTGGAAACAATTGATCAACGACACACAGCAGTGACCACCACATTCCGTAAGGAATTAGGACTGAGAGAGAGAGAGAGTCTTATTATTATCTCTGGGCCTAGGGCTTTTTGCATTATTTAGTTCTTCTTCGTCATTTCTCTAGTAGGTATTAATTATATTTCCTTATTCAAATTAATGTTTAACCCCCGTTATTTATTATTATAATGTGTGGTTAAGCGACTAGTTCTTTCATTTCTTTGCTACTTATTTATGTCAAGAGCTCAACGATCAAACATAGACCAAGCTCTAACAACCGAGCCCTACAACGAAATGAGGTTGTGAATGTTCGAAGTCTAACAACGGAACATTACCAAATGTAGGCATGGGCCAAAACCCAGTACATACTTGCTAAACTCCGTATAAAGACTGCCAACAAAAAAACTCACAGGTAATAAATTATCAGACGAGAAGACAAAAAGAACATTATATACATGATATATGTATATACTTGGAGGCCGTAAGTGAAAACAGACTGTTAAACCAAAAAAAGACTAAGGGAAAATATGACATCAACTGTACCGGAAGAGAGGACGATGTGGAGAGCCTAGATCATTTCATTATACTATCATGACTACCTTATATTAGAAACAAGGGGTAATAGCTGAATGGGAGACGCAAGACAAAAACTTCCTGGTTGAGCGAGTAAATCAGGAATGCGTGAAAAATGAACAGATCTACTTACTTATACCTAATGTACCGTGAATAATATGAACAGAAGTACCTACCTATCAAAAAAAGAGTATATGCATCCGGCGAAAAAATATATAAAAATGACTTGTTTCGATAATAGATCAAAATAAAACAAAGAATGTTCTCCAGACAGTGCGGTAGATTTTGATTGAAACGTTATAGATAATCAGTTCTACACTTAGATCATATATACTAACGACACCACCTTGATGCCGCTGGTTCTTCCTTGTCAAGATTTTTCCTGGCATAACTCCGTCTAGCAGTAGAGCATCCCTCGCGACTGCGCCAGATTAGCATTCCGCCTTTGATCGGGCGGCAGCGCCTCCGTTTGCCAGGCCCCACGATCGATCGAACTGTAGGGGGCGCGCGAGCAATCCGCAAGGCGGGTGAAGACGAGGCAGCCAGCCATTGTGCCCGGAATGGACGAGTCGAGACGGAAAAGCATCTGTGTAGAGGGCCCGCGCCGTCTCGGGGGCCCCCACTCGACGGTCCAGTGAGTGCAGGAGTGCAGGACGAGGCCGCGGCCACCGGAAAGGGGCCGCTCGACGACGATGCCGTAATGGCAAGAGAGGTACAAAATTATCTATGCATACCCCACCCGATGAATACCATGCATGCGTAGTGTTTATAGAATGCATGAGAACCTATAAAACACTTTGATGATTAGTATAAATTGCACTTGTTATCAGAAAATTATCTTTATCAAACTGTCAGATCTACTTCCCACGCATTTTTTCATAGATACACCCTGCGGCACTGTCAGAATAATTCGCATGATTGTTATAACATCTACAAGACTATAATATCATATGTTGAGGTTACTTGAGTATGTTGTTAATATTATTAACTTCATCGACAATATCTATGACAATGAAAATACAATTATACACAACATTTTCAAATTAAATCAATCATTAAACTGCTATCGGGACTATAAAACGCAATACCTTGTCTTTTATCATAAAACAGAAATATTCAAATACAACGATAATAATCAAGAAAAAATCAGGAACCCTTATCTCACAAACTTCAAAGAACCTCAGATTTCTTTAAACATTAGATTTTAGAAAAAGGAACAGGGTATTATCAAGAAAAGCTTCAGTTCGAAACCCAACCCCAACCCAACCCCAAGAAAAATACGTCCAGAGTTCAAGTAACACCCACACTTCCGTACGAACAAGAAACACCACCCTTGTATTGATAAGACAGGGATGAGTCTTTTGCAGTTGAAATATTACTTTTGATGATAATCTGAGTTATTTTCGTAGATTGTCTAGTTTTGAGATGTTCATGAATCGCATGTTTGAATTTTGGAAAATATAATTTAAGCAGTTGGATTCGACGATTTGAGCAGTTATAGGTTATAGGTTATACCTACCCCACACCCTTCAATAGAGGTCACTACTTTATTGTTGAATAATCTTGGTGCGAGTTGCTTTTAGCATCAAAAATACTGTCTGGGAACAATTATGAGATATAAGATGAAATTCATTTTTAATATAAGATTCACAATATCTCATTGCTTATTCATATTTTGAATTCTTACATTATCATCATCTGCTACCACTTCTATAAGTTAAGTCTTTCCTTGGCACCTGACAAACTCTTTTCGTCCACACACTTCAATTTTCATCGTTTGATGATATACGTTTGCGAAACTTTTCCAAAAATAAAATGTGTTTCAATCGAATCCGAAGAAATTTAATGAAACATACAATATCATCTATCCTCTGCTCATTCCTGCGCCATCGCAGAAGTATGTGATTGAAATATTCGGAACAAATCAACAAGAAAATGAAACAAATAACAAAAAAGATTCCGATTGCCTTGTTAGCATGGTTACCATACTTGGTTGCGCTGAAGATATATTTTATTTATTCAGTGCTAATACAATATCTTAACTCCCAAAATAGGAAAGAGGTAATGGTAACTAGGTTCAATCAAATATTTTTTATGATTAAGTATTATCAACTCACCGAAGGAAATCTAAAGAAAATCAAAGAATCATTTTTCGACGTGCTGAGATACTCATCACAGCTTCGCACTAATTTTCTTCATTATGGCTCTGCTAAGTGCAACCCTGGTAACTCGTATAACATACTCAAATGAAATGATTGGGCGATCAGCTAGGCGGAGAATATTTGGGAGAGTACCTACTCGTTTATTTCTTCTGATGGTAGTGATGACAGTTGAAAATATCATATCCAGCTGACATGAGCACCATTACAAAAAACGAATACTGACAATGATTAGGATTATGAGATTTTCAGCTTTAACTATAACCAAGTATGTCAACAAATGCAGAACGGGGTAGTCCAATTAAATAAGGAGGTGTAGAGTACGTGACCAGGTAGGTAAGCGGTATCTTCAGAAAGCTGTTGGAAATACTTGGTTATTAAACATACTAAAAGTCTTCACGTCTAGGAGAAGAGTCAAAGTCAGGAAGGCTCTTGAAAGGCCCCATTTTTCAGATTTTCGCTTATATCTCGAAAACGATGCTTCGCACAAAAAATGATCATTATTATCATGTACGAAAAGAAAGCCTATAGAATTATCATCAACTTTTGTGATAAACCCTTTTTTTGATTCGCAACCATTTGTGAGCTATGTGCTCATTAATGAAAATTTGTATTTTTTTTTTCAGACAAAATTGTCATAAATCAGAGGAATTAATTATTTTGATTGCTTCCGCCAGGATTCGCGCAGGCACTGTTAGCATTTCAGGTGTATGCTTTCATGATGAATCTGTTGTACAGCATTAGAATCGGAAAGAGAGTAAAGGTATAAAAATTGACAAGGTCAAAAGTTATTTGAAGAGAAATGTTATTTTTAATTGCAATATCGATATGATTATAGTAAAATTTTGATGCATGAATTATTTGTGAGTAGACAGTGCGAGTACAGATGTTTTTATGATTTTGTCACTTTAGCTTATACAGTGCTAAAAACAAACAAAAATAATGTTTGGTTTTCTTTTTCAACACACCCTGTATATCTAGAGTAACACAACTATACGAATCTGTTCTCATACACAGAAGAGTACTTTTGAATAGTGCGATGCATCGTTTTCAAGACATGAGCAAAAAATTGAAAATGGACCATTTCAAGAGCCCCGCACCCTAGCACGATTTTTTTTACCAATGTTTGGAAAACACCCTGTATAGAGATTTCAAAAGACATTTGTGAAAGAAATGAGTATAGAATATCAATGTTTTTCATAAGATTTTTGTTATTTAACCTTATTATAGGGGAATAGGGCTTAGGGGTACTGGGTGGGGGGTAAAACGACTGAATGGTTAAAAAAGTGAATCAACTGGTCAGTTCAAGTAACTTTGAGTACGTCTGTGCTTGGTTAAAATTTGATTTAGTTTGGATTAGATTGGGTTAGTTTTGGTTGGCGCCTGTTTAGCAAAAATAAAAAATCGCGGTAGGGGTGGAATCAGACTCCCAAGAGTAGATTGAAATATTGCTATAGTCTCAAATTATCAGTCCTTATAGTAAATGCGTATACTGATGTCCAAGTTTTATTTGAATTGATTACACCGTTCGGAGCAATCACGGAATAGACTTCTTCAGAAAAGAAGGGTAGGTATATTGTATGGAACATTTAGACTTGTTTTTGTTCCTTCTTCTAACTAAACGTCCCTCAATACTTCTGGAACACCCAGTATAGAAACTAAGTTGCACCCTCAAGAAGTTATTCGTTTCCAAAGAAAGTTTGTCTATTTCAGCAAAAAACCAGATATCTGAAAACTCCGGAAAATAAGTATGTAATTTAATACATAATTTATCCTTTGTGGCTCAATGGCCCGGACGTTTTTCCCCTTGACATTTCCAACGCGAGTTTATGATTGACTCGGTGTTATTGATCAGTATTCAATTGCTCGATTCATTTGGGGTGTCTACAAAACGCCCTTCCAAATCTACTTGACAAGTAGCCATTACCTCTTAGACTGGAAGATCAGCTAATGCGAGATGGAATATCGCGTTATTTTGATTACTTTAGAGCGGCCTCTCTCTTTTAACTATCAGTATTCGAATAAATGGATTGGGGAGGAAATAATTAATTGTTCACAAGTTTGAACGTTTTTCCTACACGTTCACCAGATCTCGAGTGGTACTTCTTTCCTCATAGTCTTGGAGGCAGTAACATATTTTTTCACTCATTTTCCCAATAGCTGAAAGGGACATGTGTGAACCTGTTCAATTTTCCTGACATTCCAATGATCTTTATTTTTTATCAATTCCAATTAAAAATGTGTGTCGCTCTAGCTAGATTCTAGATCGGGTCCCAGGTTTCTCGAAAAGATGCTCAAGAACGTCGGAAACACTCTTCCGATTCTACAGACAAAAAACTTCTAACACTACGTATTTTTTAACGAGACGACTCACCCTGTTTGTATATTTTACAAAGACGTTGTCGAAATGGTAAAAAGTTGATTTCGCGCCTATTTTCGAAAAAATATAAGTGAGCGCCACATATCACTCGAAATATATAGGAAACTCCCATACAATGGTTTGAAATGAAATTCGCCAGCGCCCTACAACGGGTAGTCCTCGTACTTTTGACTTTTTTTTCTCAAAAACAAAAAGAAATCTGTTTTTATTGCATACGGTGGAGCCACCTATTGGATAAAATAGGATCTAGACCAAGTTCGAAATTATAATTCAAATATTTATCACATGGTATATCAAAAGTTATTCTGAAAAAATGCATAACTATTTTTTAAAAACGTCAATTTTTTTATGTCTAAAAACTATGTCCTGGACAAATACAACCTATGCACATTTTTCAGTTTATAACTTTTGATAAGCCATGTGAATCAATATTTAAATTAAATTTCGAATGTTGAGTCTATGAAATGCAAACCACAAAATTTAGGACTTGTATACCCAGTTGTGCTTCAGTTTTGTTGTTCAAAATCGGATTGAACATGCTGAACCAATTTTTCTAAAACAGTGGTATAACTTTTATTGGAAAGGAAGTGTTTTGTTGAAAATATCCACACATCCGGGACGATACATTTCTCAAAGAACTCACGATAAGCTTACATTATCATTATAGTCCAATCCAAAGTTCAAACACAAATTTCAAGATGATCTAGGTACTGAAAATTAGAAATTTCGACACAAAATTCAAATTACACGTGAAATGACAATCACGTCTAGGGTTAGGGATTGGTTATCTATGGCAACCGTTGTTAAGGAAAACCTCCGTCCGTAGCGCCATCCAACGGGTAGTCCTCTAAACAAACCCGACTTGATTAACTGGTTGCCTAAAACTTTATTTACATTGGCTCCCATTCAAGTTTCCTATATATTTTGAGTGATATGTGGTGGCAAGCTTTTGCTAGTAAGTGGAAGTGAAGATTATTCACTCTATTTTAAGGAGATGCTATTAGCAAAAGCTAAAACTGCTTAGTTAAAGCTAAAGCTGATACTTATTACTACAAGCAAAAGCTTAATTGTCATTCAGCCTGGCCAATCTCCTGAAACCCTGTAGCTATCAATTTGAAAGGTTCAGAAGATGTTTATTCAAACTTCTTTCCTTAAAATCATCTACAGAATACACATTTCTGTACATTACCTATAATCAATAGCGGTCTTGGGAGCAGGTATCATAATAATTAATTCTTAGTTATTATTATGTGTTATCATGGATATGGTGAATACCTAACATCTAATCTGCTCTACACAAAAATATGATATGAGGTAAATATTTTTTTTAACAAAACCTGTAATAATCACGTGTTTTTGATTATTCCCGTATTGTATTTTTAGAATATAATTAGTGAGAAACCAATCTTGTGAAACGAGATTGGTATGGAATAACATCATATATTTTGAATATTGAGAGTAGATTATTCAAACGAGAACCGCAATTTTTCATTTCTGATTCAAAAATCATCATCAGTTCATATTGCCAATTATTTCATGTTGATGTTTGTGTTGTTACTATGAATAAAATTAATAACTCGTCACTACATGATGGAGAATATACCGCGACTGCCAATAATGATTGTTTTGATGATCCAAATTTAAATTTATTTGACCAGTGTAAACGCTAGAAAGCAGTAGGTATTATTGAACAATTTTTAAAAGTCAATTTGAGTGGCTCAGCATGTTTCAGAAAATCAGTCTGTTCGATTGAAGTGCAACACTTGATCATATACAAGTATACGTACACTATCGCTCATAATATGTAGAGCAACCGCCTAAAATTTTATAAAACTTTGATCCTGCATCAGTTTCCAAAGAAGTGATGGTGCATTTGAAAACTTCAATTCATTCGTCAGTTTACGTGTCCTGGTGATTTTTTACAAAAAATGTTAAAAATTATGTACTTCCTGAAAATTTTACAATAATTGAGCAACAGAAAGTCTAGCTATTAGCTCTTGAACTAGGCAAAAATACCCATTTTGGAAGAAATCATGAACAATTAGTCAGAAATGTGGACCACCTACAAAGTCCTGCCAGACTCGCTCAATGATAATTAGGTGCGCCGAATTTGACAGATTCAATCATACAGGTATTTAGTGTTAAGTATGGTCTTTTTTATAAGCATCGAAGAATAAGTTACAACATTGTATCTCATCAAAACTATATCGAGTTCAGAATCATGTGCCCCAACATACAGGGTGGAGCACAAAAAAACTTCCTGCTTCTCAGTTGTTAAGTGATTCATCAAAATTCGCTTGGAACGTTAATTTTTGTTCCTTGTAGGTTGTAGGTCATTTTTTTTTGTTTTTTTTTTTCAGCTGTTAACGGTGTCAACCTCTAAGCGGGGGTGTCAGGTACCTGCTCATAATTTTAAATGAGGGGAGGTCGAGTGATACGTCATTCGATAGCTATTTTTACCAAGATTATATCCTCGAGTTTCAAGTTGCAATTATTCATTATTATCAATTATAATTAATCTTCTTTTTTTACTATTCACTACGAGCGATTTTTACCTAAGAGAAACATGAGTGGGAACTTTTTCGTGCCCCACCCTGTATATCTGTACTTGAAAAATATTCATTGATAAAATCATAAATTTGAGGTAAGGAAAGTCATAGAAAAGCTTTTATTTCACACCGGCTAATGAAAAAAGTAACTATAATAATAATTATTGATCAAAAAGAATATAATCCATGCTTAAAACAATAAAAAAATTATATTATGATTAAATATAACCACGAATTTAACCAGATGAAAAATATTACCATAATTAAATAAAAATTGAAAGAATTTTTCCTCTTCGTGGTCATGATTTTTTTTGTGTTCGGCAAGAGCTTTGTGATTGTTAATGTCAGCCAGACGTCTTTTTCATAATCTTTATGTTGTATTCAAGTAAATATAAAATATTTATGTCTGTGAAAATAAGTGGCCTTGTAACGCATTTTTACTTTTTGAATCCATACGAAAATTTTATCCAGACT